>JAWZYV010019803.1:0-600000 GCA_038373885.1 Cheiracanthium punctorium | reverse complement strand
CTTTAAGAATTTAAAACATTTTATTCGGCAAAATCGCCACACATGGCAACCAAGATGCTTATTTCACACACTTTTTTCACTACAGGGGTTAATATTACGTAAAGCTTTCTGCGTGGAGAACCATTCAGGAGGAAAACGCTTTTAAGTGGAGTTTCAAAGTTTTAATAGTTCATTTATTCTATATTATTTTACATATCTGTGTAAAATTTCAGGCTGACAGGTCCATTTTTGTGGAATTGTATACTACCCAAATCAACAACTTGACAAACAGAATTTCATTTTTATTTATAAGATAACCTACGCTTGTTTTTAAAAATACCCTCTCATTAAATTGCGCCAAGCGCTAGAATCATAGAAAATCTGACACACTTTCAGATTTTTAAATACGCACTAAAGTGCTATATATAAAAAGAGTTATAATCCATGGGTCTTCCCTATTTTCGTTCCTTCTTTCATTAAGTTGGAAAGTGCATCATTATTCATGAGTGTGATTAAACAAAATTAAAATTGATATTTCTAACATCCTTTTTTCTGGATGTAATACATTAGATGCAGAAAAGCTACTCTGAAAAATGCACAATTCCAACTGAATGAAAATTTCAAAAACTTATAAGCAGGTGTATTCATAACCCAAATAGCAGACGATTAAATTACGATAAATAGCGCCAAGCGTTAGAATCCTCCTCAAAATCGCGAGAATGCTGAAGATAGATCGCTTGAAATCCCTTAATAACTGCATTATTTTCGCACGTATCATTAAAATTTAACGCTGTATTCTAATAAAACCACTTGTTTTCAAAAATCCGTTTCCTTAAGCTCTCAGTAAATTGCGCAGAGCCGGAAACTGTGCAAACCGCTAGAACTCACTTTCTCGGCATTTTAGCCATTTTATTTTTTCGCCAAACTAAAAAATTTTAACATATTAGCCTCGGAAATCTTCAATCTTATTGTTTTGCGTATTAAACATTTCATTCCTGCTCCGATTTCCCATGCACACGATATTATAATTAAAAAAAATATAACCTTACGAATATAAACTAACAAAAAAAAATCATTATTATTCTTTTATTTTTACTTTGAGAATTTAAAACATCTTATTCGGCAAAATCGCCACACATGGCAACCACGTTCCTTACTTCACACTTTTTTCACTACAGGGGTTACAATTACGGAAAACTTTTTGCGTGGAGTACATAAAAAATCTCTTAAATTCCGGGAACGGGTGGACTTTCGAAGTTTTAAAGTGGACTATGATTTATTCTATATTATTTTACATATCTGTGCAAAATTTCAGGCTGATAGGTCCATTTTTGTGGATTTGTATACAACTCAAATCCACAAACATACAAACAAACAAACAGAATTTCATTTTTATTTATAAGATTGTATATAATTGTATTAGACCTGATTTGATTATTATTGGAAAATAGAATTTAAACCACTGAACCACCTGACGAAAATATAAACCGTATACGGACTGGCATCCACCACAAAGTCAAATGCTCATGTTCGCTATTTCATTACAGAATGTTACATTTTGCTCTGTTTTGTCCGTGAACGTGCAATGAATTTGAAAAACGTACATTCTAAATATGTCTCATTCTTCTTTTCTAGAAGTTTACGTGCCGCAACCTTGCTCGAAGACTTCTTCGTATATTCTATATCCTAAGGCAAGTTCTGTTAAGTTGAAATGGATTTGGAAAATGGAATTTGGTAAAGCGGAACGATTTAAAATGTGCATTTATCTGAAATAAATTTTTGAAGCTACCATCTGTAGAAATAAGTGTTCATGGAATAAAACAATGCATCACATATTTAAGGCAGTAATTTTTTTTCAAATAACACCTCATAAGAAACTTGTGGTTGCTGATTTGAGCCAAGTGGTCTAATCCTCAATCTAAATTTTATTCTACATCATCGCACCGCCCTCCTTTGACTAAAGACAAAACCATAAAGCCGGAACACGAAGAAGTCGTGCTCTCTAGTTAAATTTTTGTTCGTGCTGTCCCATTTCAAGTTTGGTTGCGTTGATTAAGCAAAGCTACGCCATGGCTATCTGTCCAGAGGATGGTGCCTTGTGTGGAAGACATTTTATAGGGATGTGACGAGTATCCACGTTACAAAGAAATAAAGCTGCCGAAAACTCCAGACCGTTAGATTGAAGCCCGCTGTAGACCAGAGCCATCACAATGTAGTCATCTACGAATGATCAGTGTCTTATCCGCTAGGCAATTGGTCAGATTGCCGTTTTAAGGACACATCAATCGCGCCAATAATTGTTTCAATTGATTTTTCAAAACCACTGTAATTGGTGAAATTTCATTCATGGCTCCATTTTATTGTAATAACATTGCAATATATCACAGCTAATTACAACAAAAGAGGAGCAATGGCTTTTTTGGAAAATCTGAAACAGTAATTTCACAAGCTTTTGGACAACCACCTTACGATCTAATGCTTAACGTGCAGAATACTCAAGTATGAGCATCGTTTTTTTTTTTTTTTTTTTTTTTTTTTTTCCTGCTGCTGACAAACGCATATTTAGAAATTTACTAAAAATATAATAAGGGTAAATTCCTGTTATTGGAAAGTGGCTCGCATAGGCACAGCTATGTTTTAGATATTTCGTATATAACAGCTCAATATTTTAGCAATGTTCAATCTTTTTAAATTTCATTGCTCAGTTTTTTTCCACTTTCTGGTTTGATTTAAGTAAGTTTATGATTCAAGATGAGCACCAGTTGTTGAACACGGTTTCACCATCTGTGGAGCCAACTTTTACAGAACTATGTTTTAGGGAAACGGTGCACTAAATTTATAACAACCACAGCATACATGTCCAAAAATAGTTTTTATCAACCGCAAGGTAAACTTTGCTGAGTTTAACCCTTTGAGGCGCCGGCTGTGCGCCATCTGTCGTCAAAAAAGGGTCTCTAGATCTGTGCACGCTATGTACGTTCCGATCATCCGCCATCTTGCTGGTAGTTAAGTCGAGCGATGGCAACGGCTGCCCTTTTTTTAGCATTGAGCAATCTAACCAGCTGTTCTCGCATTCTTCCATTTTTCAGCAGATGCCAGTGCTGTTAAAAATAATCGTGTCCATTTTTTACGGGAAATGACGGGATAAAAAGTAAAGGATTCTCGTGGAGCTATGTCACCCGAAACTATTTGTATAGAAATCATATCTATTCTTCGTGACTGGCAACAGTGAAAACGTCAGAGATTGGTGTTCCCAGAGCGGGAACACTGCCGTCAAAGGGTTAAATGACTTTTGAAAACAGAATTTGCTGAAGGGAAGCCGTTTCAAAAGCGGGTTTATCTGAAATGAAGCTGTGATTATACGCCCAGTGAAAGAAATAAGTATTAAATTAAAGAATGTGTTATATGTGTTACTCTCATAGTGAAGATGTTGAAGCAAAAACGTCTTTACTCATTTTTATAACACAGAAGCGTAGAGTTGATTTCGAAATAGAGTGTTTATCAAATGGCATTAAATGTAAATTCGCGTCTCTATATTTTCGTTATCAGTTTAATGCGCCAGTTCATTGCATCTATCAGCACGATTTTACACTATTTTATCGTGCTAGAAAAGCTAATGTGTTTTCTTAACTTATTTCGAAAACACTTTGTTGACTGCTGAGATAAAAATTGTATATACTCAGTAGTCCGTTATATTAGAAATGAGAACAGATTCACAATATACACAGAATCATCCAATAGTCAGTGAATCATGTACCTCTAGTGGCCTAATAACCGTATAAAATTTATTGCGGAAATTGAGTTTTGGTGAAGATAAAAAGTGGGTTAGGAAACAACAACAAAAGCAAGCAATAGCTAGCACTGGTCAAATCTGTATAAGGCAAAGCGAAATCAAAAATGATGCCAGTTGATTTCTGAAATACAATATTACCAGATATTATCCTGCGAAAAATGAATAGATAAACTTTATTTTATTTTCAAATTTCAAAATGTATTTTATTAAAATTAAGTATTTTACCTATTATGTGAGAAGGAATATTGGAAATATTGATCTGAATATGTGTATAAGCGTATTGGTTTGATTTATAATTCATTCAATGTACTTTTTTTCCACTACGCCATTTAATATCACGCAAAAAAAATTCAGTAGACATATTAATGACAGATACATAAAATCCTTTGTGTTTCCCTTAAGTAAAACACTTGACAACATAATCGTCTTATTAGATACATACTTATATTCCATTTCTTTGTTGCTAACTAAAGTCTTGTGATATATATGTTACAACATCCTTGTTCATCTTAAACAGTTGTCAGCAACATCTGCTGCAACAACATTATTTGGTTCAATATCTGTAGCGATATTAAATGACATGGTGATATATTTTCCTTCTTCGAGAGCTCTACAGGGATGATTCAGTATGAAAACACGTTATCTTATGTACTTTCGGATATTTTTTTTTTTCGAAAGCTTTAATAATGCTTAATAGTTATTTGAAAAACTCAGTTGTACTAGTTACTCGCATTAAAAACTTCGGAAAAAGGTAAAATAAATTTGGATTTTAAATAAAATATAATTATATAGCTATTTTGCGATTGATAAAATGTGATTCAATAACTAGTGAAACGTTAACTCAAATCTGCAAGTAAATACAGATTTATACAGCAATGTTATATGCGGGAGAAATGAGGAAAACGTACAGATATTAAAAATTTGCATTTTTATGAGAAAAAAATACATCAGTGCATCAGTGACTCATATGAAGGGACAATTTGTTTCTGCAAATTATATACTAACACCTAGTGTACCCGGGCAACGCCGAGCTACAGAGCTAATAATTGCACGAAATAATTTAATTCAGTTTATCTGTACTTTTGTGTGCAAAAAGTATACCTTTTCCTATAATTATCAGTGTACTAGTTACTGATTTTAAAAAAAGCTGACTGATTTTTAGATCACTTCATGTACAAGAAAAGATATCGATATGCATGCATTTTACCGTTTTACTTCCATTGCAACTGAGAAAAACAGGGATATAAAAAACTGGAATATACTATGTTTTCTTTGTCCTTGCATTCAAACAGGAATATGTGTACATGTGTTGAAGTAAACAGTGAAAGCAACTTTGCCAAGGTTTAATGATTACGAAAGCAAGAATAGAGCGATCAATACAAACACCCTGAAGTCAGTTTATTTCGCACGCCGTAGCAAATAAAAGTTTTCCAAGCTGTTACTGAAAGAATTTATCATAATAGAAGAAGTTAGGATTACAGTGTCGAGAAATCTCGGCGAAAGCTTAATGATTATAGGTAGAGCAGAAAAAGAGATCGATACAGATCCCGAAATTAGATAAGGAGTAGTGTACAGGGAAGAATTTAAATCAATATTGTTCTTTTCGAAAATTAAAAACCTTGGCGAAAAGCAAACTAATTTCTCAGCAGATCGTTCGTCTACATTCGTTATTAACTAGAAAACTTTTCCTGAATCACATTCGATTAGAAAGTTGGAAAAATTAGATTAATTACAGATCTCTCCTGAGGTATGTAATCAAAGACGTTTTATGCATGCAAATGAATAAAACAGTTTTCGTGCAACAGAAAGGACCTGCATAATAAATGTGTTTTGTGCATTTATTTAGTAACAAAATTGAAATTGTATTAGATCTTAATATAGCATTTTTTGCCCCTCAAACACAAAATTACAATTCACAAATAGAAACTGGTGACATATTCATTTGCTGCCCCTATCCTGAGGATGTCGAAATACATACCCATCTCCATTTAAGAGTCTGAAAACCAGGGCTTCGAACCGAAACTAAACCGGAAACCGAAAAAAACCGTTATTTTGGTCGGAAATAAAACCGGAACTAAACCGAAAAAAATATCGGTTTATTTGTGTTTGAAATATCTTCAGTTACCTTGTTACTGTAGCCAACTTACCAATACCGTATACTGTAACCAATATGCTGTGCCCAACATAACAATTAAAAAAAGAATAAAGTCTTATTAAAGAAAAAAGAGATAAAATCTTTAAAAAGAATAAAATCTAATAAAAATTTCGATATAATTACATTTCTTGTTTATGATATAATTATGTTTTTGAACAAATAAGAATGTACATAAAATAAAATTATTCATTCAGAACTGAACCGATATATTTATTTTAGTTGAACCGGAACGAAAAAAATTACGGTTCAAAAGCCCTTTTGGAAACTATTTTAAATTTTGTTAATAACTTTGAGAAAACCCAGAAACGTCCACCAGGCAGCTCGGTGGATGAGCCACACTTTTTAATTAAAGTGTACGCTGTATGCGTAAACGAGGATCAAACATGAGTCGATAAAATAATATGTTTTTGTTATTATGGCAGAGCTACGCAAGCTTTCCCATAACAAATCCTCTTGCAGAGGCACTGAAAAGTTATTTAATTCAGCATATTTTTATCTTGATTCTCTTACACTTTTCGGGATATAATTCTCAAATTTTGTATCACCTCATTAGCGTATGGGGCACATTCAATATTTGGAACCTTCTTTGTACGGGAGTCTTATAAAAAATAAAAATGTGTAACTTTTAAAAAATGAACGAGAGCAATTGCTTCTTTACGTAGTTTTTTCAAGCAGCTTATATTCTAAGCTTTAGAGTCTATTATTTAGAGATTATTCTTTCACACGTTAACCACCAATCATGCTCGGACATACTTCAACGTGGATTCTAATTACACTGTGGGTGCTTTCTACAGCCAAATTCAACAACCGAGGTCCTTTGGGAATGATTTTAACACAGTATAGGACAAGTAAAGCATAAAATCGAGTTTAAATGGTGCATAATTCAACAAATTTAGGAAAATAAAAAATGTGATAGGAAAAATAATTTAATCCAAGAAAACAAATGTTGGATGCTAAAAGAAACTTGAAAAAAAATCTGTTTTCTGAGACAAGACATAAACAATATCAGTATTTCCAGTGTTCGAGTTGGTTCCTTGAAAAGCACAAAAAACATTTTATATGTATTTCTCATTACCGTTATCACTGGTCAGTCGCATACAGTCCAGTTTAAACAACTTTCTGAGGAATCCATAACCATCACCGCTCATCTTAAAATATTTGTAAAATCTAGATTTTTTGTTACTTGTAAGCTGAAAGAATAATACAATTTCAGTTTCCAATTTTCTTTATCTCTCTTCTGGCTCATCGGAATGTTACTTTCTTCGTACGTTGGCAACGTACGTGTCAATATCCCTTTATTGCCTTTGCTGATAAAAATGGCCGATCGAAAGTGTTTATTATGTGGTCAGCAAAGTAAGTATTGTTTTCTATTTTTTTTGCGAACACATCGAACACTTTTTACAGAAAGTAAAATAAGTATATTTCTTTTATTCACTAATAGGTGCCATCATATCTCACGTTAAAAAAAAAAAAATAAAAAAAATAAAAAAAAAAAAAACGTTTACTATGTTATATGTATAAAGATGTAAAAATGAAATTGACTCAAAATTTTGTTAAATATCACACATAAAAAAGAAACATATCAATAAAACATATTTTGGGTGATACAAAAGATCCACCAGTTGCAAAAAACGGCCCAATACCAACACAATCGAAAAGGTTAGAACATAAATCCTTTAGAGTTGTAATCTACCGTCTTGGGTGGATGTTGCAACTTATTTGCAGCTGAAGTAGGGTGGAAGTTTTGCACCACCCGAAACGATCGTATTTTAATCAACTTTTTTATGGGTAATTCTATACAAAATTTAAATTAATTTTATCTTTTAACCCTCTGACTGCTCAATTTGTGGAACAAAATCGCTTCAAAAATTGTGTATTTTTTTTTTCATATTTCAAATCAAAATACATTGGAGAATTCAAATGTGCATTTTTTCTTTCTAGATTTTTTTTTTTTTTTTTTTTTTTTACATAGATTTTTATCATGAGAAACTAAGAAAAGGAAGAAAAACACCTGCCCGCGAAAATCGCGGGGTGAGCAAATTTTGCTACGTTTGAGTTGCCCGTGTAAATCGCGGAATGAGCAGCCAGAGGGTTAACACCAAATTTTTGTTATGTGTTAAATTTTGTTTTTTTAAAGTTTTGCTAAATTTAATTATATAGCATGTATTTTTTAATACAACTGAATAGATAAAGTTAAAAATTAATTTAATTTCCAAAAATATTTTTTTATGAAATGAAAGCTTTTTTTGGATAATTTAACAGTAAAAGAAAAAAAGAATGTGTAATTGCTGACATGTTGAGTAGGAGAGTGACTAAAAAAATTGGGCATCAAGATATGTTTTATGCAATAGAGGATATATAAATTATCAGGTAGTAACGAAAGTTTTCCGCCATATCTGCCTGAAAAACTAACTTCTAACTCCTTAGATAACTGTTTTTGAACTTTCGGTACCAAACCGGCACAGTGTCACATGATACAACAATAGTACTTAAAGCTGTACTCATAATTCGTTGATATTATGTAGCTGACTTTTTGCAACACAACTGGAAGTAAATGATGGTTCTAATCCTCTAGAGTGATAGTTCCATTTGAGACACCTTATACTTAATGATAACTATATTTTTTACAGATTTCACAACACAGTGTTATAAAGTAAGCCTCTTTCTTTCAAATGCCAAAAATTGTTTGACAAAATATGAGCAAATACGCCAACGAGAACTGTGTGCTGAGGATGTTTGCGGTGGCGGGAAACTTTCGTTACAACCTAATACATTCTGGTTTTCAATATGTTTGTGAAATGTGTTTACTGTTCTGATGTGCACATTTACAATTTTTTAACATTATAAGAAAATATCTTTTTTAAGATTTAAAAAATTTGGTTAATTTTTTCTATTGTTGTTTTAATAGCCAACAATGGTATATATTATTTTGTATTATATTACATTTAAAATAAAATAAAAGTTGAGGAAGCTACTTAAGATTGGACGTGCAAATGTTATTTAGATTACATAATAGATTTCTTTTACTTTTAGAATGTTCTTTAAAATGTATCTGACCATACAGTTAAAAAGCTGTTTTTCCATTTATTCAATATTTTTTACCTTAATAGTATTTCTTTGTGAATAAGACTGCTCTTCGGAGTGGCTTGTGATGTAATATAAAGCAGTCCTTTATTTGATTATGAGAAAGTAACTATTTTTTTAAAGAAATGATCATGGTATAAAATAAATTTGTTAAAAAAATTACAAATCTTATTTACTTATATGAAAAACTCTGTTGAATGATTTATATGAAAATATCTGTTATACATTTAACGTCTTGGAAAAAACTTCGTGCTCTGCTCACTGATTATGACAGAAAAATTTAAGCATTTGCAGTTTTTAAACAACCAATAGCAAACTTTCCATTTAAAAATTTATTTCTTGGTTAAATATAACAAGCAAATTATTAAATGTCACACTTCCTTAATATATTTTTAACTGATTTACAAAGACATGTGCTCTTTCTGGTGAGAATGACTTTTTCTACAAAGTTCTTACATATAGTTATAATTAATGTTCTTTTTACGGAATTGGGGAGTAATTATGATAATGAATATAAAAAAAAATATTTGCAATATTAGAGAAAAGAAAAATATTTCAGAAGCCCTTAAATACATTATTATCATGTATTTAATTTGAATTAGATGGCCTGAAATGTTTTCTTTTTGTGCCAAATACCTTTGAACACAGAATCGACAAATACGTTTATTAAGAATTTATATATGTAGCTTTGCAATTGTTACTGCCTTAAACATATTCGAAATTAATGATGATAGATATTTCTCATGAAAAATGTACGTTATGAAGTTTATGTGCTGTATTTTTAAGATTCTATCATTTAAATTTTTTAAAAATTCCTCTAGTCGTTATCACCCCATGATTACAATTATCTCACCTGATCCTATATTTGTAACTTGAATGTAAAATTATATATTAATCATCATAAATTAGGAATGTAATACTCCGAATGTTTATTCTCAATATCGTTAAATCAAACTGTTCCTATTATTAGATATCTTTATGCTTATACACCGTCTCAAAATTATTGAAACGTACATATAAACACTTCTCTTATTTATTTCAAGTTATTTGTTTGTCGGAAATATGATTCTGTTTTCACAAAATTTAAATTAAAAACCAGGATTACGCTTGATTTGTTTATTTATTGATTTATTTTTGAGTGGTCGGGCTCTGTTATGATTTGTAGAATTACACTTTTTTCGTTATATTAATCTTAAATTACACTGGCTTTGTATCTTTTTTCTGTGACGTTTCCATCCTGAAATGATTTTATAATAAACTTAGCCGTAAAATAAGCAACTTTGTTCAACCAGTCACTGACGTTAAATGAAAAACCAACTGTTTGTCTCTCACGATTTCTCTGGAGATATGTCAGAGTAACACAATGCATGTTATGAAAATTATAAGAGAAGCTAAAAAATTCAACTTTACTTTTGTTATTCTGGAAAGTGATATGTTCGGTAGAAGTGCTGCAAGTCCTTGACATAACGTGGATTCTGTGATGGTCACATTTATAAATACGTACATGAAAGTTAATGATACATGACTACATAATGACGTTCATGTTAGATTGAACTGATTAGAACTGGAACACCACTCGAGTTTGTGAAGGTTCTAGGTGAGGTACCCTCCGTGGCAGTCTTTCTAAGCTGTCCTAACCGTACTTACGATAAGTTTCGGAGGAAACTACGGAAAAATCCAAACGATTAGGTCGGCGGAGGCGAGCTGGTTTTCAACCAAGCACTATCTGTCTCACAGTTCATAGTGCTATATGCTTGGCCACTGGTAGGGCAGTGTGAATTTCGAAATAACAACATAGTTTAGAACAATAGTAGGGTTATAGGATTCCAACAAAATTTCTAAAAAATGAAATTAACTGCCATTTTTGTGAAAATATTATTAAAATACTTCAGCAATCAGCATGCGTTGAAAATAACATACTATTAATGGGGTGCATGAAAATATTTCCTAAAAAACGTACTCACAGATAACATATTGGAGTCAGTTACTTTAGCACTTAAAAGCGATATTTGTGCTTTTAATAATACTGATTAAACTTTATTAATTTGAAAACTTGGTGAATTAAACGTTAGCTCGTATTTTTTATATTTCTTTTATATATTCTATTGTTTTAAATATCCCATCGAAAATGAATATTACTTGTCCAAATTCATTACAGTTGAAACACTCTGTTTTGGAAATTGGTTAAGTTTGACAAACAACTAATTGGAGTACAGTGATACTCTGAGAATTAACGAGAGCAGCTCTCTGAGTGTGCTACATATAGAAATGTACTAAATTTGCGAAGTTTCATAAAAATTGCTGTAATTCAAAATGCATAGTGACATCACAAGAACCATAAAAAATTTGAGCTTTCTAAATTGCATATTCAAATTAGGTTGTAAAGAATATGCATCTGAGACAACATAAAATGTCTTGAAAAACGCCAAACAAGATATGATTTAATGCGGAGAAGTTAGCTCACGTTCAAGTTTTATTATAGTGTTTTGCAGCAGGAAAAGAAGAATATTAACCAAATATATACTCATGTCTGGTATCAGGAAGATACATAAATTCTTCTGGTTTAAGAGAATTGAATCTTAAACCGAATTCCCGGACTACATTCAGTAACTGCACAGAAAGTTTAGATTGTAAATATTTATACATTGCATTCATTTTCGGAGTAGGTAATTTGGAAACATGCATTTCAATTTAAACATAATATTAAAGAACTATATGAAAATTGAAAAATCTTTGCTGTTTGTAACTTTATACTCTTAAGAAACATGACTATTTAAATACGCTCCGAGTTTGGACAGGCTAACTGAATTTACTAGTACTGTATAACCTGTACCGTACCGTATGTAAAAAAAGGATAAAAATGAGTGAGCGTTAGATAAATTTACCCCTAGTTTTGCAAAAAGCGATTCTTTATTTCATTAACTTATCATAAAGTATACCATTCTGCAGTTCCAATTAAGCTCGAAGCTATTTTTTTAATTATCTAAATTTTTAAGAACTTCACGTCTTACAGTTTGATTTGTTACCGTTTTGCTACTAAAAGGAGAGATAATAAAGTCAAAACATAATAGTAATATATGCGACAGTTTAGTTTCACTATTTAGTTATTGTCGATTATTAGTGATTTAGAACAACTGCCTCTCTCACTGTACTTGGACTTAACTGTATTAATTCCCCATCATTATTTACTTCTTGCTGAAACATAAGTTAAATTGAACTAATGTGGATTTTTTATGGCAAACATTAACCGTTTATATAGTCATTGCCACTACTAAAGCGGGAAATGTTGGTCATTTCATTATGGAGGCACCCAAAAGATAGACATACGTTGCTTCCTATGGAGGGACGGACGAAATGCCCCCACCCCGGAAGACCACGTCTGGAATCGAATCCAAACCCGTGTTATTGCAGAATGGTACTTTAGCCACTACACATCTCGGGAGACCATTAAACCGGTATCTAGTTAACTTTCTTTGGACTACACAATATTTGATGTGATAGATTAAAAACCGTAAAGATTATCAGTATTTAATTATGTTTAGTTAAAAATTAATCATAATGATTTAATCATAAATTCCCAACTTAACATAAATGAATATATTTTTGAAGATTTATGCGTTGGACTGTACAGCAGTATAGTGCTTATGCGTAATATAGCCAGGTAAAAAAACTGCCATAACTTCTAAATTTAAAAAAGTTACGGTCCATTCGTTGTATTAAAATTATCGCAATTTTTTTTATAAATTATTCTCCGATCAAAAAATATTTTAAGAACCGTTTTCAATTAATTGGGTATAATTATTTTGTGTACGAGTAGCTTCCTTTAACCCTTAATTAACTATTTTTACAGTTATTTTTTGTATCTCATTAAATGCTTTCAAAAGCTTAGACAAATTTTGAGTTCAAAATCTGAATCGTAGGGAGTGTTTAAGTAACAAAAACTGAACTGTGTTCAGGAATTGAAATTTGAAACATACACCTATGAACACAATTCAGTTATTCACGATCTTGGTGTCGTTGATCAGGCAGCAACTACTGGTAAAATAAACGAGAGAGGGATGAAAAATTAAAAATAAAATTTATTTATAACAGACATGAGCAATTTCTCTGAGCAAAATAGCAAGTAACAAATTACTGTTACATAGACATTATGTAGTAAGGAACCATTTCACTCGATTGGCTCTCAATGTGTAGTACACAAGGATGTAACCTCCAGATAGCGCTGTGAAAGAAAGGTCTATGGAAGCGTTGGCTCTGCGCATAGATCGTCATTTCTACTTTGACAACTGTTGGGATGACCAGCTACACTACTAATCAGGAAACGGCTGATATGCATTTCATTTTCGGCGCTGCTAATGGAAATGACCTGGAGGCTCGGCGATTGTACCGGGAGCGATTCCTGTCGAGACGCTTGCCGGACCGAAACATTTTCGAACGCTTGCATCGTCGTCTCTGTGAAACCGGTTCGTTTGCCAGCAGGACGCGTGGCACAGGGAGTACCAGGGGAGCGAGGATACCGGAACTTGCAGAGCATGTGTTGTTTGAAATAGAAGAGCAACCGGAGACGAGCACTTGGGCTGTATCCACCGCCGCAAATGTGAGCCAGATGACGGTTTGGCTAGTGTTGGGAGCAGAAGTCCTTCGACCCTTTCATGCACAGCGAGTGCACGTCTTGAAAGCCACGCGTCGATTTTTCCCGATGTTACCTCCAACAGCTGGCTGCGCAACCAGACTTTGACGCATACGTGGTATTCACCGATGGATGCAGTTTCAGTCGCGAAGGCATGTTCAGTGCGCGCAATGCTCACAACTGGGCGTAAACGAACCCGCACGTCACCCGTCCTCATTCATATCAAGGCATTTCAGGGTCAATGCATGGGCCGGAATTATCTACGATCATTTGATCGGACATATCTTCAGCCAAGGCACCTAGAGGATGGTGCGTACCTGGTATTCCTGCAAGAAGTGCTTCCAGTTCTACTGCGAAGTGTTCCAGCCAACATAAAGACTGGTATGTCGTTCTAACATGACGGAGCGCCTGCACATTTCAGCGCGGATGTGAGAAATGCGATGGATACAGAATATCCTGTGAGATGAATTGGACGGGGTGGTACGATCCATTGGCCGGCACGCTCGCCTGACCTCTCCTGCCCAGACTTCTTCCTCTGGGGCTATATGATGAGTCTTGTTTACTAAACACCGTCGACTCCGACGAGGACCTGGTTGCGAGAATTGCCGTCGTAGCAGGCGATATGCGGGAGATGCTGGTGGAATTTCTAATGTTCGCAAGTCGGTCCGCCAGTTGTGTGAGGCTTACATCGTTTCTTGGTGGGAGGTCTTCCGAGCAGTTTTTGCTATTCCGCACAAACATCATGCGTTTTCCAGTTTATGCACGTGTCAACCTTCAGTCGTATTGCGCACTATGTGCATACACCAAATTGCTTCTTTTTATGTAGTGTTTTGAGCGAAGAAATTGCTCATTCTTATAATGAATAAATTTTACTTTTAATTTTGACACCCCTCTTTCGTTTATTTTATGTGTAGGGAGTTGTAGGGGGTTCACTAGTTGCTGCCTTGTCTACAGCACCAAGATTGGGAATAACTGAACTGTGTTCACGGGTGTGTGTTTCAAATTTCAACTCCTGAACACAGTTAAGTTTGCGCTACTTAACCACTCTCAATGATTCAGATTTTGAGCTCAAAATTTAAGTCTAAGCATTTCAAAGCATTTAATGAGATTCAAAATATAACGGTAAAAAATAGTTGTTCGTTACTCCAAAGTCTGAAGCCCCCTCTATCGGCATTTATTGAACTTTATCTTTAAAATTTATTTTCAAGAAAATACTGACATAAAGAATACTTTTAGAGAAAACCGCAAACGAATCGTCCAATTTTCCCGTTTCTTTTGGATTCTGAACTTTAATCGCACCTATCTCCTTCGGAAGACGTTTGAGACCCTTAGTTTCTAGCTTAATATTGTTTGTCTTGATGTGTAATATTACCCCTTAAAGTTTCGCTCAAGAGTTTAGATTCACATATATGTATGATGATTGACTACCGATTAGATAGAAACATAAATATCCGATTAGAGACGGAAACGGGCACGTCCATTAGTTGATAAGGTCAGATGTGCGCTTCACGCTCAAATATTCAGACGCAGTTTTCAAGAAATAACGATTTGTTTACAGCTATGACATTTTTAAACTTACAACGAATTAGTTTATGCATTTGAAGTAGTGCAAAGCAGACTGCCGATTTGTAATATAAATAATAAAAATCTACAATATCCACTCTCTTTTTCCAGTTCCTTGACCGGTTCATTTGGATTTACCTTAACTGGCAAACTTGCCAATATCCCATGCCAAACGCAGACAAACAGCAGTCGAATACCGTTTAACGAACTCATAGGTGCCGGTAAATCATTTCGTTCTAGCGAAATTTTCTGTACTAAATTTGTATCTCCATATTATAGTAATTTTATTTCGGGATCATCAAAGTCTTCGCTATAGCGAGATTTTAGCTGTAACGGAATTCGCTAAAACGGTATTCGGCTGTAAGTACACAGATGTAAAATCAAACACAGAAGCTTTAATAGCATCATTAGTTAAGTTCCTAATATTTTAATATTTTAAAATTTGTTAAATATGAAAGCAGGAGTACAATGAAATTGTTTATTAAAACATTCATATGATGTTCCATAAGTTTAAATTAAAAGAAAAATCTTCCTAAAAAGTCTCAGTTAATGTTTTTCTAGTGAACTCAATAATTATTATTTAAAACAAAGGTATTAAAAATAGCACTGAAATGTATCAAATTATAAAAAGAAACTCTATACAAGTAAATAGAATTCTGTAACAAAATAATAACATTATAATGGGCTTTCCTAGTTAATACTTAGACTGTACAAATCCAATTACGATAAACAAAATCCAGTAATCTGTAAATAAATCCGATAAAAAAGCTCTAATGGCTCTTTCTGAAGCTTTTTTTATTTGTTCAGTAAAAACGTTAAATTAATTAATAATGGCCTTTCCAATATTTTTTATGTTTGTATATTTTTTATTAATCGTTTCTTTTTTTTATTATTGTTACCTGACGTTATCATTAGGGTACAATTTGAGGGGGGGGGGCATTAAGTGTCTTATAACACTATTAGGTTGTTGGTTTTTTTTAAAGAATTTTCTTCATATCGCGTAGAGTTTCTTCACACTTAATGATTCCCCAGGCTAATCACATAAGTGTATTTAAGTTATGTTTAGCTAAAATGTCTTGTTTATTTCAAGGTTCGCGTATACATTTTTTTATGCATTATGTATTATGCAAGTACTATTATTTTGTTAAAAAATGCATTATAAATCTTGTATTTCAAATATTTCTTTCACCATGCGTAATGGTAAGTATTACAGTATGTATCGATACGATTTTTTCTGATTGTTTGTAGGGAATTTAATAAATAGTATTTGTATGAAAATAACTATCTTCATACAAATATTAATAATTTAAATTTAAATATTAACTAAATATTTTATATTAAATATTAACAATTTTCAGCTAAAATTTACAATATAAATTTTAACTGAGAACTGTTACGTACATGTATTTTCCAGCAGAAGTCTATAATCAACATTATAGTAGCTGTTTGTAAGTACAATCTTTGTTACACGCTAAAGGAAAAAACATATGTCTTTTACAAGAGATTCTTTGAGTTTTTGTGTATTTCTTATATCACGGTCAATGTGTATAACAATGGATGCCAAATATTGCTAATCCTATGATAATATATTTTAATAAGGGAGGTATACTGGAAGATTATGACTCATTAATTTTTAGTTCCGATTATTTAAAATTGCTATCTGGGATTAAAACGAGCTACATTTTTCAAAAAGGTGAAATGTAAGTGTTTCCATTATAAAAAAAATAACGGTGCTGGGTATTTGAATGTGCAGATGGGCACTTATGCAAGTGTCATTCATAGCAAATTAAAGTGTACATTATTCGTGAGCGATTGGTTTTTGCTGTAGGACTATTGATACCAGAATAACATCTACAAGTGTTTCTTTTCTTCGTAGCTTTACATTGTTAAATACCTATTAATTTATTCGATAGCAACGAAAATATTGGGTCTTGTATCTTGCTGAAAGCTATTAATTTCTCATTTTATATCTTTTGAAATTTTGTGGTTTATGCAAACTTTAAACTGAAAGAAAAATTGAATAAGAATATTTAATTAGTAAAAAATAAAATAAATTAATTAGAAATGCTGCTTCATAGTCGAATACGAAGCTTAGTCTTATGTGACAAGCAATTTGCTTATAATTTTGTGACAGTCTCCAAAATTTCTATCTTACAGTTCAATAAGAATTGGTCCATTTTCTTGTTTCCGTTTGTAATATTGATTACCAATATAGTAACCAATGTAATAATGCTTTGTTGGGACACGTAATATTACTAATATAAATGCGAAAGTTTGTCAGTTTCTTACTTTTTCCCGTTGAAACCGCTGAATGGATTTAAGTGAAATATGGGTCGAGATAGCTAACGGCCTGAATTAACAGGTAGGGTACTTAAAAGAAAAAAAATTGCTTTTTTATGAATGTGTTAATAGATGTCGCTGCTCTGCCTCGCGAAAGCAAAAACAGTATAGTAGTTAAATAAAAAAACATATTCATTATTTTGAATATAACATGCATTTATTTACTTAATGAAAATTCCAAATGTCACATTTTTAATCGGTAACTAATATCGGTAGAAAACCTGTATTTATGAAAATCTCAATAGATCAGTGAATAAGTGAGTGGCTTCAACTGACAATTTTATTCAGAAAATTATACCCTGACAACTAATGGATCTGCCAAGTGCCGTACTACGCAGCTACTTGACTACAACTATCAAATTGCAGACATTTTTTTCATGAATACAGACAGTACAAAATTACGAAAAAAATAAAAGATTTCAGATATTTTATATTAAAGAGTTATAATAGTTTTAGAACGGCTAAAACATTTTACTTAGCTTAAAAGATGAGACTTACGCCTCAAGATATCTTCGTTATGTTTACGTGTCTTACGAGAATTGACTATAAACGTTATAGAAGCTGGCCTATAGCGTGTGATCGAAACTCCATGGTTTCTGAATTGAAGCAGCAAAGGCGAATGAAAACGCATATCAACTGTAGGTAGGTATTTAAGGTATGATGACAACCAGATTCGCATTCTCTCACTCTTCGGCTATGCTAAATTTTATTTTGTTATTATTTTGAGTTTATGTTAGTAAATATAATTTATAGTTAAGGACTAAAGTTCGAGGTCAGTGTTTATAAAATATCTTGTATATATATTTCAAACATTAGTTATTATGATGTACATTCTTCTTGTATCTCAATAATTTTTTTAAATTACTCTTTAATGAATGTGTTGATTTGGGTGTTTGGAATATATTTTGCATAGATATGTTATATCATGTACAGCTGCTTTTGCTTGTTACTAAGAGATATTAGTTCCTTTTTTCGTAAAATTTATTATTTGTTATATTCTTGCTTCATCAGCATTCTTTACTAGTACTTGCGTACATTATGTTCACTAATGGCTGCAATGAGCATTACGATGCTTGTATTTTTTATGTTAAATATACTTTTTCACGTTATCTTCTATCTCAATGGCTTTGCTTCTTGTCTTTCTTTGTGTTACTCTAAATATTTCATTTCAGTGTGCAAACTTTATTCGGTAGCTCGTATTATATATTTGTACACCTCTGTGTGTGTTTATATATTAGCGTATATCTTCCAAATTTTAGTTTTCGAACAGTTCTTTATTAAGATAAACATCGTCTTCAGCTATACTGGCGGGAATAGCATTATATATCTTGCATTTCAAGTTTAAAAGAGAATTATGATATAAAAACTCACACATTAATCGATGGAACAAATCTATTTGACTTGCAATAGCAATACATTTATATTCCACTCTGTAAATTATTGGAGAAAAGCACGCACATAAATATCCCTGTTAGCTCTAATGCAATAGATTTAAATATGACTGCTTGCTCTAGCAATACATAAAATAAAATCAATTCCCCTCACGTTCAGGCCGTTTGCATTATTTTAAATCCCCGGTTTTCTTCACATCCAAATGCTAGTGCTTTTGTTTCCTTTAAAAAAGAACGATATAAACACTTCATTCGCATTTTTGCTCTTCAATTCGTTACTGCTCTGCATATTTCTTAACGAGTAGAATCTACTTTATTGAAAATTTGTTTTTGTTTGATAAATCAGCGGCATCTGGTGATTTCTTTTATTTATTTTATTTTTTCAGTTCTGGATCGCGTGGGTTATTTGATTCTGGAGGATACTTTTTCGGTAAATATATGCATACGGCTGTAAAATGTTAAATAAACTTTAGAAAGCAAATTGCATATATATATATATATATATATATATATATATATATATATATATATATATATATATATATATATATGAGACGTCAGATATTTCAAGTAAAGCTTCAGAGTTAAGGCAGGTAATATGGTTTATTGAACATTACATTTAAGTTACAATTTAGAATGAGAAGAGGGGAGGGGAGACGGGTACAAGAATCAGCGTGGACTCACTAAGCAGTTCCAGTGGCAGAAGTCCCCGATTTTCGATGTGCGGGAGTATTTACGCTTACCACACCACGTGGTCTGCGAAGACACAACTCCTCCTCTCTCTTATCTCTGATCGAACCACACACATTTACCAACATGACCCGCATCCGGGCCTACAAGGGCGTGAGGACACGTGCGCATCTAAAGAACTCAGAATCGACGGCCTGATGTCTGGCAAATAACAAAATTAATAAAACATAGCTCCAGAGCGCGCGTGGCAAGTATGACAGGAAAGCAAAACTTACAGTGAAAGTACCCGCTTGAACAATACCCAAACTAGTAAAACCCAAATTACCTTTTTATACATTACAATATCCCCCCCGGCAAAAGAAGTCTGACGAGCAATATCATTGAGGTGGCCAGTCTCTCACTTGCGAGTCAGACGTCCTTGCAACCTAATCTTAAAACTGCGAACTAATCTAATTTTCAAGTTTAGAAACCTTAAATTTTTCTGGCTAGAATTCTGGAGTTATGTTGAACAGTACTTGAGAGGCAGGATGCAGTTTCTAAAATTTGACAAAACATAATGATGCAATAGTACGAAAATCTTACAATAAAAATAAAACAATGAGTGCACACATTTTTTTTCAAATTATCACAAGTAATATTTACAACCTAGGTGGGATACAATAATACTGTACAACAATATAGTAATATAATTAAACAAAATGGAATAAACATGGCATTCATTTTCTTTGGCAAATTCTTATGGCTTTGGCTTGCATGGCATAAAGTGAATGGAATGAAAATAACTTGGCAAAATAGTTGGCAAAATGCAGTTGGCAAAATGGAGTAAATTTATTTAATGTAAAGGCAATGTAAAAAAAAAAAAAAATGTAAAAATGTGCGTAGTGTGTAGAAAATTTCGAAGACCATAGCTGTGAAACAGCAGTATTAACAGGAACGCTTGCTAGAAGAATTTTTCAAGGTAATACAATAAATGATAACCTGCATGAGGTACTGCATTTATGTGACCTGACATTTTTTTTTTATTTCTAGCAATGTCTTGTTGTACTTTTCTTATTTGGTTATTACTAGTATTTCTTAACAATCTGAGGGCGAATACTCTCCTCAGAGGTTTTATTACTAGTTAACCGTCTAGGCAAATTTAAATTTTATTACATGAAAAAAAAAGTTGGCATCATTATTCAATAAAGGAAATAATATACGATCATTTTGGCACACAAAAATTTTACACAGTAACTATTCAAAATAAAACATCTACATTTAAGCAAACCTAATATAATGCAAGAATTTTTTTTATTTACATTGATACAATAAGTATTTGTTGTTTTCATTTAAGTTATCGTACCCGGGTGCATGAATTTTTCATAAATTTTCAAGTGACTTTTCAGTGAATAAAATGACATAATCTCAAGTAAATTAGAATTTGTGTCAAGTTGAGAGTCCCAATCGGTAAGTCGTTTCAGGTAAATAATCGAATGAATCTAAACTACGTCATAGTATGCAGATAACAAAAATTCAAATTTCAAATTTTCAGGAAATATAGGTAATGTAGTAGTATTTTAAGCATTAATTTAATAAAAGAAAGACCAGTATAAAACTTCAATTGAAATAAAATATTTAATAACTTAATTCAATTGTAAACTTACCTTAATGAAAATACTATATTAATCAAAAGAAGCGCAGATATATCAATACAATTTTTTTTTCTTTTCTTTCTTTCTTTTTTTTTCTTCTTTTTTTTATCAACATTAAAATAGCACTTTAAAATAACACACACCATTAATAACCATTTAAATATAATTCTCTAATGTTCACTTCAACTCTAAAATAAAAATCGCTTACTTTTACGAAAGAAATTGATATCCACAAATTAAAATCGTCATCCCTCAACGATAAACAAAATACACACACAAAAAAAAAAAAATATCTTCTCTCCCAAGTTCAATGCAGGCAGGAGCAGTTACGGTCAACATAAGTTATACGCACAAAAACAAAAATATTCGGCACGGAGAAAAGTGGGAAATAATTCACCAGTTGCACACACTTCTCGTGGGGACTGTTTTGGGTGCAATGAAGGCAGTGAAACTCCGTCGATTTCCATCGGATTTTCAAAATAACAGTGGACGTGTGAAGAAAAAAAAAATAAATAAGGAGGCACAGATTTCTGGATGGTAAACACGGTACAGAAAGATGATATCAGATAACGGAGGGCAGGCACTTCTTTCATTTACGTGTCGGCATCAGCGTCGTTAGTCGCTATGGAAAACTCAGGAGCGCAAATTTTTCGATGGGCTTCATGGGAGGATTCGATGGGAGGTCAGGCGAAAGTAGTTTCATCAAAGCAGGGAATAAGAAGTCAAGATATCTGCAGTCGGTGAAGGGCAAGTTGGTTCTACGTATCTCTCTGATCGGCAGGCGGTCGTCATAACGCCGCATCTCTGGCGTACTCCGCATCTTCCGGTAAGCAGTGTACCCCGTCTCCCGACTATTGAGCGTTAATTTTTTACAATTTAAAAATTTTAATTGGCACACAGGCAGTCATCCTGCCGGCTATTAGAGACGTCAGATATTTCAAGTAAAGCTTCAGAGTTAAGGCAGGTAATATGGTTTATTGAACATTACATTTAAGCTACAATTTAGAATGAGAAGAGGGGAGGGGAGACGGGTACAAGAATCAGCGTGGACTCACTAAGCAGTTCCAGTGGCAGAAGTCCCCCGATTTTCGATGTGCGGGAGTATTTACGCTTACCACACCACGTGGTCTGCGAAGACACAACTCCTCCTCTCTCTTATCTCTGATCGAACCACACACATTTACCAACATGACCCGCATCCGGGCCTACAAGGGCGTGAGGACACGTGTACATCTAAAGAACTCAGAATCGACGGCCTGATGTCTGGCAAATAACAAAATAAATAAAACATAGCTCCAGAGCGCGCGTGGCAAGAATGACAGGAAAGCAAATCTTACAGTGAAAGTACCCGCTTGAACAATACCCAAACTAGTAAAACCCAAATTACCTTTTTATAGATTACATATATATATATATATATATATATATATATATATATATATATATATATATATATATATATATATATATATATATATATATATATATATATATATAGTGGACTGCAACGCGATTTGACTTACACGAATTCGATTTTACGCGAGTTTTTCACGAGTACATATCTTAAGGCTGAAACGAAATCCTCGCTCACAACACCAGATTTTTCACCAACTGCATTACTTTTAATTCTCGGTTTTTAAGAATCACAAATTCATTTGTCCCTTACTTCATGTGGGAAATGGTAGTATATTGCTAGGGAATGGTTTGAGGGCTTGTGTATCTGTTTCAAAATGCCGTATATAGTATATCCTAACAAACAACGCGAAATTTTCACTTACACGAGAGTTCTTGGAACGCGCAACCCGTCAAAAGTTGGCTGTATATATTGTACTATATATATTTATATATGTGTGTGTGCATAGGAGGGCATACCTCTTGGCTCGCCTATTAAAGTAATGATTTAACTCGGGTATGGGCAACCTTTGAAAAGCAGGCCAAACTCTGTTAGCGAAGGCCAAACATCAGGCTGCTACCGAAGTCTTGGACGGTACAATTGGGATTTACATGGGATTTTCAATGGTTTATATGGGTTTTATACGGGGGTTTTATATGTTTCGTGGACCGGAAGTTGTTCATGTGAGGTATGTTAAAATATACATATATACAAGGATCGATGTAATTTAATCTCATCTTTATTTTAATTTGATAGTGACTAGAATATTTCCATTAATTGTTTTGTTTGTATGTGTGTGTGATTGTTTATATGCATGCAGTATTACTTTCTCCTCTGTGCTAATTAATGATGAGCAGTTCTCGCCAGAACGAATGGAATAGTGTAAAAAAATAGAACAATTTATTCGTATAAACAGCATTAATTCCAAATCTCGTGGATTCAGTAATCTCGTTCCAAAGACTGTCCTTTGGTACATGTCGTTACGAAACTTGGTCCATTCTTCAGAACTTGTTCATTTTTTCTTTGTAACGAAAGTAAAAGGGAGGAGTTGGATGATTTTAATGAAATTCAACAGGATAGTCATTTGTATTTAAACAATTGTTAACAGTTAAATGGCAAAACTAAAAAAAATTATAAATTTAAATTCATTTTAATATATTGTTGCAATTACTATTTTACTTTTCCTTCCCATTCGAATATTCTTGTTTTTATTTCTACAATAATAATACTAATATATGAATGTCAATGTTTGTATGTATGTTTATTACTCTTTCACGCTGAAATGGTTTGACGGATTTGGATGCAATTTGGAATAAAGACAGTTAAAGTCCTAGATTAACAAATAGGCTACTTTTCATCGCGGGAAAAAAAACACTGTTCGTATAATTAAAAAAAAAAACTATCATCCAAAATAAATAAAAATAATAAGTTTTTATTTTACAGAGCCGTCGACAGATGGCGCAAATTTATAGAATGCGCAATTTTCATAAACGGTTCATAAACGTCATTTTATAGTCGCCTGACTTGGAAAAGAATACACCTGAATAAAATTTTGAAACTCTTATTCAGATCGAATTGTGCATTTTTCTGCGCAGCTTTTTCACATTCTATTTCTATTGTAACACATGCAGAAAAAAGGATGTAAGATATATCAATTTTAATTTTGTTTAATCACACGCATGAATAATGATACTCTTTCCAACTTAATGGAATAAGGAACGAAAGTTGAGTTCAGTGCGCATTTAAAATCTGAAAGTGTATCAGATTTCTTACTCTTTTTTTCTTTCCGTTTTTTCATAACGACCAAAATATACAGAAGCTCTTCAGAATTAATGTAGAACGAAAAAAAATGTACCTTTTTGTAGGCTTTTATCATTAAACCATTTTATTTTTGCAACCTTTTGCAACCAGGGATGGCCCGACACGGTAAGCAAGGTAAGCATCGCATCGGGGTGCCGGCTTCGAAGGGGCGTCATTTAGAACTCAAAAACTAAATAGAGCATAAAAGGGGCGTCTTTTTTCGTTAGCAGGGGGGAACCACTTACCCTAGGGCCGCCCCTGCTTGTAACCTTATTAATTTTATATTCCATACAGAATCTGAGAGATCTCAGTGCCAAGGAAGCCGGTGAGAAACAGGATTCTCTCCGAACAAGAGGGCGAACCAACTGGTCGCCGGAGGCGACTGATAATGATAAAAACACCTCATTCGTTGTTTCAAGTAATTCGTAGTTTTCGTATCTTCTAACGAGTAGAATCTAATTTAAGAAAAATGTCGTTCTTTCTTGATACATTTCCGAGAAATTATCTCTTTCTGAAAAATTATTTTTGTATAAAAATGCGTATCGACTGCTGTAAAAGCCATATCAGAAAGGGACTACTATTTATAATTTAACACATACTAGAAGCAAAATTTAAATCCGATATATAAGAGCTCAATAAAAACTTTGCTTAGCATTTCTTAATACCAGTAGACAAGGTGTTTTTCCTATCATATAAACTAAATTCAACAATTTCAAATGTGTAATATTGATTTACTTTATTACTACAAATTAGAGGTGTTCATTATTAAAAACTTGAAAAACGAATCATTTAAAGTGTAAAGAAAATGGAAAAAATATGTAAAACATAAAGAACTTCCAGATTCGAACCATACTCTTATGGAAATTTTGATGTTTGGTTTGAATGAGTTACAATAAACGAGACTTGTCGGTTTTATTAAATAACTCCATGAACGATCATAGTGGCCCCAATAGATCCATAAATACCAAATTCCACAATTAAAATACAATTCCAAGAGTTGTCGGTAATTTACTTTCCACTGATCTGAAATACTGACGGTGCTGATGAGAGGGAATTATTGCAACTGAAACTATCCTAATAATACGAGGTCAATCGAAGTGCCGTTTTATCGGACGAAAAAATCCACGAAAAATAAAAATGATTCCTTGATATTTAACCTTTGACAACCAGACAGCTTTTTCTCAAGCATGTAAATATATAGCAGCATTTAGTGTAAATCTGTACTTCGATATTCCACATGAAATGAAATAAAAGTATTGCTGTTATTTGCAATGAAGTAAAAAATAATATAAAAAATAAATAAATAAAAAGATTACAAAACAAGTTATTCAAAATATATATTGCTATGATTCGAACACAATTTGGGAGTTAAACCCAATGTGACTTTTAAAAATGTACATAACCGTTAACAGAAATTTTATTATTGAAATACATACGGGAACTTTCAGGTTTTAAGGATGTCTAAATTTTTTTCAACTGTTAAACAGGAATGTTCTTTTTTTAGAATTTATTCTTGATTAAAAAAAAAAAAATCTTAAGTGAAACGAAATCAATCATAGAAAAGAAACTATAATTTTCTGAAAAAATGTAAATTTATTTTTTAGAAATTATTAAATAATGAATGTGTACACATTTGATACGTATATGTGAAAATTACTAAATTTAAATTGATGAAAGAAACTAATTCACCCAGAATTTTTACAACCTCATTTTTAAATTTAATGGTCCTGTGTGCTGTTATTTTTCTGGAAGTTCTTTATGTTTTACAAAATATAAGTTATTTATTAGAAACACGTTATTAAATATTCATTTACATTATGAATAATGAGACTATCTTAAGTAGAAAGCATTTTTGTCTTTAAAAACGAAGAAACAGAGGAACGATACTAAAATTTACTTTAGTGTTGTTTTTCAGAATACTTGATAATACGGATGTTTAATTTATTTCATATGCAGATGTTGTTTTCAATTCCTTTAAACAGGAAATAAACTTCTTGGACCTCTTGGCATAGCCAAAGGTGTTCTTCATTTGTAATTTTTTTTTCTTAATTTAAGATAGTTTACACTTACCTCACCATCAAATGAAAAAAAATGCAATTTTAATAACTTGTCTGAAGAGTTATATTCACACTTTTCTCATATGTATACAAACTGAAGCCCCAATAGTAAATTTACTAAAAATAATAATTGCACTAAAATATGAAAACATTGCTATTTTTTATCAATGCTTTAAGATGGTTGAACTAGTTAATATATTTAGTATACTTGTTAAATGAAAATTTATAAAAAGGAAATGGACTTCCCTAAGATTTTAACTAGTTAGAAATAAAACTAAGATTTTATTTTTTGCTAAAGCTTCTCGAAAAAAACATGCTTTTTATTCCACCGGTCAAAATGTCATGCAATGAAGAAGGGAGTGAGTATTTTATCGCTACTTTCGTGTTTACAGATAGCAGACTTAGAAACATAAAAGGAAAAAAAATGACAAAAATTCCTGAAAAATTACATTTTAAAATCATTTATTTTTCAAATAACTTCGTCGTTTTGAGAAAGAAGCATTTTTATGGTGGGAAAAAAACTCCACTGTTTAACTTTTTATTTCTTTTATGCTTATGGTATTGCTTTTGAAATTTTTGAGAGAACGAAACCTAGTGTAAAAAATATACCAAATATTACAGTGATTAACACATAAATGTTTTTTTTAACACCGAAATTTCTCCCCAGAGGTTTTAGCATTTTCCGGCGGAATGAAATCGTGGACTAAATATCTTTAAAGTTACACGATTTATAATTCATTTTTTTTTATAAAATGCACATCGCATGTAAAATTTATTTTTTGAACCATAATTTACACATACATACATACGTATGTTTGTGTTATTTTTATTCCTGTGTATTTTTTCTATAAATTTGATAAGAATTGGAAATAATTATAACACAAAGGAAGAGAAATGCAACTAAAACATGATTAATTTTTGATGAAGGTTAAAGACACACATATCCCCCAAAGAAAAAATAAAAATATAAAGCATTGGTAATACTTTATATTTTTATTTTTTCTTTGGGGCATATGCGTGTTTTTAACCTTCATCAAAAATGAATCATGATTTAGTTGCATTTCTCTTCCTTTGTGTGATAATTTGTGTTTATTTTTATTTAAAGCTGATTGACATGTTGAAACATTAACCAACTTATTAATACTATGTAATGAACTAATGGAAACATTAGCTTTTATCGCTGCATATATTTTATGACTATTATAACAAAAATGCGCATATCATAAGCAATGAAATGAATTTAATTAAATATTATTGTATTAATAATAAATGCACTGTTTCACATAAAAATCATATCTAAACAAACGATAGTATTGTATGAGAAAAGTTCAGTAATCTTGAGATAGCTGTAGTACTAAAATTAAATAATCTTCTTGATGAAAAAAAAGTACTTTTTCGAGAAAATTAACTACGTAGTTATAAATCAAACTGAGATTCAATGTTTTATTATAGTTGTTTCTCTAAAAGCAATGTTTTTATACCAAAGGGCAAAAAGTCATGCAATGAAGAACTGTAGTCAATATTTTATAGTTACTTTTTTGTTTACAGTCAGAAAAAGTATAAGGGGAAAACCAAAACTCTCTGAAAAAGTATTATTGTCTTTCTAACATTTTATTTAAAAAAAGAGTTTTGACTTTTATTATGCTGCAGGAGAAAAAGGGAACATTTCTAAGCACTCAAGGAAAGTAACATTTTTAAATCAATTTCTCAAATAATTTTGTTTGTCGTTTTTGGAAAAAAGAAGTATTTTTTATGACGGAAAACAACTTCACAGTATTAACTTTTTGCTACATGTATGCTTATATTATTACTTTGAAATCCTTGAAAATACTGAAGGAATGCCTGAAGAAAAATTTTTATGGCAAAGATTGAAACAAAGAAAAGTTTTGTTGTATATTTTAAAGGAATTTTTGTTTCAGAAGAAATTCTTGCTGGAGGAAAAGAGTACTTTTAATATCTTTAAAGCCCGTGTTATTTATTATTTAAGTATTTTAAAAATAAAAGTCTGCTCAATGTTAAAACAACCTTTCTAAGTATTCTCTTTCATTTATATCATCCTATACTCCGTGTACCAGTTTTTACATTATGTAGTCCTCTTTTAATGGTGATAAGCATGAATGATGTTTTCATTGCATAGTAAAAATGAGTTTTTATTGCTGTGCATATTATTACGTATATGCTGTGATATATATCACATATTTAAAATTCATATTAGTAATTTAGTATGTGTCGAATCCAACATTTTAACTTTTAGTTTATGTTCTTACTCATTGCCTGAATTCAGCTGTCAAAACTCGTATCCTTTTGCTGAGATAGCTTTTTTATTAAGTAGTTAGTGCTAGGCGGAACGACGGTATATGTTCTGAAAATATATCTCCCTGTACAGGTTATAAATTTATCGTATTTTGATTTTCCTTTACTTGAGAGAGAGTTTTAAAGCATTTAAAGGTAATTAAGGCATTGAATTGAATTTAATTGAGTTAAATATAAGATCTAAACCAAAAATTAATTCAGAGTTTAAAACAATTTAATAATTTTTATAGCATAATTGCTATTAAAACTGAAAAAACGGAATCCAAAGAATCTGGGTGCAAAAAATTATTTTAAAATATTTATATAACTCATAGTTAAAGTGACTTTTATATTCATGAGTAATAAAATAAGTATATATTTTGGGAAGAAGAAAAAAGAACAGGCAATGAAATATCAATTCAAAATTTCGTTTTATTACTATAGTAATAAGTCAAGGACCTAAATGCATATAGTTTTGTCTCCGAGCAAAGCTGTTTATGTAATATCAGTTATATTTCATACTATTTTATTATACGTAAATTATTTCAAAAATTATTTTATTAACTTCCATTTTAATCATTATTCTCATTAATCTATCAACATCCTAAATTAAAAATAATAAAAATAGCATTTACAATTTACAAATTCAGAAATACAAGATTTGGATAAATAAATTCTCATTTTACAAATAATTTGGACCAACAATTTTCTGCATTCTCTTCCTAATATCTAGATTGGCAATTTTTCTGTTTTAAATGCATATCAAAATGACTATCTTAGCAAATTGATTTTGATGATGCATATGATGAGTTAAAAATATGATTACATTTCATGCTAAAATACTAACTCAATGCTTGCAAAGTAAAAATTAAAATAGAATGTATTAGTTCATCATTCTCAAAAACTCTTTTTTTTTTCAATCATTTTTTACAAAAGAACTGATATCTACTCATGATTTAATGTAATTCAGTGTGAAGTTTTGAAAGTATTTTACAGCAATAAGGTGCAATACTCTTATTTGTAATTGTCGTTTTTGGAAGAAATTTTATTTTCTGCTAAGAATATAAGTGCACGGTTTCGCTGAATCAGTACGATATTTTACTGCACTGTAAAGAAGATCCCGAATAAGATAATTTTACGGATATTTTATGGAATTCTGAGTGTTTTTAACCCTTTGGGCCGAAAGCCTTTCCCGATGCTGAAAAAAGGGCAGCCCTGTCCATCGCTCGACTTAACTACCAGCAAGATGGCGGACGATCGAAACGGCTGCCCTTTTTTCAGCATTGGGCAACCGATCCAGTTGTTTTCGCATTCTTCCATTTTCCAGCAGATGCCAGTGCTGTTAAAAATAATCGTGACCATTTTTTTACGGGAAATGACGTGCTAAAAAGTAAAGGATTCTCGTGGAGCTATGTCACACGCAACAATTTTTATAGAAATCCAATCTATTCTTCGTGACTGGCAACAGTCAAAACGTCAGAGTTTGGTGATCCCAGAGCGGGACCACTGCGCGTAAAAGGGTTAAAACTAATGCTCTTACTACGGTCAAAGATTTCTGAAACAGTATTTAAAAAAACATAAAATAACGATGGCCTGGTATATGTTTTAGGCCTGGTGAAAGAGGAATCAATAAACGTGAGCAAAGTTCAACGATGTTTATTTTATTTTATTTTATTTTTATTTTATGAAAAAAAATTACTTTGAGAAAAAGTATTTTCATCTTCAGATCCTTCTGTGTTGTCGACGTATTTAGCACATGAACCTTTGCATGGTTTGGTCTCATGCCTTCCTTTCCCGGTTTTTCGGCCTTAACTTATTTGCCCTTGCGTCGTACGCCCCTACGATTTCTTTGCCATTTTCAGTGTTTAGATCTTTTTTTTTCTATTAGTCAAATTAGTCGTATAAATGGCAGTACTTCTTCATAAAATGTTAGTTTACGAAGTCTATTCTGAATGGTCCAAAAGCACGGTTTTTTTGTTTTTTATTCGTTTTGCATTACTCACCAAAATTTTGTCTTTCCGCGTTAAATTTTGTATGTTTTTTGCAAATTAGTTTATAACTTTATTTATATGTACTGAAAATTATATGCAGTGATAATTGCTAATAATACGTACTAATAATTGTGCAATACTGCAATCGAAAATAATTGTGTAGTAATTCTATTTTTACTTTCCGAACATGTACCATGTTAGGAAAGTATTGTAATCATGAAAAACATTCGAATTTGAGATTTTCTGTATTTACACGCTTTGAGGTCTTCTGAATTCATCTACGCGTTTTTACGAGATGTATGTATGTGTACGTGTGCGTGTATGGGTGTGTTTGTGTGTATGTGAACTAACACGGTGCATTCGATTAAGCTCAAATTTGGTAAATGTGTTATAAACCACCGTCGCAAGACCGGTATTGATTTTGGTGTGTATAGGACTTATAGTTCTTTTACAAGGCTACGACAAAGATTTCTTTACATTGTGGCCTATGAGCAGAAATTTTTGAAAGTGCGCTAGCGTCTAAACTGTGTTTTTGATTGAGACAAACCAGGTATGTATATTAAAGGTCCCGGTCAAATGATCTGCATACATTTTGGTGAGCGTGCAGTTGATAGTTTCTTCACAGGATTTCAAAAAATAATTCTTATACATTACGGCCTACAGACGCCAAATCACTTAAAAAGAGCTAGATCCTAAATGGTGCATACGAAGAAGTTCAAATAGGGTATGTATATTATAGCTCACCTTCACACAGCATGTGTAGATTTTTCTTACATGTTAGGGCCAATAGTTTTTTGACAGGGCAACAAATGAGTGTTATTTTACATTATAGAATGTGGACGGAAATTTTTCAATCATAGTGTCTGTAGGGTGAATTGGATTGGGCTCAAATTAAGTATGTGTATTATAGGTCATGGTCAGATGACCTGTATAGATTTTAGTGTGTAGAGTTGATAATTTTTTTAGAGTCGTTAATATCAAGTGTTCGGAAAGTCAAACGGAGTCACTCCAGATTTTTTTATAGGTACAACTGAAATGTAACATGACTCTCAGATGCAAATAAGAGAAAAGGCAACTTCTAAGGAAGACATTAGTAATTTATTTGCTGTAAAAAAGCTTTTGTAAATGCTTAAAGTAATTCGAAATATTAAACATTGATTTTAATTATATTTTATAACTTGCAAATGTGAGTGTATAAAAAAGAATAAAAAAGAAAATTTCACATTTTTGGGACCAAAAAAAAAAGAAAGAAAGAAAAAGGAGCTGATAAGGGGTTACACGTACTAGTAACATAATGTTTTTGATCAGTTTTGACTGACTATTCTTTGCTATCCATTATATAAAATAAATTTGCCTAGTAGTTTTTTAAATTTAATAGACTGACTTAGCCTAGTTAATATCAAATACATAAGAATTTTTACTTGGCACTTAAATAATTTTTCTTCTAATGCCGGGCACTTAATCGTTAACAGGCATAGGTCACTACCAAGATCAGAATTACTGGTCTCTTTATTATAGAGGCACGTAATAAATGAACCAGTGTTGCCTTCTTTGAAGAAGTAGATGAAATGAAACCCAAGCCTGTGCCCGGAATCGAACCTGGACCCATGGTGTGGTAGGATGAATCTCTAACCCCGACACAACCCGGGCGGATACTTAAATCATTTTCAAAACTTTTCTACCACTTTTCTGAACACAAAAACTTACTTTGTAATATTAAACTTTTAGATGATTACGAAATAACATTTTATTGGCACGGAATATTCAAAGCGCACTTTTAAAATGTTCGGCTAACGGCTTTCTCTACTTTATAATTAATATTGATTTTTAATGCGACACCGGAGAGACTGATGAACAGAATTCGCCATTCATCATAGATTTAACCAGAAAATTTCCATCTACTGCATCCATAAATCATCTCAAAATGTCATTATGAGCGGTGAACATACTACAAGGTATCAGAAAATTTGAGAGACTCAGTAATTATTGAACAGGTGCCTGTTGCAAAGGACGTTTGTGATGGACATTATGTATATGAACAGCATTTGTTCAGTGTTGACATTGTGAAGTTTGTTATTGTTGGATTTGAAGGTGTCGATGATTGTAAATATACAGGACCAGGACGACTCATAATTACCTCTGAAATTTCAGAAGACATTAATAAATAAATTAAATTAATATATATATATATATATATATATATATAATGTACAGTGTGCAGGGTGATTCGAAATTAGTTTTGCAAAACTTGAAGGAGGGTAGGATACATCAAGATCATTCGGAATTACATAGCAATGTATGGTGGAAACGTCGTCTTCATATATCTCTTAATAATCACTTTAGAAGAAATATTCAAGAAATAGTAAACTTTCTGACAATAGTTTTGGAAAAACTAATCCATCTTTCACCGATTACACTTGATAAAAATTGTTTATTCGGAATTTTTCTTTCATTACATTGATGAAGGTGTCGGAAGAAAGCCCGTTGCTTATGAAACTTGGCTATAAAGTTAGATGCATACTTCAACAAGTCTACCAAAACGATTATTAACAGGTACATGAAGACGACGCTTCCGAATGCCATGTGATTCGGAACCGAGTAGGTGCATCCTACCCCTCCTAAAATTTTGTAAAACTAATTTCGAATAACCCTGTATATTAGGGTGGATCGAAAAAAAATTTTTTTTTTGAAATCTTTATCTCCTGAGGTCTCAAAAGTTGTATATTGACATCAACAAGACATGTTTAAAATTTGAATGTTCTACTACAACGTATTGGGGTTGCGCATTGAGCTTGAAATTTAGAAATTTTTGAAAAATATGGCTTTTTCAAAATATCTACCAAAAAATTTCTTTTCCGAATTATTAGGCTCTGGAGGTTTTAGGAGTTGCATATTGTTATTAAGAACGTGTATGTAAAATCTGGAGGGGCTACGACAATTTCTAGGGATTGCACATCGATCTTGAAATGTATTAATATCTGAAAATTATGTGTTTTTTGAAAAAAAATTATGTAGAAAGCAAACTTTATTCGTTAACAATATTTTGGTTTTTTTATATGTAAAAAAATGTTCAGAGAAACTTAGTAAATCACAAAAAAATGGCTTTACGAATAGGTTGATGCAATGTATACGTTATGCTGTCGTTTTGTCTTAGGCGCAGTACGCAAGCTGTGCTTAGACAACTAGCTCCGGTTTTCCTGCCGAGTGATGGCGATGCATTCGGTTAAACCAGGCACGAGATATTTCGTTTAAACAGGCATTTAGTTTAACGTTTCAGATAGATGGTGTTTTCAGTTTACTCTCAAGAAAGCTAAAAGGTGGTTGCCTTGCACTGCTAAGATTCTGAATAGAGTGTAACCGTCTGCAACAGAGCATGGAACAAAATCGGTGTTCTTAGAAAAGCTGGGGATATCGAAAGAATTACTTTGTACAAAGTTAGAAACCCGAGTAGACATAATCGTACTTCTATATAACTTTTTTGGACTTAAGAAGGAAAATTTCTGAATAAAGGGCAGGATCCACCGGGAAGTAACCTTAGTTGTGGCGATCAAGTACAGGAAATTTGGATCAAGAACAGTATCCCTACTGTGCCAATCCAAGGAATTCAAGAGGTTAGTTAGGAAACTAAGGTTAGTTAGGAAATTAGTTAGGAAAGGTCATGATCAAGTTCAGCAGCTAAATAAATCGTACGTTAGAGACGGACATAAGGCATTGAGTATGAAGAAAGTGGGAAAGACTCTTCCTTACCAAGCTATTGAATATCACACTTGGAAATGTTCTGACTTTTCCCGGAGCAGGTGTGGCTCAGAGCTTCACATACCTCACACGAACGGAAGTTATTAGCAGACCAGAGGGGAGCAAGATATGTGATAATCGATGGAGTTGTAAAGAAGAGAAGTTTATGGAGAGAAAAGTTGACAGGTTGGAAGGAGAAATTTCGAGATTGGTGGAGAAAGAAGTGAAAGTTCCAATATCCAATCTCCAACTTTAGTCATTGATTTGGAAAGTAAAAAGAACTTAGGAGAAGTACGAAAGACTGAAGAAAACGCTGAATGCCTATCTACCGCCACTTTGGGAGATGCGTTCACAAATGACCAGGTTAGAATAAAAATATCAGTGCTTTCACAAGTCTGCGACACAAAATTATTGCGGACTGGGCAGCAGCAACTTTGGTATCAACTTTATTTCAATATCTAGAAAGCGGAAGGAATGCAGATGGAGAGAAATCTTCTCAACGGATTCTCGACCTATATAAAATTAAAGGAAGGCTGAGATGACTCGCAGTGAAAGAAACGGAAGAAGGCTTAAAAATTTTCTTTGGATTGTGTTTGATAGGAGGAAGAACAAAACCTGATTCATAGAAAAATTTGTTGACGGCAAATTACACCCAAGTGTTTGTCACAAAGAGCATATCTTGCTAATTATGGAATCTGGCTCAACATACTTTGGCCATATGTCACGATCCGATTTTAAGAATTTCACTGGAAATTTGGGAGAGTTTTCTACAAAATCCATTGATCTTAAGACCCTCACATACATTGGCGGTAGAAGCAAATCATCGAATTCTGGAAAGAACAAAGGGATCATCCGAAATTTAGAAACGCAGTTCTCTAATCTAACTAAATCTCTGCAATGTTGTATTTGCCAACTTCACACAATAGCAAACAGCCACTCCAAAATTTGCTGTCTATCCATCTATCAGATGATGGATTCTTACAATCTAGATTATTACACTTGACATAAAATGCCGCAGTTTTATTTAAAGTGAGGCTTTACATTATTCATTAAAACGCATGCTCCAATAATTGGATGCTTGGGCTGGCACGGGCAGGACTCGGATCGCCTGGGTAATGAAGTTGCGATTGTGGTTGTACTAGGGAAGAGCTGCTAACGTTACTGACTATTTTTCAACGGGACTAATTCATTAAAATTATAATTTTTGTTTCTACATACTTTTGCCAAAAAACGCATATTTTTCAGATAATTTATTAATTTTCAGATTTTAAGCCCGATGTGCAACTCCTAGAAATTGTCACAGCCCTTTCAGATTTTGCATACGTCTTATTCATAATAATATACAGCTTCTAAAACCTCGGCAGCCTAATAATTAGGAAAATAATTTTTTTGATCGATTTTTTAAGAAAATCGTATTTTTCAAAATTTTTTTAATTTCAAGTTCGATGCTCAACCCCAAAACGTTATCGTAGAACATTTAAATTTTACACATGTCTTATTTATATCAATTTACAACTTTTGACACCTCAGGAGATAAAGATTTCGAAAAAAAATTTTTTTCGATCCACCCAAATATATATATATATATATATATATATATATATATATATATATATATAAGGGTGGGGCCTGATATGTATATATATATATAAAACTAGGCTGTTTGAGCCTTGTCAGGGGGGGGGCTGAACCGCCCTAATTTTTCGATTTCATTATTGCCATATTAAAAAGATATTAATTAACTAAGTTATTTTATCTCTCATCCCTTTTTTGTTTTTCTTTTATTCTTCATTTACATTTATTTCATCGACTGGCAGTAGGAGGGTTTCCTGATCTTTCCTTGCAATTGCAAACGTGGGTCGATGACAACCTATGACGCACGATGAACACTTGGCGAATGGAAACGCTGAATAATTACGAAACATGGAAAGATAAAATATGGACTCATAAAATTAAGGATGCTCTAAGAATGACTTGTAAAAGGTGTAAAGCAGGCACTGGGCTAGCAAATGTGAAAGTGGAAAAAAGAATAATTTTAAAGATAAACCTAACAGCCTGGGATTCTTATCCACTCTGGGTGACTCGCCTAGGGTTACCAGGCGAAATACAGCAACCCATACAGCAAAAATACATGTGAATCATATTCTACAGTTCAAGAAATATTGTAAGAATAGATTAAAGCTGTTGTAAACTAATAGTATTTAAATACATGTAAAATTATGTCGCATACTTTAATGTCGCTTTTCTATGTCGCATTTTTGGGACCCATTTTTCAATAAAGGGTGTTGAGAGATAAAATGACGTAGTCATTAATATATATATATGCAGAAAAATCTCTTATTTTATTGGAAATTATTTAAGAAATTGGTGTTATACATACACAAATCAAGAAATTTTGTATAAACTAGACTGATACTTAAATTTTTTACGCACATTTAAAGGCGTAAAAATATTTTTTTTTTCATTAGTAGATCTTTGCCAACCCACAAGTAAGCATCAAAAGAGTGCCTGAAAGTTAATAGATGGTGAACAGCTCTTAAATACACATTGCCGTTCAAAAGTAGGACAGCGAAATTCATTGCATTAAAGGTTATATCATAATAAATAAATTAATCGTGCTTTATAAATTTTCACTTAAGTTTAATTCACTTATCCGGTTAGCAAATTATGGGCTCCTTGTGTATGTGTATCATACCTATTTCCCGTATTAAACACTAGCATTTAGACAATAATTGATGCTAGAACATAATACACTTAATGTAAAATTGAGCCTGGACAAAATATTTCATATTTGAATGCAATAGTTGGAGCATAATTTACGACTTGAGGCAAACATAATAAACTCATCTGTGTATCTTGAATCAACAAGCACCCTAATATTAATCTAAGGTTCAGTAAATTGTTAAAATATATGGCGTGTTTATCTACTTAACATGAACAGCTTCCAAAATGAATAGAGTAACCTTTAAAACTAACAACAAACAGTAAACTACACCTACGAACTAAACTTAAATAATTTAATTTTGAAGGAATGGACGATTTGAAGTTTCAGTTAATTTCCTTCGCATTTTAATAAATTGCTAATGCTTGAAAAATAAGTATATAGTTTATTTGAAAAATAAGTATATAGTTTTACTACATAAATATTAGTCGTATATACTGAATATTGTGTTTATTCAAAGTATTTTAAAAATAATTACAAAATGTCTCGTATTGTAACCATATTACGGCTGTATGAAGAAATGCATTATAATCTATAAAAATTACCCTGTTTATATAGAAATGCTTATTGATTATCGCATTCTGACTTCTAAATATTTTGCCTGAATTTCTTTTACTTTGAGTCGTTTTTATTCTATAAATTTATTTTTTGTTGTACAAAGATTTTGTTACAATCAAAAACTTTTCTGAGATAGGTATCTGGAGAATTTTGAAATGCCCCATCAAGTACAGAAAGTTCATTTAAACTGTACATACAGAATTGTAAAGTTCACAAAACAAAATGGTTGTTATTTCAAACATGCAATATTATTAATGACAATAGGACTCTGAAGTAAGACTGCTACTCAGAAATAATTCTATTTAATGAAGCTATAAAATTAGGTAAGAAAATTTGTTGATATAAATAAATCTTCGAACTATAGAAATCATTTTCCATTAATAATATTTATATAATTAACTAGTTGGATATTGTTTCCTTTTATTAAGTAAACAATTGCTTTATGAAGTATTTAAGATTAACTTCGTAAATAAACAGTTTTAAAACTGAGCCTGTACACTATTTAAACATATCGTATTTCAATATTAATGACAATTTTCATACGTTCATAGTAGATTTTCCTATAGAATAACTACTGATAAAAAGTCATGTAATGAATTTCTATTTTGTCATTTCATTTAATTATGAGCATTATAAATGCTTTAGAAAATGCACAGACATTTTTCGCAAAAAATAATAATAAGGGCTGAATATTTGCATATTAATAAACCTTCCATTTGTTTGAGCTATGACTGAAATTTTTTAAACGAATACTTTTTTGAACCACAGTAAAATAAAATAACATAAAATCCTGATTTATTCATTTAAAATAACGGATTAATATTTTTTTTTTCATTAATGGACTTTCACTACATTAACGAATGCTTGACCTTAAAATATTTTAATTTTGCTTTAAAAGTGCCAAGGAAAAAATTCACAGCTCATCGTTGAACGACTCTCAATTTATCATCATCAAAATCTTAATTATCTCTCACTGCAGTTTATTTTTGAGAGAGTTTTTAGCACCTTTCACGTAGAGTTAATTGGAATTCATAAACATAATATAAAAATATTCTTAAAAGTTATTGGCGTCTTAATTTTTTTTTTAATTTTTACTGTTGTGTGTTAAAAAGAATGCGACTTGTGATTTTTTAAGTAAAATGTGTTCGTTGGGAGATTATCAAATGATTAATTATATCTTCGTCATTAAAATAAGATATTAATCTTGGTATCTACAGTTTTGTTATAAATTTAAATATCTTAATAAGCAACTGCATAATATATTAGGATTTTATCTTATAAAAGAGATTAAAATTTGCATTTCTTAATCTTAGTTACAGACGGTTTTAATCTCAGTAATGGGAAAAGATAATGATATTACTTTATTGACGGTATATTTTTAAGAACATCTCTCTCTAGCTCTCTCCCTCTCCCCCTCTCTTTTCTTTTTTTTAATTGTAGTTTAATGAATAATAAATGAATTTAAGCTCAAACTATTAAAAATATAAAAATGCTCTTCCCTTTATTAACCGTTAACTGAAAGTTCATTTAATAAAAATTATGATTTAGATGAAAAAGGGGTTCACCTGTTTTTATATTCTTTTAATTGTTTAAATTAAATATTTGATAAAATTAAGATAATAATTGTAATTATTCTAACCATGAATCATAAAAAATGTAGAATGTAAGCTCATAAAAATTTTATCAATTAAAAATCTATATTTATAAGAAGAGAAAACATTTCCCAACGCATTTTGATTAAGATTTTGTGATTTAATGCAATTGGGCATTTAAAAAACCCTAGTCTTACAATTTTTTAGTAATCAACAAGAAATGCTCGATACATCAATACTTGAAATTCCCAGTTCTTCTTTGGGTTTATTACAGCGCTTGGCTTGAGAGGTTGCCACGTTTTTATTTTGTAAATATTAATCAAAAATATATTACAAAGCTATCTTTCGAACAGGCATTACTTTTGATTTTTAAACAAAGCGGTCTAATTAAGAAGAATTTTTTCCATTTTCTGATGGGAAGAAAAATATAATAATAACTACTAATCATGGTAACCGATATCTTATTTAAATATCAGAGCTATTACACCAGTTTCATTCTTCTACCTATCCATTTCAGAAATATATGTGATCAAAATTGTAAAGGTCTTTTAAATGCCATATATTTTAAAATACATAAATACCGTGTGTGAGTATGCTAGTGTGTGTTTCTTTGTGAAAACTGAAGTCACAAACATTCTTCGTTTTCTTGAAAAGATTATAATGAATTCCACAATTTCATAAAATATTTGTTTGAAATCTGAATATTTTTAAAAATATGTATTGGAGATGTGGTATAAGCGAGAAGTGTAAGAGAAGTAATTATTTCATTTATAAAAGTATACTTCGATCACCCCTTTAGTCCGAAAACTTATCTGTACTTTTTCTAAATCGATAACCTTGTCATAACGTAAGTGTTGATTGTAGCAGAAGACTGAGCCAAGCTTTATGATTGAGTTTTGCGACATTGTCTCGCTTGCACTTTCGACACCGCTCATGCTACAATCGTGACCAAATTTGTCACATTCATAGTGGCCATGACTGAAACAGCTCTGAAGGAAGATAGTGATTAGTCATATCGTTGAGAAGTAATCAGTGAAAACATTTTTCCCATTTGCCTGCTTACTTATCCAAGATGCAATCTTGACCAAATTTTGACACAGCGATTATGGCCATGGTGTCTAATCGCTGTGTCGGCCTACCACTGTCGTAGACAGTGGTAGGCCATGTCATAGAAGAAGAAATATTGAAAAGATTTTTCTCATATACGTTATATCATTTCAAATTGTTGAGGCCTCACGCGCGATTTTTATTTAGTCTCATTTTGCATAAATAATGCTTGACTCTTAAATTAGCAAGTTGTAGCAATGATCAGAAATACCTGATGTCGCTGAGTTTTCTCTGGTAAAGTAGTTTGATTTTAGAGTTAATAAGAAACTGGGTGTATCAAATGAGATGCTCATCCATAGGTACTCTAATACTTAGGATTTATTTAGTTTCTCATGCGAAATAGTTTCAAATGTTATGCTCGTAATTTATTAATACATGAAAAAATAAAGCAAATTTTCTATTGAACTTATCACTTTTGAGCCTATCTGTAGTTATATGAAATAACTGAATTGGGGAAGTTACTAAATTTTAAAATATTGCTAAATTTTGAAATTTTGCATTTTTTATTACTATAGCTCAAGCATAGTTTCAAAATTATGAAATATTTTTTAAAAATCAGTGATCAGGCTTTTGGAAATTCAAAATACAGAATAAGACGATAATCACCGTACACCCAACCACAATATCTATTTTTGAGAGATGTTTAAATCAGAAAGATATACCAAGATAATTTTGATGTTATTGAGAAAATATCTATGCTATCGACTTCATTATGATTAATGGTATGCGATGCATTCAATGCCTTATCGATATTTATGAAAAGCGATTTTCAGTTAATGAAATTTTGAAATGTGAAATTTTCTTTTGTAGAATATATTTTAAAATTAAAATTGTAGTGTGTTCAAAAAAAAAAAAAAAATGAAAACTCTTCAAGCACACTACAGCTTCTATAAAATTTGCAAAAATATTATCTATAAATCCTACTAACAAATTATAATCTATACCGAATAAATTAAAATAATGTTATTAAATGATGTTATTAAATATCTTCCTATGCAATTTTATTCCTGAAATTGTTTTCATTTGATAACTTATGCTTTCTTTCTTTTTCTGTTGTTCATATCAAGTGTGTATGAGTTCAAAGAGATTGATTTCATACCTGGTTTCGCAAATTTAAACAATAAGTACCTGGTTTCCTTACTATATTTTTCTTATGAAAATTAAAAACTTTTTTGGTATTAATAAGGATAAATGTCACTTATATGTTGATTTTTTATTCATGATAGATTACGTTTTATGTTAGCGTATATTAAATTCCTCTCCACTAAAATTACATTGAAAGAATTAAATTATTGAAACAAGGTTTTTATTAAATCATTTTATAAGTTATAATTAGTATATTAAAAACGTTCGTAAGACGTAACATGTTGTTTTGGTTAATCCAAAGCTATACAAGATCCATCTGCCCAGAAAGCGATGCCTTAGGCAAAGGGTTTTTACGCTAACGTGTATTCATGCTACATTTGAAGAAAATCACCCTAAACTCCGCGCGGTTAGATCGTCACCGATTAGTCAGAATTTAGTCTCTGAACACTTAAGACTTTTTCCAACGCTCAGTCTCTTATCCTCTCGGCCACTGGTCGACCGTAAACCGTAAAAACTGAAAAAATGGCATTGGTTTCAAAATAACTATCTTCAAACAGTTATTCAATTATTTAGTACAAAAAAAAATTCATATATAATTTCAATTCATATTTTTATATTTACACTGTAATTTTCATTCATCATAAGCTTACATATTCTGTTCGGTTACAAGCAATTGCTGATTTTGTAATTTCATTATTTTGAAAATTATGCGTTTGAAATTCACATATTTCACTCAAATTGTAGTCGTACGGAAGATTCACGTCTTAAGAGAATACTTTTAAGATGGTTTTGCTTGATTTGATTGAAATAAATAACTTAAGTAATGAAAATAATTAATGAAATAAAAAATAAGGTATATATGAATAAGCAGTGTAACAAAACTTTTATGGTACTCAACCTCCATGAACAGACTACTTGGTTTTATCGGCATCATAATATTTCTGTTTAGACTGTAATTTAATTCATTAAAAAGATTTATTATGAAGAAACTATCTCTCTATTCTAAAAAAAAGTACAGGCCGCTGTCGCTGTCAAAGCTTGTTGACCTAACTCCTCCTAAACCGTAGGGATTTGAGTTTCGACTAAGGTGCCCACAGATTCGAAAAATTCCGAGGAACCTGCTAAGCTGATTTAAATTTCGAAAATCGAATTATTTTAGAAGATATTAATAAAAAACTGAAAAAATAAACCGAATATTTGCCAGATTTGGCATAAAATCATTCATTCCTTTGCAACAAACTGTTTCCAAGTATCTAGAATCACCTGAAATTGACAAACATGAGTTAGAATTACGCCCATTTTACGCCAAAATAAAAACTATATGAAATAAGTAACTCAAAATGTGTTACACAAAGTTGACAATTTTCAAATAGTAAGTTCGCTTAGACAACAGGAGTTTAGAATTAGCGATTATTCGTTTTTCCAAAACAGAATAACTAATATCTTAAAAATGAAAAATAATTAAAATTCAGATTATTTTAAAGCCGGTTCTTGTCCAGATGGATTATTTGCTACCAGTAGAAATATTTGGCGTCGTTAACTATGCCATTATAGCAGTTATAGTACACTTTGGATATTTGCTAGCGCGACGAGATGGTAAAATTCGTGGTGTTAAGTACGCCAATCTGCAAACGATTATGTAAATGAAAATATGGATAACGGTTTTCCGGTAACCTTAAATGAACAGTAAATATAGGTTTTGAGCATGTGTAAATCGCCAAATAATGAAAAGTCGCCATGGGTGGCAGGCTATTCTATCTGTTCCGTAGCTTTTATTAACTTTACATGTACGCAAGTCGCCAAATAATGAAAAATCACCATGGGTGGCAAATTCGCAAGGTGTCCAATAGGTTTTACATTATTAAAAATACAGCTGAAACATATGTTCAGATTTTATTACGCTTTAGCTCCTAATTAATATAACTTTTGAATGGCAACATTAACTATCATTGTGTTTCTGAGGAGTGCAAATAATTTTTCCAGCGATTATAAGCGTAGTCCGCACTCCACGTGGAGTATAGCTCAGGAACCGTACAACATGGATTCCCATAACAAAATATCTTCGATACAAGAACCAAGCAATGTGTAGCTCACTAACATTCTATCTGATCCAATCTTCGGGTTTTGTCTGTTGAAATTATGTCTTTTTTACGAATAAGCCTAATTAGGGGCCGAATGCCTCATACGAAAAGCGAGCGTAGCTAGTCTGGGGACCTTGGCCCCTAGTTTATTAAAAGAAATATATTTCCTGTATAAGTTGTTTATACAAACATCACAGAAAGTAAGAGTGGTAGTGCTGATTCGATAAGACACGCTTTAGATCGTGAAAGGAAATGTTATCACCATTTTTCTCTGAATTGCTTAAATATACAGGAGGAATCAAAACATGTGGTTCAAATTACTTAGGGACATAGGGAAGATGTCTGGAAAACGATCTTACACAGGAAAGTATGTCCGCAAACGTAATTTGCAGAAACAAAATGAACAAGTAATGTGAACAAAAGGAAACAATACAGTTAACTTTATTCTAATGAGCTCAAGTACAGGTTCACATTAGGTGCTCGGCTGCCATTTACATGAACACAAGATTAACAACACTATTGCATTGACCGCCGAATATTTTCAAAAACGCACAGCATATCATAGACATAGTATTTCCAGCGGCTGCCACTATTCATGCAAAAAGGTCCATTTCACTGTCGACAAGGCTTTAAAAACACATGGTCTTTCATGGCATTGCGCTAAACAAAATTCATGGGCAATAAACCTGGTGACCTGGCTGCCCAGCGATTGGTCTACTTCTGCCAATCCAACAAGCTCCAAATGCTCAGTTCACTTGATCATGCACAAAAATTGTGGTATGGGCTGGAATCTCGTCATGTTGACCGTGAAAAAAAAAATCTACTATGAACTGAAGCAAAGGTGGACCTTTTTTTTCTACACTAAACTAGAGATGGATGAAAGAGGGAGCAAGACAGAGAGTTACAGATCTTAAGCAAGACGAGACAATGCTTTTTTTCCGCAACGTGTCCATTCCTACTTTAAACAGCCGTATTCATAAACATTTATTTATGGGAATTATTTATAAAAGATTTTTTTTTTTAATTTTACCTAATAATAATGGGTTTTTTTAGTATTCTTGTAATGAAAGCAAGTTGTTATCGGCGAATGTACATTCATTATCTAAGTATGATCATTCATACAGTATTAAAAAAAATCTGTTTACTTTACATTTAAAATGAAACCGCTGGTTTATATATATATATATACATATACATATATATATATGTATGTATGTATGTATATATACACTGATTAATTACTTTTGGAAACATTATCACAAGCATTTTTCATTTCTTTTAGATTATTAATGAAATTTGAAACTGAGAAAACTTTCGCTGTTAAAGTATTTTTACGGTATAATAAACGTCCTTAGTCATTATGACCTTATTCTTTTGAAAATAAAACGTAGCTTTCCTACGTTGCTGTAATAAGGATACATTTCTCTTCCATTTTTAATTTAGAAAAACAGATATGGTGTCATCGGCTTATAGCTTTAATTAGTCAAAATGTATATTAAATGCCACATGCGTCTTTTATCTATGCTTTTTCTTCGAAATGAATCCAGCATATATTTTCATTTGAATTATTTAATTAATTTTTCTCTATATTTCAGGTATTATAGTTATTCTTAATTTCTTTAAAGCAGAAAATTATTTAATGCAAGTATTAAGTGCGTAAACAGCCGAAACACTTTGAAGATAATTTTATGAACGTAAATTTATCGGGAACGTTAATGCAGCTTAGTTTTATTTAGTATTGTAAAATGTTTTTAAATTGTGGTGTTGTAAACAAATATGCATACATTGGTAGTTTCATTTAATGCGTGTAGAAAACCATTCAGCAAATATTCAACAATCTAAGATGATGATAAAGCGAATCAAAACTAGGAAAATTCTTTAGTGAAGATTGCTCTCCACATATGTTTCCTGCAACTAAAAGGTACTTCAATACATCACATGCAAAAATATGTGTATGTGTATCAATCAATACCTGCAAATAGCATGTAAAAATTATAACAAATATGTCATGGTAAAAAAAAAATTATAAATTGTACATTTGTCCAAATGTTGCGCATTTTTTTCTTTTAACTCGTTCGGTACGTAGGAACTGGCCGCGGTTATATATTCGTGGTACGGAAGCATAAATCAAGAATTGGGTTCATCGACACCTATCAATCAAAAAATTTATTCTAACACAAAAATTACTGTTTACTACTGTAGTGGTTAATTAGATCCCGGAATTGTTGACAGCGATGGTAATCATGCCCACATAACTTTCAGTGAATGCAGATTTTAATGCAGCATCAATAATACTCAGAGAATGTTTGGTACATGCCGCCATTGGGTGGCGGTAGTACCCATAGAACGTTTCGGGATAAACAGAAACGGGAGAACGTTTCGGCAGAAGTACTCAGAAAACACTTTGCGGCCGCTGCCGATGGGCGGCAGTGGTGACGAAAAGGTTAATTGCCTACTTTTACAATTTATATTTTGATTCGATGAATGTGATTTTTTTCATTAGCTTCATTTTATTTACGAAAGCTAAAGCGTCACATTCGGAACCTGGGATCAGATCATAATACAACCCAGCAAACACACACCATCTGGCAGAGTACATTACCAGTGACGCTCTGCCGCTACATCTACCAATGGCACGGCACTGCAAAAGTAACTGCATCGTACCAAAAGTTGTCGCCGAGAAGAGCCTTGCTAGACACCCTGGAAGGCAACAGCACTGTGCTGGCACCATGGCAAATGCCGGCCATCATTTACAATAAAAGCGCTGGCCCATTAAGTTTAGAATACCTAAACTGAAACAGCAAGGTGCGCGAAATTATTCAAAATAAAGGCACTGGCATGGTATCTTAACAGTACCTATAATATAATGGCACGGTGCCGGCTTAATTTCTATTTACAATAATGGTGCCATAATTAAAATACGAGCCAGTGGCGGATCTGGGGTAAGGGTTAGGGGGATTATTCTTAAACCTCCCCCACACCCCCCCAAAAAAAACATCACTTAAGGGTAACATTTTGAAAGATAATAAACTATATAAATGAAACATAAGAAACAGCAAAATTTTTCAGCAAATCCATCGTTTGCAAATTATGTTCGCCCAACATAAAGTAAATTGTGAGCGGTTTTCATAAACTGCAATTTTCTTACTAATTTTCAGTCTCAAAACATATTTTTTTTAGGGGAAGAGGTTGTATCACATTTCAAAACCTACACAAAATCATTTGTAAACATTTTAATTTCAATGTTTCATAACTAAAGAGATTTTATAAAAGAGTTATAATATTTTATGGTTGGTATATATATATATATATATATATATACGTTGCTGTAATACGGACAGCGATGGTAATCATGCCCACATAACTTTCAGTGAATGCAGATTTTAATGCAGCATCAATAATACTCAGAGAATGTTTGGTACATGCCGCCATTGGGTGGCGGTAGTACCCATAGAACGTTTCGGGATAAACAGAAACGGGAGAACGTTTCGGCAGAAGTACTCAGAAAACACTTTGCGGCCGCTGCCGATGGGCGGCAGTGGTGACGAAAAGGTTAATTGCCTACTTTTACAATTTATATTTTGATTCGATGAATGTGATTTTTTTCATTAGCTTCATTTTATTTACGAAAGCTAAAGCGTCACATTCGGAACCTGGGATCAGATCATAATACAACCCAGCAAACACACACCATCTGGCAGAGTACATTACCAGTGACGCTCTGCCGCTACATCTACCAATGGCACGGCACTGCAAAAAGTAACTGCATCGTACCAAAAGTTGTCGCCGAGAAGAGCCTTGCTAGACACCCTGGAAGGCAACAGCACTGTGCTGGCACCATGGCAAATGCCGGCCATCATTTACAATAAAAGCGCTGGCCCATTAAGTTTAGAATACCTAAACTGAAACAGCAAGGTGCGCGAAATTATTCAAAATAAAGGCACTGGCATGGTATCTTAACAGTACCTATAATATAATGGCACGGTGCCGGCTTAATTTCTATTTACAATAATGGTGCCATAATTAAAATACGAGCCAGTGGCGGATCTGGGGTAAGGGTTAGGGGGATTATTCTTAAACCTCCCCCACACCCCCCCCAAAAAAAAACATCACTTAAGGGTAACATTTTGAAAGATAATAAACTATATAAATGAAACATAAGAAACAGCAAAATTTTTCAGCAAATCCATCGTTTGCAAATTATGTTCGCCCAACATAAAGTAAATTGTGAGCGGTTTTCATAAACTGCAATTTTCTTACTAATTTTCAGTCTCAAAACATATTTTTTTTAGGGGAAGAGGTTGTATCACATTTATATATATATATATACTAGCTGACCCGGCAAACGTTGTTTTGCCATATAAATTATTCCTAGGATTATTTTAGTAGAAAGAAATGACTAACTTATTGTAAGTGTGTGAGGATGTGGTATATGAGTGGAAGAGGCATGGAGCGCTGTGAACAATGCTGGAATATAAAAATAACACAATACCAAACATTTATATTTTTAATTCATTGTAATTTATTCTTTACATTTATATATATCGCTAATTACAATAATTTTACTAAAAAATAATATCAATACCGTAACGGAATAGAGTGAACAAACATGGCGTGATCAAATCTAAGCGTAGACATTCCATAAAAAATTTTGTCCAAAAAAAATAATAATAAAAGGATGAAAATCTGAAACATTTTCAGATTTTAAATACGCACTATAGCGCTATATATTAAAATCGTATCATAATTTATGCGTCGTCCCTATTTTTCTCTCATATTCCATTAAGTTGGAAAGTGTATATTATTCATGACTGTGCTGTATTTTTCTTGCTTGTTTCGTAAAACCCATCTTTGGAATCGAAATCTATCTTAAAATCGTCTACTAAAACTATTTTACAATATTCGCCATGTATATTACAACTGCACTTCATCGTTCTATATATTGTTTCGAATGCGCATCATAATACATGCGTATACCATGTATGTCTTTTTTGGGTTGATTCCTACTTTAACGCCTCTACTCTCGCCAAGGTGGCGATCATTAAACTATGCAGTTACAATGACAATTTTTTGCATTTATGTGGCAATCATAATTTAGAATTAAAATGGCGATTTGGAACAACATGTAAGCACAGCATGCCGTTACATTTTTATTTATTTTGGATTGCCAATTAATGTAGTTGTAATAATAAAGTGTCTTCAAATTCCTTAACTGGTGCATTTATCGCTAATTTGTTTACTTTAGTTTTCATCTGGTTCTTTTGGGAGCGCCGAAACGGTACGTACGTATTATGCCGGCGGTCACTTCCGCCAAACTACTTTTTCGTCAAATTTGCTGGCAAACTATTGCCAATCGTATTCCAAACCATCAACAATTTCATGTGCCCGGCATTTATCTTGGTGAAAATTCCTTGTCTTGGAGGACCTCCGGGATAATACGTACTCCCAGATACCCATGACTGCAAAGCTCGCCAAAGTACGGGGATTTTTTAGGTTGGCGAGAGTGGGGGGCGTTAAAATAGGAATCAACTCTTTCTTGTACCATAAAACACATCTTTGGAATCGAAATCTATCTTAAAATCGCCTACTGAAACTGTTTTACAATCTTCGCCAGGCATATTCGTCCTATAGGCATATTCATACTATGCCGCAAAGACATGAAATGGGAATCATAATCCATGAGTGTACAGTGTTTTCTATTCTTGTTCCACAAAGCACTTCTTCAGAATAGAAATCAATATTAAAATCGCCTAATAAAACTGTGTTACAATATACGCCAGGCGTTTTCTAACTATACTCGAAATACATTTATAATAAATTGTCACGTTTTGGCTCCCCATTTAGCGATCCATTATCAAAAATTGCAAATCCTTGTGCGATTTTCAACATTTTATTAACGCCCCCCCCTCTCTCTACGTTATCTGGCAAACACATTTGAAAAGGGACTCGATGCGCTAATGCCTAGACAAAAATCCTGATTGAACTTATTAGCACTCTGGTGCTAAAAATTTTGAGGTGGACCGCCCTTGTGACTTAGGGGTATGAGACAAAATCATATTCGCAGACCTAACGAATATACATATAAAATTTCTTTAAAATCGGTCGAGCCGTTTTGGAGGAGTATGGTAACTAACACTGTGACATGAGAATTTTATTTATTAGATATACCCAATATGAGTTCAATCGAATGTACCGTTTAAACGCTAGAGCACTTTCAAGAGTTTCCCCCCCATAAGCCATAATGTAAAAGAAATATTTGTAGTAGCCCAGTAGAAAAACTATAAGTTCTATACACATCAAAATCAATGTCGGTCTTACGATGGTGGTTTATAACATATATACCCAATTTGAGCTCAATCGAATGCCCCGTTTAGGAGCTATCGTGTTCACTCACATACACACAAACACACACACACACACACACAGTCTCTCCTTTTGTGGAAATCGAGGACTGCATATTTTTACAATCAAACCGAGGACTTCTTAAAATACAACAATAAAAATTAAAAAATGGTGGCGAATGTGTTCTAGCGGATAGTAAAACATAATTTTGAAATTATTTTTTTAAATTTTAATTTTTTTTGCAAATGCCTCCAAACGAGGACTTGTGATACACACTGTGTGTTATACAAGTCTTCTTATGGACAATCAACCGTGGACTTGGGCGTGGCCTTGAAAAAACACACAGTCAACTGAGGACCATTAAATATCACATTTAAATGAGGTCTTCATCAACAATATAAATTTAAAAATGGGGGGGGACGTGTTCTAGAGGAAAGTAAAACGTCATTTTGAAATAAAATTTTATTTTTTAATTTTTTTTTTGAAAATACTTACAAGCGAGGACTTTTGATACACACTGTGTGATGTACACTCAATCAACCGCGGACTTGGGCGTGGACTTGAAAACACACACAGTCAACTGAGTACTTCAATATGAACTAACTTAAATGAGATCTTCATATACGTTTTCAATCACACATGAAGTTACCGTCGGTGAGGGAAGAGTGTCATTGGGCTCGTGCCCACCTACCCACGAAAATAATTCATTTTTAAAACTTCCTTTCAGAAATGAAGAAACTTCGCTATTTTTACACGTAAAAGGTTCATGTGCCAAACTGCCAAATTTGTTTTGAAAATAATTGATTTTTAAAATTCCTTTCAAAAATATTTTGCATTTAAATAGTTTATATGCCCCTTACCCCCCCCCCCACCTAAAAAAAAAAAACAAAAAAAAACCCAAAAAACGCGGCCTTGCTACACTTCTGCATTTAAGAAGAGCACTCTTAAACACATTAGTTCAAAAAGGATTTGTAGAGACAAATTAGGTATTTATAATAGGGTCAGCGTAAAGCACTGGCGAAAAGAGTGATCGCACTAATTCTCGCGTTCGTAATTTTAGGTTTTAAAGATTTTTATAATAAGCAAACTAATCACATAATATATTTTGAATAAAAAAGTGAGAAAAAATGCTCAACGCTAAGTTCCGTTCATACCTCTTTTCATTCCTCTAAGATATTGCAGCAGATGAAACGAAAAAATAAGGGCTTAAGTAAAAAATACCCCAAAGAATACTTAAATTTGAGCTAACAAAACTCTGTTAAGAACACACGGCAAATATAATGAGTACGCAGTAGACGTTTCGGGTAGAACAGATATTCTGCCCTTCCTCAGCTGCAAAACAATTAGTGTACAGTAAAAAAGTATTTGAAGTAGAAATTTCTGTATTTCTGAAGTATAAAAAAGAAATAGGACTGAGGTCCCCGAGTGTCTTAATCGGACCTTGCTTTCCCACCTTATGTACATGAAGGATCAGATACTTAGAGCCCCTCAGAAAAAATCGTCGGCCCAGTTTCGGTAACGCATACATTCAATAGAGAATTACGTGAACACACACATTCAACAAAGGACTTCATAAGCACACACACCTTCAACAGAGGACTTCATAAACACACACATTCAATAGAGGACTTCATAAACACACAACACACACATTCATTAGAGGACTTCATAAACACACAACACACACATTCATTAGAGGACTTCAAAAACACACACATTCAATAGAGGACTTCATAAACACACACATTAAATAGAGGACTTCATAAACACACACATTCAATAGAGGACTTCATATTCATAAACACACACATTCAATAGAGGACTTCATAAACACGCAACACACACATTCAATAGAGGACTTCATAAACACGCAACACACACATTCAATAGAGGACTTCATAAACACATACATTAAATAGAGGACTTCAAAAACACACACCTTCAATAGAGGACTTCATAAACGCACAACACACACATTCAATAGAGGACTTCATAAACACACACATTCAATAGAGGACTTCATAAACACACAACACACACATTCAATAGAGGACTTCATAAACACATACATTAAATAGAGGACTTCAAAAACACACACCTTCAATAGAGGACTTCATAAACGCACAACACACACATTCAATAGAGGACTTCATAAACGCACAACACACATATTCAATAGAGGACTTCATAAACACATACATTTCATAAACACACACATTCGACAAAGGCATAACGTCCCAGTGCATCGGTACCGTAAAACACACAAATACAAACAAGACTAATGATGTTTTGAACAAGGAAAGCTACTGGCTGATCTTCCACTGAAATTTTCAATGAATTACAGAAATTTGTCTAATGAATTTGACCAAACTGCAGTTAACAATTTAATAGATCAGTAAAAGTTCGCTTTATATGGCGAAAATAATAACAGTAATAATATAAAATCCTAAAATTTCCTAAAATTTCAAAATTTAAATCAGAATTTTAGAAAAATTGCATCGTTTAAGTTGTTTAAGTTGTGTAGGAGTTTTTCATCTTACGAAATGTCATTTCATTCGTTGCAGTCAATTTTAAGTGATGCACGAATAAAAATATTAATAAAAAATTGTAAAATCTCCAATCAAAATTTTGAAAAAATTCGATGTCTGCATTTTAATTTTAGCCAGTAATTACAATTTTGGACAATTTCATTTCATTTGAATATTCTTTAAGAGAGAGAGTACACTTTAGAAAGCCTCAAAGGCAAACATAATTTTTATTTTTTTTTAAACTTATTTCAGTATTAAAAAAACGCATATTGTTTTTTAATCACCATTGTTGTAAACACATACATTCAACAGAGGACTCCTTGTAGAAACGTACATTCCGCATAGGACTCCTCGTAACCACATTCATGAAATTGAAGGGGGAAAAAGAGAATATAAAATCGGAATATTTCCCAAATTATAAAACTTATCAACATTTTGAAACTTTTCAAAACCTATTATTTAAGTTTGTAACCTCTTATCTTCTCACTAAATGCCATTTCATTTATTGTAGCGTTTTTTAAGGGATGCGTGACTAAAAAGTTTAGCAAAATTGCAAAAAAAATCTAATCAAAATTTTGAAAAAGAAATCGATGCCTGTATTCTAATTTCAGCCAGTATCTGTCATCGCACAGAATTTCATTCCAATCGCTCGAGACATCTTTACGTGATGCTCAAAGAAAATTTTCAGTTTTCAAAAAAATCAGAAAATTTATTCAAAATTTTGAAAAAAATTAGACGCCTGTAGTTTAGGTTGATTGACCGCTTAATGTGGTGCATTATGAAGTGTAAATCTTCAAAAAGAAAAAGTAAAATTGTAAATTTTTACAAAATTTAATCAAAATTTTGGAAAAAAAATCTACTTGTATTTTTAAAGTTGTGTAACTATCTTGAAAATATATAAGGTTATAAAGTACTCGTTTCTCTGAGATAGTAAAGAAGAGAACGTAAGCGGTGGGGCGGCATTATAAATTTTTTGAGTTGGGTCCTTTGTTTAAGGTACAGTACCTTCGCTTAATATTTTATTTAACAGTAGAATAACGACAAGTTGTTGCTTTAAAGTCGATTGTAGCTATATTTTGGGCTAAAAATTTATGTGGTGGTATCCATGATATTTGGCATGTTTTACTGAAAATCATTATTGCTATAAACTTTCCTACAAAATTCGGGTTTCTAATTTAAAAAAAAAAAAAAAAACGAAAAGCTCTCACATTAATAATGACGATTACAATCGTGAATAATTAACGAACGATCAGGAATAGTTGCCCCATTCTTCTTTTTCTCAACACCCCTTTGAAAAAAGAAAATTTTTCAAAATTCACATTGATATTTGGGATTATGATAAAGGAGAATCTATGGATTAACATTCTCTGTGGATTTAGATTTGCTAAAACAAAATAGTCTGGATATATAGAATTTACTCGAATTAAAACAGTGACGCAAATCTTCACAATATTATAGAAAATAAATGCTTCGCTAGTCCAGGATTTATAAGTTCTAAAAAAATGTAAAACGTACTATTCAGTGCTTAGTACGTTTGCATATTAAAGTACTTAGTACAGTGCATATTAAAGCTTTACTATTTCAGTAACTCAGCTACTTGTTCATATAGGTTAAGAAAAGTTAAAGTTCACAAAAGAACTTTGTGTATGTCTATATCTTTCCGTAACATTTTTATTGCATTATCTGCTAAGTTTAAATTGTTCTTTTCTGTCTTAGTGAGTTTACTACGGTATTTATGAGATTTTAAGCTTTCTAAGAGCAAACTTTGGTAATAAATTAAATATGAAGCTTCATTCAAAATGACAAATTTATAAGACCTGATATCCTGATTTGAGTGACAGAAATTCCCCCACTCTCAGAGGAAAAGTACAAAATAACTCGTTCAAATAAAAGCCGAACATTCATAATCATACATAGCTGAAATTGCTTATAGTTAACAAATTAAAAAAATCTTTCATTTAAGACACAAAATTTATGTAAGGCCAAACACTAACCAAATCACTGAGTTCATGCGCATTTCCAGAATATCAAGTACATTTCAAATTCATAAAAAGAAAAAGCTATCAGAAAAAGAAATATAGGATCGACCCGATGGACTATCCAATATTTCACCAGCATGCGTGACATTTTTTTTATCCACCACTTTCTTAAAAAAATCCCAAATTGTTGCATTTATTTGAACTAGTTTTTGAAATTTTTGTCCTTACTACTTTCATTTGCTTGATTAAAATTTAATATTAAAGCTGTTATGAATTATTCTATGAACTGTTTTGACTATTCATACTTAAAACGTTGTACACACTAAAATTCGGGACGGGGTGAAATTTATGTAACCCCCACCCCCTCTTGAAAATATATTTTCTTATTCTCGAAAATGCTGAAAATCTACAACTACTTAATAAATTTTGATAGAGCTAGGGCTCGGGCTTCAAAAAATGAGCCCGAACTCATCTCTAACATATATCTGATGTGAACACCACATGACTTTCTTGTACAACTATTACATTATACACACATTTTCCTGCATTTCATTTAAAACTAAATGTAAGAAATTAATAAAACGGTTGAAATAAAAAGGGTGCTTTAAATCTGTCTAAAAGTAATGTTCTCTAATAGTTAAATAATTCAAGTTTCACGAATATTGGCGTGATTATGGAAATGGTCAACTCTTTCACGAAGCAGTGGTACTATGCAATTGAATTTCATCATTGGAAACGTGTGAGTGATACTGAAATTAATATTTTTGAAATTTTCGACTGCCTATTGTACTTGATTCACACATTTATGACGAGCTAAAGCTGAAGCTCAAAAATTTTGTGCGTGTTCGATTATATTTTCTAAAAGTAGAGAAACTCTTGAAGTCCAACATTTTCGCCAATTACGTGTTTTTACACCCTAATACAAATAAGTACTAATATACTAATAAGTGTACTTATAAGTACTTCGGAAACTCAAAAATTTCCAACTGACCATATTTATGCTGTACTATTACAGTGAAAATAACGTTCGACGCTCAAAAAATTTCGACTGTAATGAATTATTGTAAAATTAAATATAATATATAATTTTAATCCCAATGATTTAATGAATATAATGATTATTAATCAAATTGACCAGTAATGAATCTAAACTTTTTTTATTTTTATTTTTAGTAATATTTTTACGTATTTAGGTTATAAAGCAAAAAGAATTTCATCAGCGATAAAGCTGTATAGTTGAAGATAAGAAGTTCTCTATTGTGGATTTAATGAAATTAAATCTTGTTAATTAATGAAATTAATGAAATTAAATCTTGTTAATTAGTTAAAAGTTTTAGAAAATGTTCTCACTTTTTAAACTCTTTTTTACATTTTCAATTAATTTGATTAAATTAATTTTTTAAATCATCAAGGAATAAAAAGAAATAGATTCTTTATTTTTCTAATCGCGATACCCCCTGCTCTCTGTTTCACTTATTTTTTAGGTCGAACGAACCGGCCACGAAGAAACCTTTTATCTCCTGGGGGCACAGCTGGTCTGCATGTGTCTGCTCACACATTGCACCATTCATCCTTTTCCCCCGTCTTCCTGTTTTGTTCGCCCTAGTGTGTCCAAGTCCAGTACAACGGAACCTCCACAAGCTGGATACCCGAGGCAAAAATGTGTTTTTCGTTTAGAAGTGTCTAAACTTATATATATATAATATCAGCGGACCGGGTACCGGCTTCGGGAAGATCTCTAATATGTATTATACCATGTAACTGATTCAAAAGGGCTTACTAAGCTTAATTGCATCTTTGAAAGATAACACAAAAAATTCCAAGGTTAAGTTATTTGGGAAATCATTGCTTAAAATGCGTTTAAAATACATTCTGTTTCAGCCTGTCTTCAATAACATACATTAAATTAATACATGTTATTAAATACTATAAACTCTTAACGTCAATAAATGAAATGAAGTTTAACGCCACAACGTAACAAATAGTTAAGACAGGTCACTTCCTTCTTCGCAAACATGCAACGACAGAGACTCCTTTTCTGAGTGCTGCCGTTTGATCACGATGAATTATTCAAGGATCTATGGTAGGCGGCATCGATGGAGACAGAGAGGGAATCACTTCCGGTATGTCTTTTTCACTGTCTTAATGTTCAATTTACTTCAACCTGTTCACTCAAGTAAATTGAACATTAAGTTGAAGATGTAGGCTCTTCACTTCAGACCAGGGGTTATTTTTGCGGCCCGTGAACATTTCTCGGAAAACAATTTGCGGTATCATTAGATACTCTTATTAAGGAAACTTGTTTTTGTAAAATCCAAATCGGTTTCAAATGCAGTTCAAATGCAACAATAAATTTGATTTTGTTCGGTTTCTATGAAAATGAGTGTGTCCACTTGCGTTCTATTTCGCCTTCCACTTCCCTGTCTTCGCCACTTTTTACGGCCGTAACCTCATCTACGTTGAATTCTCTAATTCCTTTTGTAATTTAAAGATGTCATGTAAATTGTAAGTAACTATGTGCTTGATATCAAAGTTAAATAGTTTTACTTTGATATCAAGCCCATTTTAGTTTGGAATGGAATTTTTTTAAATATGTAATTAAAAATGTTAAAATGCGCAATTCTAATTTGATTTGCAAATTCAGTACCTGATTTGTTCTGTGTAACTTAATGAAAGTTGGCAATTACGATCTACGACCTGCCACTGACACATGTTTTAGATTTTGGCCCACCAGCACTTGTAAGTTGGAAATCCCTTAGAATTTAAGATTTAAATTCCGTTCATATTTACATTCTACTGAAACCAAATTGGGATCGGTCAATTTTTTAAAAGTATTTATTCATTATTATTATTATTTTAGGTTCGTTTCACGCAATATTGGTCAGCTTTTTGAAAGGCTAAACATTTTTATTAAAAAAGAAAAAAAGTATTAAAGTGTGAAAAGAAAAATTCTTAATTCTGATTAGTAAATGAAGTACCACTCTTCGTAGAAAATGCTTCAATCAATTTGTAATAAAAGCAAGCACCTCAGATTTCTTTCGAGCTGTATAATTTTCATAAACTAATTTGTTTTTCGCGTTATTATGAGAGGAAATTTAACTTACACTTTACACTTGAATATTTTTTAAGACGTGTAATTCCACAGACTTTTTTCATTGGTATATTATTAATAATATGTTTGATAGCCTGTGGACTCCATTCCCCCAACACCACACAATAAATAAAGGAAGAACGAGCACTTGTTCCGTTAACTTACACGGACATGCGTTGGGGGCCATACTGGTCAAAACGCCAGGGCAGTTTCAGTGATCCAATAAGTCCCTGTTGATATTTTACTAAAATTTACATAACAGTATCTATTTGAGATAAAATCTTTCACCTTTATCCAAGTTCATTGTCTTAAATATTTTATTCCAAGCCTGAATGCGCCTGAACTTGTTTATTAGAAGATGTTGTTATCGAATGTATCGTTGAACCTGAGTTTATTGGTAATAAACCCTTATCTACCAACAATTAAATGAAAGATGAAAGCACATTGTTGAATTTTCAATAAACAGAGTAATTAGAAAATCCCCTGCCGTGTTTACCAAGTTTTCTATACTTGTGGAAAGGAAAAAGAAAACTATCAAAAGGAGATTCTTAAATACTAGCCGACAAGTTTGTTCGCCATCTTAATAAATCTTGTTCGGAGAGAATCCTGTTTCTCGCTGGCTTCCTTGGCACTGAAATCTCCTAGATTCTGAAAGGAATTTAAAAATAAGATGGTTACTAACAGGAGAGGCCCTAAGGTCCTTTTATGCTCTACTTAGTTTTTGAGTTCGAAATGACGCCCCTTCGAAGCCGGCGCCCCGATGCGAAGCTTACCGTGTCGGGCCGCCCTGGTTACAAAAATAAAATTGGGGTTTAATGATAAAAACCTACAAAAAGGTATAAATTATTTTCGTCCTATATTAATTCTGAAGAGCTTATGGATATACTGGCTGTGCCCGCGCACAGTCAGCTGCGTCAAAAAAGGGTCTCTAGATCTGTGGCACGCGATGAACGTTCCGATCGTCCGCCATCTTGCTGGTCATTAAGTCGAGCGATGGCAACGGCTGCCCTTTTTTCAGCATTGGGAAAGGGTTGCGCCTCAAAGGGTTATGCAAGGTCATGCAAATGCCTAATGATGAAGAAGAAAAATTAATGTTTTATTTAATCCTCTTTATTAGTTCGGGGGGGGGGGGAAGGGGAGCATAGAGAAAAGGAAAAAAAGAAGTAAGAAGCATAAGGTTTAACATTTTCTTTACAAATGACTCACTTCACATTAAAATAAAAGTTGAAATCTAGGAAAAATATTTAATATGTAATGATTGATAAATACATAGCTAGCTTTGGAAATTCAATAATCAGTGCCAACTGACACGATTTTATTAGCCTGTTCAACTTTCATTTCATTTGTTATATGATTTTTGAATAATTAATTACTATTTAGAAGGAAAGAAAGCAATTTAAAAAAAGTTTTTTTAAATTCATCGTGAAGAAAAAATAGATTATTTTTAATTTCTCTTCCCCCCCCCCCAAAAAAAAAGAAAAAAAAAAGAATTCCGTCTTTGAACCTAAAAAAGGGACAAAGTTAAAAGCGCCCAAGTGGTGCGGCATAAGAAACCAGTTACTTCCTGCGCTTTTGTTCAATCATCTGAACCAACTTGCTGAATCATTGTGTCCACATCTTTACTTTACACCACGCTTTGTCCCATTCTGAAAATTCCCCCCTTTGATCTTCATCCTAGGTCTTCCTCTGTGGTTAGTCTTGGCCGCCTGTCTATAAGTAGTTCAGTTTTCAGAAGCCAACTTTAATTGTAATTAAAATGTGAAAAATGTTTGAGTTTCTAATATTCTCTTAAAATATACAATTATTTGAATATTAATAACGCAAAAAGGAATATCTAAAGAAAATAAAACAAAACCATAACCCAATGTATTCATATATAGGTTGTAGGAAAAATACATCCATGGAAAAACCACCATGGAAAAAACGTCCATTGGAAAAAATAATTGTGGAAAAAACGTCCATGAAAAAATATCCATGGAAACAATTAAGAAAATGCACCATTGTTTAAATGCAAGTGAAGGCATGAATGGCTTCACTTGAATGGATTCACATAAAGTGAAGGCATGAATGGTTTTCTTTTTATTTAGAGAAAGAGAGGGTGGAATGGAAGGAGACTACTGTTAACACATGCAAGTTCTTTGTGGATTGTCCTGGTAGGGCAAAGACCACATTTGTCTACATTTGTCCATAACCACCTTCCCTATTGATTGTAGGTATTTGTACGTCCCCTTCACAGCTTAACTGCTTTACTTATAAACTATAACTACAATTTCTTCTGCAAGACTTATAGAACCTCAAAAACGAAATGTACTTTTAAATGCACTTTTACACCTTTCTTTTCTTGCTTTTTTTTTTTTTTTCTTTCTCCCCCAGCCCCAAATATGTACATTTGTAAAATGATTGCTTTGTTTTGATGAACTTTAACAGAGCTAAGTTTTACCTTTTAACTTTTATGAGTTTATTTATTTAACATTAATATGGAACGTAAAAAATAAGGCAATTGATGGGAATGTGGACCCGGACAGCAAGTGTCGAATCGAAGCTGATCGAAAACTACCCTTTATTCATACACGGCGAGTATGCATGTTAAATCTGTAAAGGCCAGCATATCTTTTAAGTAGTTTGAATATTTTGAATATACAACGTTTAAATATAGTATCTGTAGCCAGATCACCACAGCTTAACACATATGCTCTGTAAAAACTGTGAAAGTCCAGTTCAGATGGTAAAAAATTAGTAAAAGCAAAGGTCTTTTCTTTTCCTTCGTTTTTAAACTGTTTTTCTAAGTCAGTATTTTTTTCTGGAATGTAAAAGTAATGAAAAAAATGAAATTTTTCGTTAAGCAAAACAGTATTTCGCAAAGGAAACATTATACTTTATATTGCGTATTTGTTAAATATTGGTATTTGTGAATTCAGTATTCTCTAAGATAGAAATTTCTTCACGTATGAAATTTATTTATTTTTAAAATTTATCAAATTAATAGTTTTCATTCAAGCGCAGTTTTACAAATTTTTAAAGTACCATCCCCGATCCGTGAAACTTTTCGACAGTTTTTATTTGACTGAAGTGTATGAATTAATTGTGAATCTAGAAATTGAGAATGCTCAAAATAGAAGCTTAAAAATTTCTGATTGCCTTTACTTGATGCATTTCTGAAGTTTAACAAAATCGAGTTCTGATTGATTAGATTTTCTAACAGACTTAAATATTTTATTTACAAAAATACGATTTAATAAAATAGTACTCTCCGAGTTATAAAGAAATTCCTACTTACAGTTTTATTTGAATTGATTGGTAAAATCTGTTTCTAAATATCCCTATTTTCATTGAGCCGACCAATGGCGAGCGGGACAGACAGCTAAACATTGGAAGATAGCTAAAGTGTGATGGACCCAGTTTCAAATGCAATGAGCCAGCTGTCGATCTAACGGTCTGGAGTTTTGGGAGGTTTTTTACAGATGTAACTAAATACACTTTAGAATGTTAAAACCCTTAAGTCCTCCCATTAGGCATCCCACCCTAGGTAGATAACCCCTGAACAGGTTTGTCTAAATACAACAAATCCAAATCAATACTATTTTCATTGTGAATTTATCATTTTATTCACATATACTAAAGCATTGCACTATATGCAATTTGTGAAAGTAATACCTCCTACGCTCAAAAGTGTACTTGATTCCCACATTTAAGAAGAGCTAAAGCTGAAGCTCAAAAATTTTATGCGTATACGATTATTCTTGCTAAAAATAGTGAAACACCTCAAGACCAAATTTTCTTCTTCTATTACATCACATTAAGTACTTGGAAACTCAAAATTTACCAACTGCTCTTATCTTATTTATGCTATACTACTACAATGAAAGTAATGTTCGAAGCTCAAAAAAAATTCCCTGAAATACTGTTATAATAATAAAATTTATAATATTAATTTAATTTAATCAAATGATTAATTAATGTAATTTAATGATTATCTCTCTTAAAAAATAGAAAACCCTTCAAAATTCACGAGCATTAATTTTATCTCAAACGAACATATTTTTTTATATAATCAAGATAATATTTTTAGATTTTTAAATGCTTATACAGTATGCAATTCAAAAATAGTTTCGTAAGTATGGAAATCAGTTAAAAAATTGGCTCTAAACTCTGATATTATTCACTTTCACTGTTATATGAGAAGATCACTAACTTTGTTAGGAAATAAAGAAAATGTTTCAGATTTTTCCTGCTAAATACTTGGCTCAAATGTAAAATTTAAATATTTAAAATATTTTTGGTGTGGTTATCGTTTAGAACACTAATTTTTTTTTTCGTTTTATTTAATTTTTTTAATAGCATTAAAAAAGTCCCTACACTTTTTTCCATGTTTATGAACACCCCACCCCTTTTATTCCTTAAAAAAAATCTATTGTGAACTGTTGCTTATTTTTATTTATTTTTGGATATAAAATACAACGAAATTTATAATGTGAAAGATTCTCACTAGTGATACACTATTCTGCTGATATGCAGATGCTTTTTAATACTTAAATAGTGTCCTCTGGCACTATTACAATTTCATCTTGATTTTTACATAACACGTATTTTCTCTTGAAAATAAGTAACATAGGAAATGTAATGTATTGTTTACATTATATTAATTTGTTAATTAATTATAATTTGTCCACATTTTATTTTTATTTATAAAGGTGTTCTTGAATTACGGCCAAATTGTAAGGTACGTGCCAGGACGCTGTAACAATTTGTTTGTATAGAAATGTATGGTCGCCAAACGGTGATTAATGTACCAAGTAATAATCACTTTCAAAGTAGCTTTGAAGAAACGGTTCCCTTTCAAGAAACAGTCAAATTTCATATTACAGTTTTATAAATCCCGCTTTATATTTGATAAAACGCACTGACCTATAATTCATATTCCACAAATCCTGTTCCATTTTTGAAGATGAAATTTTCGGAGAATTATCATAGTTTATTTGACCTAGCTAAGATGTAAGACTGACGCTTGAGCACTTTCTCGAAAATGATAATTACCTGGAACATGTTGGCCGTTACATTCCTATGCAATAAATAATTGATACGTGTCCTGTACCTACCCTTTAGTTTGTCCCATTACTTCAATCACACCTTATATATTTATTTTATAATAGAACATAGACCAAAATTTATCATTTATAACAAAATTAATAACGAAGAGTTTCGAATGCAGTAACCATCCGGCGTGGTCTCCCTTGATGCCCCCTCTTTCTGATCTGAAATTGTAAGTTAATTGTTATGCAAATAATTTCATTATTATAATGGGGAACTACTATGCGAGAATCAAGAAGAATTGGTGTATTAATACACGTGAGAATATTTAGACTGTAAATTCTGCTTGTTTTGATAACAAAGGAATTAATTATAAGAAAATAAACTTTCACATTTTTTAAAAAAAAATTAATACTTTGTTGCCTTTTATTTTATTTGTTAGTCATTTATTTACTTTTTTGTTTGGGAGGGGAGGAGGGCGGAGAATATAAGCCATAAAAAATATGATTATTTTTTAGTAGTATTTCATTTCAAGTTTTATTCTCAAGTATTCGAGAGAATGTGAAAGTGACTAAAACGTAAATGCTAAGCAATTCATCTAAGCGGATTTTTATTATTAAACAAACTGCCCAGTGATTAATCTTAACAATTCTTTAAAAACTTTTTAAATAATTCTTTTTATGTATTTCGGTTTATAAAATTCATTTTATCAGCAGTAAAGCTGCATACTAAAAGTAACCAAGAGGGTCTTCTTTGATTAAAAATAAATTATTAATAAAATTAAATTTATTAATTAGTTAATATTTTTTTATATGGGAATTATTTTACTTACAGTGTTTGCTCGCGTTATAGTCGCATCCCCATTTTCAAGCAGAAAAAAAGTGAAAAATATTTTCCCCGCATTTTTCATAAATGTTATTTGTGAAATATTATGTTTATAAAAATATTACCATAAAACGAAAAATACATCTTTTTTGCGCGCAACTGACTAAAAGACACACATAACAGCAAATAATCTGGAAACATTTGGAAAGTTACTAATTTTATTATAATGCATTTGTTTTATTCCTGTACTGTTTCAGTGTTAGAGTGTACAGTAATGTCTATTCGATTCTCCAACATAACAGTCGCATTTAGACTTTCACAATGAAAAATTGGCAAAAAAGTGGTGGACTATTACGCGAGTAAACACGGTATTACTATTTTTTTTATTTTCCAATTAATCTGATTAAATTCATTTTGAATTATGAATCCCGAGCGAAGAAAAAAAAAATATTTATTTTGGAATTCCCCTTCTCTCTGCCCCTGCTTTTTTAAAAATCTTTTTGCGCTAGCGGCGGACAGCCGAACTCACCCTGAGACCACGCATTCAAAAGGCACGATGGACATGTGCTAATGACTGCCCTCAGGCTTGTAGGGGAGAATACAAAAGCGGCCATACTATTCTTGGAATTTTCCCCTTACCACCTTCCGCCACCTATAACTTCCGCTTACCACCACCAATAAACTTGTGTATTGTCTCAATATTTGGCGCTTCAAATATTCACTTGAAAATTATCATTTATTTGAATTACAATAACTCTAAGGAAAACAAAAAACACATTGAAACTTAAATATAAAACAAACTTATACACTCTTTTCTCTTATATTTAAGTTTTATTTTAACAGAGAAAAATTATTTTCGCCCGGCAATAGAACATAAAATTATCCGAGTACAGTACAAAGAAACCTCCGAAATTTGGGACGTCCGAGATCATTTACAAATGTGTTCCAACGTATGGAGATGTCCAACTTATAGAGGTATATTTCAATTTATAGGACACGCTCCGTTCCCCACATAAGTGTCTATTTTAGGGAGGTGTCCAACTTGAAGGTTCACTGTATTAATTTAAAAGCCATCCACATATTTACTACATGACAAAATAAATTTGGTATCCAATAATTAATAAAATTATTTTACTCATGGACGTTTTTTCCACAAACGTTTTTTCCTCTCACTGTATTGAATACTTATAAGAATGTTTCTCCTTATAAGTACACAGCAAAAGATGATTTTTTAAAATGAACAAAGTACTAATATGTATGTCAAAAAGCAGAAAATAGACAACATATGTAAAAAGTTTTCATTTTCCTGTTAAGTTGGCCTAAATATTTTGTGAACCCTACGCAGGGGCTTCCCGTTCCATAAAAGTGCTTCTAAGATCACGCATTTCATCCATTTTCTCTGCCATTTATCAAGAAGCTAGAAAGGGACCGTCTTCTTGAAAATGCCGAGAAAATGGCATGAATGTATGATTTTCAAAGTTCCATAACTCGGTCAGTTTTTATCGTAATAAAACGAGACTTTTTCTGTTGACTTTGTTTTTGTGTACTGCATCTTTTCCTAAATATAAGTGATAGGACCTGTTGACCGTATAAAAATTAAATTTTTTGTAATTTTTTTTCTAAATGGGTTTTTTTTGGTTCGAAAAGCACGTAAAAACATTCTTTACCTTTTTAGAAACATTTTTCAAATTGAAGTGCATATCTAGACGAACGGTTCGGGAATTAGCTATTGGGTGCACAGTAAGGCTGGACACCCTGTATATTGCATAGCATCGTATTAATGTAATATATATTGGCATATCAATTACGATGCGATTATGTTCATGCATATGTTGAATTTAAAAAAAAAAAATATATATATATATTTGATAGTCTTGCTGATATGACGTTGTTGATTGTCTTTGAATATTTATTAGAGCATTATGAATCAATTCAGTTCATTAGAAGTATTTTTCACCCGTATTCTAAGTAAGTTCTACGCTTTTCAAATGTAGTCGATTGCGAATCTTCAGATCTTCAACCCTCCCAACCCCCTTTACTATGTCTATGTACACTTTCTGTGTATACTTTCTCAAAGAAGTATTCGACTAAAAGTCAAATTTCTACGCAGCTTTTAAAAAATTATTTATCATAAAATGGTTTTGCTTTAGTTATTATCTTCATATTTCTGTCGAATTGGGTGTTTTTCAAAACTAAATCAACCATTCGCAAGCACAAAATAGGAAATTTCGTTTACACTGGAATACTTTTTTGAGAGGGTGTACTTCGAAATGAACTGATGTGGAATCGAAAAATTTAAGGAATAGGTTCCAAATTGATGTTGGTATTGTTCAGCAGATTGATAATAATCAAGGATTTTAAAAATTTGATTAACAAATGAATACATTTAGAGATTAGTCATTAACCCATTTGTGCCTGGATATTTTTGCGACTTTCTTCGATTTTTACTGATAACAGAAATAATAGATAAATTTCTGATGTCAACTTCTTGAACCAGGGATGATTTCTGATTTGGAATCATTATGCATAAAAATCGAAATATCAACATCCTACTGGGTCATGTTAAAATATTTTGTAGAGTTGAGGCTCCAATACTCATGAATAAAGGCTAGGAAAAATGAATAACGTTTTCGACAAATAGCGAAAATGCCGTCCCAAAAAAGGGACACTAGTAGGGATCGACCGATAGTATCGGCAACCGATAGTATCGGCGCCAATACCTCCAATTTTTGTAGGTATCGGTAATCGGTTTCTTTCAATTCTAAAAGTATCGGGAAAGTATCGGTTTCTATTGCTTTCATCCATTTTCACCGATACTTTTCACAACCGATACTTCGCTTTTCAGAAGAAACCATGCAGGCGCAACACCATTCTAGAACCTTTATTTTGGTAATGAGATGAGATGCGTCGTTTCATTGGCACATTTGTTTGCCCGAGTGTTTTCGAACTACGTTTTGTTTTTTTAAATTCTAACCATCGCTAAATGGATGTCGTATCTCCAAGTGTGGGTCAAAATTATGGCGACAGCTTTTCTTCGCCCATATAAGAAATAGACGATTGTCCTGTTAGATGACAGTTTAACAGTCTATTCTTCTAAATTATTTTGAATTTGTGCCAACACTAAATACGCTAACTGCAAGGATTGCAAAAACAAATGTCGAGAGGTTAGGCTATAATTTTACTTCAGTTTTAAGAGCGTTTATTTTCTCCCTGTGTGGACTCGAAAAAGAGTTAATTTCATATGTATATATAGATTCAATTGTGTGTGTGTGTATATATTATATATATATATATATACACACACACAATTGAATCTCCCTATCAGGGGCGTAGCCAGGGGGGGATAGCGGGATATATCCCCCCCCCCCGAAATTTTTGGATTAGTGATGAAATTCCGTCTATTTATACACATATAAGTTCATATCCCCCCCCCCCCCCGAAAAATTTTCCAGGCGCATATCCCCCGCGCAAAAATTTTCATGGCTAGGCGCCTGCTCCCTATAACGAACTCGCTCGGTTCCAGTTAAAAAATTTCGCTATAAAAGATTTCGTTGTACAGAGATTAGAGATTTTTGCTGTTATTTCATCAAATATTACAAACTTTTTAGTTAATTTGATGTTTAAAAGTATTAAATTATGACTTTGAATTAAAAATAAATTGGTATTTATTATAAATTTGTTAAACTTGCGGTTTCTTAGTTTTCATTGTATAAACGAAATGTTCAAAAGTAAAGACAATCGACGAAATTAGAGAATAAAATTTGTCATGCACTTACGTTTATTTCACTTCAAAATTCGGTTATTTTACATTGCTTTGCATTCTGCGATTTTAAATTTTCAAAAAAATTTTAACATTTTAAAAGTCCGCTGAAAATAGAGTGAGGCTCATTTTCTTCCATTTGGAAACCACTTTTTAATTGTTTTGAAAGGTTGAAGCATTAAAGTTTGATGTGGTTATGATCGTGAAGCGCAGGACCTTATTATTCTATGTGCAAATCGGGACTTTGCCCAGGGCCCCTCAATTTCAAATGTTTTTTTCTGAAATATTCTTTTTTATATCAAAATTTTATGAAAAATATAACAAATTTCATAGATTGGGGGCCCCCCAAATCTATCAATGCCCGGTGCCCCTGTTGGTCATAATCGGGCGCTGGTGAAGTGTCTTCATTATCGGAGTGAGTTTCAGTTTCCTGGCCTCCATTTTTATCATCTGTTACTCTTGCACTAAGTGGTCTGTTCAAAAATTAAAATTTTCTTCAAAACTAACAAAAAAAAAAAAAAATCAAAGGTAAATCTGAAATATTCGCTATGGGAAGATAAGCTCTTCGTTATATGGAGAATGTTTATAGAGTTATTTAAGCCTTAAAGTTACGTTTCCATGAAAAATTTCGTTAAAGGGAGAAATTTGTTCTAAGGAGACTTCGTTATAGGGAGATTCTACTGTATATATAGGCATTTGATATCGTTGGAGAAAGTCTATCTCTTGAAATAGATTTCACGCTTAAGAGACATGCTTCAAATTTTTATTTAAAAAAAAATTGCGCAAGGACATCTGATTCGGCTTGGGTATGATATAGATATCAAAATTGATGGGAGAGACGGCCCTTATCATCGTTTGATATTTCAGGGGATGACGACCTTTAAAGTGTTAAAGCAGGTATGGGCAACGTTTGAAAAGTTGTGGGCCAAACTTTAGGATGTTAGCGAAGTCGCGGGCCAAACTTGCGGATTTTAGCGTAGTGGCGGGCCGTATAATTGGGATTTATATGGGATATTGACTGGTTTATACTGTTCTGCGGGCCAGATCAAAAGCTATGGCGGGCCACATCGAGCCCGGTTGCCCATATGTGTGTTAAAATGTAATATTTCAGCCTTCGAAATACATTTGAGGAATTTGTTTCTATTTAGCTTATAGAACTTCAGATACAGACATTTTATTAGTCAGCCGGAAATATTTGAAACCGAAAGTAGCATTCTGCTATAGGAAGTGAATCGTATTTCTGCGCATGCAAACGGGGATAGGGTTTTAACCAAATGAAGTTTGCTGGGCAAACCCCCCCCCCCTCATGGCGCCCCTCTGAAAACGTAAAAAAAGGCTTCCCTTTTGTGCTCTGGATCAGTGGTTCCCTAACAGTGCCGGTCCTAGGGTGGAGCGAACGGTGCGACAGCACCGGGCGCCATCTTTATGGGGGAGCCAAAATACCTTACTTTGTAATATGTGTACGCATATTTGAGTGTCCATATGCTGTTGAAATTTTCGTTTTAACGCCTCTGAAAACTTTTCTAGCTGAATTTGTATGTGTGTGTGTGTGGCGGGGGGCGCATTTTTGTATTTCGCACCACTTAGAAATATATCTAGGACCGGTACTTTTCCCAAACTATGGGCCTCGACCCATTGTTGGGTCACGGGAGCAATTTCGGTGGGTCGAAATGGGTGGGAAAAATTAAACTTTAGTGTTTTATATGTTTAGTAAACTATACTATTTTATAAATCCTATATTGGTTATCGTTATGTTGGGTCGCGAAAAAAAAATCTCGTTGAAGATTTTTTGAAGAGAAAGACAAAAAAGTTTGGGAACCACTGCTCTACATCAAGAATTTCTCAGTTTTAGTTCGAAAATGCGCCCCCCCCCCTTGTGACGATGGCACCCAGACCTTGCTTACCGTGCCACGCCGCCCCCTCTCAGAGGTTAGAATTAAAACAGATAAAATTTGTTCATATCAATCACAGAAAAACATGCAGAGCTGCCAAGTCTCCGGCTTTTTTCAGGAGATTTCCCACCACTAATTTTTACTTACAAATTTATGCTTAAAATAAGTCCAAATATTTAATGCAAAATAAAACTGTCTAAAAATTGTGGTGCGAAATCTCCCGGAAAAAGCCGGAGACTTGGCAGCTCTGAACATGTTAACAATGATCATAAAAACAAAAACACTGAAGATCAATTTAATTAAATATCGATACTTTAAGTAGCAACTTTTTTTTAAGACTTGAAAATTTAATTTAGTTTATCATTTTTGGATTTCTCTTTAACCTTCATTTAATCTCGTCATTTTTAAGCATCTTTTATTTAGACTAAGGTGACCATACGTCCTCGAAATTCGAGGACAGTCCCCAAATTTAGATTTTTTTTTTTCATTTTGTTCCCAAAAATACTTTGTCCCCAAATGTCCCCAAATTTAAAGATATGTACTTTTTTTACCCTGAAAGTTTCCGTTTAGTTTATTTCTTTCAGAAAAAACTGAAGAAAAATAAACCAACTAAAAACGCCATTTACTCAGAGAAACAATGAAATTCGATCTCTGAAAACGTTTGTTGTCATTGTGTGTGTAGCGTGTACATTCAATAAAGTATCCGACTATGAGCCAAATTTCCCCTTTCAGTTTTGTTAATGATTAATCACCTTTCATGAAGAACCATGCTTTAAATATGAAATTGACGTACGAAAATTTTCTTGCCCTCGAATACTTTTTTGGAGGGTGTACATGGTAATATGTTATGTCCTCGAAAATATTTTCTAGTGTCCCCAAGTTTTGTTTAGATTCGAGGACAAAGCTTGATTTGTCCCCAAATTACAGTTTAGAAATATGGTCGCCTTAATTTAGACCCTCCAAGGCGTAGCTTGAAAACGAGCAAAAATATTTTTCTTCATATTGTAGCTGTTTCAAGGACAAAATTAATGATACTAAAATTATAAACGAAACCTATATGTAAAAACAATTTATTCCTTTTTTGTGTCGCGAAGAAGTTAACTTTTTGGCAGTGACTTGAAAACTGGCGACTCCTGTGAACTTTAATTATATTGGTCCAGAAGTTAAATGATTCGTTTTTAAAACATTACACACTATCAAAAGAACGAATTAGCAAACATTTAATGATTTTATAATCTATCAGATTAATGAGAGAACGTAGAATTTGTGTATTATTCTGTTTTGAGAAGTGTAATAATTATCAATATCTGATAATTATTTATATTGTTAATTTAAAAAGTTGAAGCTGTATTAGTATAAATAGTAATACTAATTATTATTTAGTTTATTTCAAATTTTGGAGTAAAAAACATATTTCTTGTGAATAGTATTTAGTTTATATGTAAGAAAAACACAGGAATAATCGGTGTGTGCCTGTTCTTCGTACGGAAAAGATCAAATACATGGACCATCCGGATTAATTGACTTAACCCTGTCCGGAGAATCCAAATATTCGGATTTTCAAAAAGAACTTAAAAATGATCATATGAATTCATATTAAAAAGAAATTTTGCTAAAACATTTAATAATTCACTTAGTGGTTAAATAATTGGAGCAGATAAATAAAATCATTAATTAATGTGAACTTATTATGCATTTTAAGGGAAGAATTTACATACGTATCGAATGAACAATATCTAAATACCTTTTATATGGCTGGAATATGGAAATCTTTTATCTGGCTCATAGCAACAATTAGGCGACAAAATAGAGGTTGAGAAAAATTGATTTAAATATTTGCACCAGTCGGCACTGGAAATGGATTCTCTTTTTAATATATCCCTTTAACTCCCCCCCCCCTCGTGTTTGTGTTCTGTCGAGCCTAAATGAGGGCATCTACCTATTAAGGGGGCTTGGGCGGAGGACTTTTTAAGGGAGTCTAACGCATATTCACGTAACATCTGGAGAAAATCGCCCAAAACTCTAGACCACTAGATCGACAGCCACGCGAGGAGAAAGAATTCCAAACCTGCACACTAAGACGCTTCCCAGTGCTCAGCTTTTTATAAATTCGGCCATTCGTCGGCATGATTAAATAGAAAAGAAAGACTAGAACTACTGTAAATTCACACTTCAATGTATCTACTGCTTTTTCTTTTTAATGCTTTCTACTGGGATCAAATTTCATCATGCTGTTATTCATTTTAACGAGAACTACACTCTTACAAAAACTGCCCAGAATACAGATGTAGGCTTAAATGACATTAAATTATGTAAAGTATCGGTATCGGTTAAGTATCGGTATCGGCCGATACCATAACTTAAAAGTATCGGTATCGGTCATCGGCGAAAATGTGGTATCGGTCGATCCCTAGACACTAGGCATAAATGGGTTAAAAAAAGTATTAAGTAAAAATAACTATTGGTTTTTGAATAAAATAATTTTAGTTAGCTTTCTTCTAATGTAATTTACATTCATATTATTATTCAATAATTTGGCTTTATGGTATATGTTGGATTATGCTTTCCGCAATTTGTGTATGTAAACCCTTGCTTCAACTTGAAGGTCTCCTTTTTAACAACTCGAAAACATATTGTACGGCAATCATATTGTGTTGAAGTGCAACTGTTTATGTCGGCATCCTATGCTGGCATTCAGCATCGCAGGGCGCCACAATTACACTAGTGTACTGGTAATTCTTACCATACTACTTTAATGATTTTTTATACAATAGGCTTTTAAAGCTTGTCTTTGCACGTTCGTGTGTGTCTGCAACATATTACACTTTACTTAGGTTGTCATATGACTAATGATCTCTTTTAAATACTTGTTAAACATCTTGGCCGCTTCGTTTGTTAGTTGTTTGACAAACGACTACGACTCTTTTGTACTAGCACGTTTACACCATAGATCATCAGTTCTATAGTTTGCACTAAAATGGTACTTTTTTCTGTTTGGCTTGTCTACTTAAAAGTAATTGAAAGAATATTCACAAAAGCAGCGGTAGAGTTGAAAAGAGTAGCTTAACCGATTCTTTCGATTTATTCTGATCGTTCGGCGTTCTTGAAATAAATATTTTTCAGCCATTGCAATATTACAAAACAGCTTTAAGCACATGCACATGAAGACTTTTCTTTCAAATCTACGACTTCACTGTTTTGCAGTTTTTAATTTATAACTATTTCACTCGTGGAACTTAATCTCTGAAAATGTCGTTGGCAGGTATCCTCACCGTACAAAAAATTGCTAACAGTGTTCTACATAACTTTATTAGTAAAAATAAAAATTTTGAAGAAAAAATCATTTAAATTTTATTATTCTGTAATTTGTTGATTTGAAAAAATTAGACTCGGCTATAAATTACGTCCATAATGAAGCAGTTTATAGAAACTACGACATAAATTTTTCAATGAATAATTTTTTAAAGACCTATCATCTGATAAAAGACCTTGCATCACAATTTTTCACAGGACCGCTCAAAATGTAGCAAAGAAATGTGATAAGAAGGTCCTAGGAAAAGGGAGCAGAAACGTTTTTCCATACATGGTAGATGATTAAGGCAAACCTGCGCGAGGTGTATCTGCCTAAGAAGGAAGATGCCTTGGTAGCAAGACTTTCTAAGGGGTTCTAATGCGTATTCACGTTACATCTGGAGAAAACCTACCAAATCTCCAGACCGTTAGATTGACGACCGCGCGATGGGACCCGAACCCGGGACCTCCACACTTCGGCCGTTTACCATTTTCAGTGATATAACCACTGTGCCATGGTGAGACCCATACATGTTAGAAAATATAAGCCTTTATTCTCATTTCTCTCACACCTTTTTTAAAAATGTATTTAAGGGTTGTTGTAGCTCAGCGTTTCAGATCCAAGACATGTATCAAAGACCCAAGTCGGGAAGCAACGGTAGAAAATAAGGGAAGAACCGTAACCATTGCGTATTTGCGAAAATTGAAGTGAACATGTGTTAGTTTATAAGACGTTAAATTACAATAAATAAAATTACAATCAATAGTAGGGTTGGAAAAGTCTATTGCCCGACATGCCCGAGGCATGTGAAATTTCAGCCTGCCTTGTGTTTCTTTTTTCCATTTGCCCGACTGGGCTTGTAAAAAAATAAGACTGTGGGAAATTCATAATTTAATTTTTTTAATTATGTATATTTTTAATACCATAATTTTTTCAAATTTTGGTACAGAAAAAGTAAATGTCCGTTTCTATTTCTCTGATTTTATCACTGTACACTGTTCTAGTGGCAATCGTAATAACAATTACCTTTTAAGTTTAAAAATTTGTAAATTTTGATATCAATTTAAAATACGAGAAAGACAAATTTTATGAAAAATAATCGTAATAATAATAATTGTTATTTTTCCTAGCGATAGCATTAACATCTTCACTCGTGTAATAATCGCATTTTTTTGCCAGTTTTGCCATCGCATTTTTTTGCTACGTGCGACTATTATGAGGGGAAAATCTAGTACATAATATTAGCTATTACATAAATAGTACATAATATTAGCTATTATAATCTAGTACATAATACAAGCTATTTTTTTCTGCTTCAAAATGGGGGTGCGACAATTATGTGAGGGCGACTATCACGCGAGTAAATACGGTATAGCCACACATTTTTAGCTAAACAGCACAGTGTCGTCAGGCCATTATTCAGAGTCAGTCAGGCCATTATTATGCGCTCGTCAAAAGTAGCGATTTTTGTTGATCGCGAGGAAACTAATACAACCGATTTTCAATCGGAATATATAAAAGGAAATAACTTTCTTAGTGGAGCAAAGTGAATATATCACTGTAAATATAATGAGCAGATGTTCTTAATTTTCGAGGACGCATTGAATACCGAAAGCAAATATTTAAATACTAAGAACACTATGAATAGTAATTGTTCCTTCAATGAAAACAAAACTGTTTTGTCTATGAAAAACTGTAAAATAGAATACTGTATTGCACTAGTTTTTACTTCTATTTGACTTTTAAAAATTAGCTAGCTGCCTCAAAATAAAAATTTTGGTCACGTTACTATAAATAAATGCTATAATATAAACATTAGGGTGACAAATACAAAAATATCCTGGCATATTTTAAATTTTGCCTGGTTAATTTTTAATGCATATTTAAGAGAAACAATAATACAGTCATAGGAGATCAGTAAAACATAGATTATTCTGAACACAAATTAATATATTTTATTTATTTTATTTTGTGATAAAAAAAAAAGAAAAAAAATCCTCATTCATTACATTTGTAACTTTTTGTTGTTGAAGTTTTTAGCTTTTATTTTTATTTATTTATTTATTTATTTTGGGGGGGGGATGATTATAGTTCGATTTTTGTTTGCAAGAGATAAACATTTTTAGCGTATAGGTTATCTTTCAGTGGGATCACGAGATCATAAGAGGCGTAGCCAGCATTTTCTTTCTAGGGGGACGTGTGTTTCTAAAATTTTTCCCCCTTCTACATTTATACATACATGTACATACATACATACATATATATATATATATATATATATATATATATATATGTGTGTGTGTGTGTGTGTGTAGGAAGGAGTTAGCACTCAGATTAATATAGACGTTAATCTTTTTAAACATTTAATGAGACGGAACTTTACTACATCGACGACACTAATATTAAAAACATTGAGATAAGAAAAATAAAAATAAACATAAAAAAAAAAAACATCGAGAGACCCATTCTGCTGTTTTAACTTCGAACATCTGCTCGAGTCTCGATCTCCGTATAGAATGTTCTTTGGCGCAAGGGCGGATTAAAGGGGGTGGCGGAGGGGGCGATCAACCCCCCCCCCCCGAGACAAAAGAAATTCATGCAAAAGATCCTATTTTACTTCCACAAAATGAACGTATATGTCAATCTTCTAACTAACCGCCCCCACCGACAAACTAACCACCCACCCCCCACCGACAAACTAACCGCACCCCCCCCCCCACCGACAAACTTGCATTAATCCGCCACTGCTTTGGCGGGGGAAACGATGGCGGGAGTTGAAGTTATAGTTCATTCAGTCCGTGTTGCCACAGCAGAACTAATTATTATCCACAGGACGGTGGTTAAAGGTGGTACATATTCAAACAAGCCAAAACTCGACATTTGACAACAACAAAAAATTTTAATTACTATGTGTGTGTCATTTCTCGAGTTAAACTCGTCAATAATTGTGTCTTCATTTGTCTCTCCGTTTTTTTCTATATGCAATACTGCCAAATGGCCCAGTCTTTCCTGTCCTGATGTTAAACGCAAATATGTTTTCAACCTTCGCAAGGATGACAAGCTCCTTTCACATAAAGCTGTATTTGTAGGCATGGTTAAAAATATTATGTACTAGAAATACAAATTTTCAAATGCACATATAATATCCTTATTTTGCATAAAACTTAGTTTGTTTTTGACAATATCATAAGGGTTTCTGTTAAAAATTTCGACTTCCCATGTTAAATCATCTTCATTGATGCCATTTGTTGTACTAATTAAATTCCAGAAAAACAAACCCAGATGACCCATCAGTACATTGTAGTCTTATCTCCAGACTAATTCTTTTTCTTAAATTTACCGATCTGACAAGATATCTATTTACCTATATTCATACTCAAAGCAAGTTAATATTTCACACCAGAATAAAGATATTTGGCAGGTAAAATTTATTTAGCTTAACGAAACTTGACACACAGACATCATTTTTTTTTTTAAATGTAGCTTAGCTCTTTGTAATCCATTTTCTTTGAAGCTCATTCAAGATTCCCCCCCCCCACCCCTTTCCTTCCCGAACATCTGGGCATACACACATTTCTTTGGTTCTTCTTCAAAACAGATATGTTTCCCTCCGGTAGCCAGAAACATTAACAGCAGACTTGAAAAATAAAACATCACGTTACTTAACAAAAGATTTTCCGGGGGTACTCCGCCTAGTCTCTTTAAGAGAACACAGATGTGACTGATTTTTGTGTTAGCGGGAGGTTAAAGGGCCGTGTTTGGCATTTGTACTTATGTTTTGTTTGTTGGTCCAGTAAAAACGACCATTTTATGTCCACTTTTCTTGCAAGGCTATTTTCTGTATCCTCTCTACTCGCTGTACTTTCTTTGATGTTACCGACCTGTTAAATTAAATCTGGTTGTGCTAAATGTTCATAGTTTTCCTTGATTTGGGAAGAAAATTAAAAAAAATTAAGAGAGCGTAGTATTTTAATTTTATTTATTCATTTTTATTTTTTTTTCGGGGGGGGGGGGGTTGATATTGAAAATATTTTTAGTGAAATAATATGGAACAAGACTTTAAATAATTTTAGGAGCTGGAACGACTTTTAGCATGATGTTATTAACCGTAAGTTCGGCATAAATAAGTTTTTAAGATGAAAGACGTAGTCAAGGAAAAGAGCGTTATTTAAACTGGTGAATGTACAGCTGCGGAAAAAAAAAGGCCCACTTTATTTGGCCATTATTCATCAGACTGCAAAGTTATATATACCATTCGTTTGCAAATAAAGTATACTTTAATTTTCTAGTAATTTAATTTACATAAGGGGCCATAGGCGCACCCACGGGGGAGGGCTATGGGGGCTGAAGCCCCCCCTAAAGTTAGAAAGTTAGAAGTGAAAAGCGTTAAAAATATGAAAATTGTCACTAATGAATTAATTTTTTTTAGTTCTTTCTTTTTTTAATTGTCTTAAATTATTTCTAACCAAAAAAGACATTTATTTAAAACAGTTTTTAAATAAATGCTTACTTACAGTTAGTTGAAACACTATTACACACGGTTACAACGTGCATCAAAAGATCAGATAATTATTTATGACTGTATAATGAGTTACATTGCTTGTGTTCTATGGGACAATCAAGTGGTACCGAATAGTTTGACGTTATAAGAGAGTTGTAACTAACCGAGGTCACTATGACCGAGTTCAGCAGTATTTGTATGTAGCCCAGCCCCCCCTAAACTACAATCCTGGGTGGGCCACTGTAAGGGGCCGTCTTCAGATTTAATTCTGCATCAACTTTGTTTTTTTCAATGGCAACATACTACTTTATTAAACGAAAGCAAACCTTCAAATTACCCTAAATATAAATTTTCAGCAATTTTCTACGATAATTTCCGGAGGTATTGCGAATTATTTTTTTTTTGTTGCGATTTTAAGGGACTTTCTGCAAATTGAGAAACGCTATTTGTAGCTGAAACGCTACAAATTGTAGGTTCCGAACTTTTCGCCTTTCATTAATTTCGCTCGCGAGGGTTAAAAGAAATAAATATTATTTTCACGGAAAATACTGTTTCTAGTCTTAAAGTTTTTTGTACTGAGACTATCAGGTGCAGAATTTAGCATATTTAGTCAGTGGTCCAAATGACCCATGAGTCCATAACTTCCTTGATTCGTACACATGATTTAAAGGAAAAATGCAAAACGTCTGCTCACGATTTTGAAAATCTTTCTAATTTTGAAATTGTGATTGAGTATTTCTCTTGAACGTTCTCTTAGACAGGTGAAATGTTGCCAGGAGTGAGAATCTGTTCCCTTCTCTTCTGACTGCAATCATTAATGTTACTCAGCTACGGTCGAACTTGAAGAATGGTTCCATGATTTTAAAGTTATTTATTTGAATTTCATGTAAAAAACTCAATTACTTTTTTCGCCGACCCAGTATTATCCCTGTGTTTGCTATTTCACTTCCTACATATAATATGTACAATAAAAAACTAATATTATGAGATATTATCTTAAACTAAAGTAGACTTTTAAAATAATTTTTTAAACGCTGAAAAGTAGAATTGTATGTGCAACGTTATAATAGCTGTGAATATTTTCCTTCTGGGTCGAACGTTACTTCTCAGTATTTCAAGGGAGCAACGCTGTGAATATAGAGGTCATAAGGTGAATTTGTTGCTACGTCTTGCTAATGCATAAAAATCTAAGAGGACTAAAGGTATTGAAACACTGAATTAGATGGTGTCGCAACTAGAGAGAGTTTACGTCACCTGGGACAAACCTTAATTAGAACGCCCCCTCCCATAGAACTGCCCCACCATCCCATGGAACCATAATTTTAACGCCCCTTTTAGCCCGGCGTCCCGGGCACGTGCCCCGCTTGCCCCCTCTAGTTGCGGCACTAGGCGATCTAAATCAAAAAATCGCAGACCGGTTTTGTGTTTTCCGAAATTGCGTCCCGTTTGAATTAGCAATCTGTCTTTTGTCAAGTCAAATGAGTCGGGCACGATCATAAAAGTGTATTGTCTCTTTACTACTGACCTACAAAAACTAAAAGTAGGTTCCTAAAATGTAGTAAAACTGAATGTAGGAAAAAACGCCACCTGAAAAGGTATTTGTGTAATAATTTAATTAAATACTTGAAATAAATTTCTTTTGTTTTGCAGAAAATGGGGGTGGAATGGGGTATTCAGTTGAATTATGAGGTTTAATGTACTTTGTTTTCCAGAAATGGGGGAAGGCACATGTCTAATTCAATAATTCAATTTAGGCATAGTTCCGTTGGCGCTAAGTAGGGGTGGGGGAGACTTTCCCTTTAGAAAGCTTTTGGTTTCCGTTAATATATATATATATATATATATATATATATTGCCAATTACTTAACAGTAAATGAAGCTTTCAGGGGGCTATGACCCCAAAACTGCATTCAGGTACGCTGATGACATAGAAGTGTTAAGATATCAAAGAAATAAATTCCCTATTAAACTGGGATTTTAATTAACACATAGGTGTGTGGGGGGAGGGGGGGAAGGGTTTATTTTTTTCATGGTTTAATGTTTTTTTTTTTTTTGGCATATCAAAGAGAGGCAAGAGAAAGAGAGCTTTATAAGATATAAATTTATCTTATAAAGCTTTAAAAATTATTTTTAACCTTTTGCATTATAATATAAATAATTTTTACTAATTTCATGACAATTTGGTAAAGGGCTGAAGTGTGCAGGTCCAGGGTCCTGGTCTACGGCGCAACTGTTTTCTCCAGTTGTAACCCGAATAAGCGTTATAACCCCTCAAAAAGTTCTCCGCACAAGGCATGCCTTAATTAAGCAGTCAGCCCTAGCACATTAATTATATAGAACACAATAATTAAATAGAAATCATAATTTCTTCCAATCCCTATTACAGAGGGTGTGTTAAAAGCACGAACCTAGGGTTTTCTTCTTTAAATATTGATCTTAGACATATATAATTACAAAGTTACTTTATAGTGTCGAATAAAATTTTCAGGAAATTAAATGTAAAGAATTACAAACTTTTACTTTTTATACAGCCCTCTTACAGAAATTCCCAATAAGTAAAATATACTCTCTCACATTAATGAGGTGATGTAGAAAGTTTAAGCTTTGTCATAAGAAGGCTTACAGATGTTTAATCAAAGTCTGCGAGGGATATAAGGTTTTCAATAAAAAACCAATTAACTACTCTAACAAAACTAATTAACTATTAATTTTAATCACAGTTATATATAGCCAATATTTTATATTTTAAGAAATGAGTTTTAAATCATTTTAAATCAGTTTCCTTGAAAAAGTGTTTATTTTTCAGCATTTAAATTTTTTTTCAAATCATTACAATTACACTAACATTTAATTTAAAGAAGATTTTTTAAAAGTTGTTTTTGACTTATTGATACCATAACTTAATTTTTAAAAAGGCATCTTTAAATAAGAGTATCATTGTTTAAATTGAATATTTTCAAAACTAGAAATATTTATATATCAATATATATATTTATAAATCGTTCTTATTCTAAAATTTATTAAAAACAAAGAGCTAAAAGGATAAATTACCACAGGGTTTCCCAACCTTTTTAGCTGGCGGACCCCTTTTTCAGGCAAAAATCCACGGCGGACCCCCCCCCTCCCTCCCCGGAGTTTTCAGAAAGTCGAGCATCGGCACTAAACTACCTGCGGGTCAACACTTGGAAACCGCAGCCGCTGTTCAAAGGTGACCACGGACCCCCTAGAAAGATCCGGCGGACCCCTAAGGGGTCCGCGGACCACACGTTGGGAAGCCCTGAATTACCAAGTATCAGAATAAACTCTTGCGTTAAAAAGAAAACCAGTAATAATAAGCCATAGCCCAACGCTAGGTCTCCCTCAATCCAATAGGGGCTCAGTAGCGTAGCGATTCAGTGGCTTTGGGGCAAGGGGGGGGGCTCACTATGTTTTCATGAATTCTGAACACTGAAAAAGACACCGATATATGGTTATTTTCTATCATCCTCCAAAGGTATGGGGGAAGGCTCGAGCCACAATGCCTCCCCCCCCCCTTTCCTACGTCACTGCAGGAGCGTAACCAGGGAGTGGGATATCGGGATATATCCCCCTCCGAAACTTCCAAAATTAGTTATTAAGAGCTTTCAGATTTTTGTCTTCAATAAGAAATTAAGTTTATCAATACAAATTATACAACCCCCCCCCCCGAAAAAAATTTCTGGCTACGCTCCTTGCATCATCAACTAGCATATAACGACTATATTACATCATAAAACTATTAAAATTAGAGTACCATTAAAAGTGGCGTTTTTTCCGTTCACCAGTAAAACTAACCCCAGCCTGTGGTAGGTCCGCAACTTAGAGACCTGCACGGGCCTAAAAATTGAGTTCCGGACCTACCCGAGCCCGATGATTCTTGAAGTTGTAGGCCCGGCCCGAGCCCGTAACACATTTGAAACAAACATCACGGCCCGGCCCGTACGGGCCCATAGTTGAGGAGTAAAAATTCGAAAATTCCAGAAATTAAAAAAAAAATATATAGATAGACCAAATAAGTCAATAAATAAATATTTCTTAGGCATTTTATATTAAGCAAAGTCATTAATATTAACATTTTTACGCGTTGTATTAAGGCGAAAAAGAAAAATTAACCGTAAGACACAAGTCTGGTAAAGTCCTCTGTTGAATGCATGTATTTAGAAGTCCTCTAATGAATGCGTGTGTTTACGTGGAGTCCTCTTTTGAATGTATGTGCTAAGAGTCCTCTATTGAATGTGTGTGATTAGGAAGTCCTCTGTTGAATGTGTATGTTTACGTGGAGTCCTCTTTTGAATGTATGTGTTCAGGAAGTCCTCTGTTGAATGTGTGTGTTTAGGAAGTCCTCTGTTGAATGTGTGTGTTCAGGAAGTCCTCTGTTGAATGTGTGTGTTCAGGAAGTCCTCTGTTGAATGTGTGTGTTCAGGAAGTCCTCTGTTGAAGGTGTGTGTTTACGCAGAGTCCTCTGTTGAATGTGTGTGTTCAGGAAGTCCTCTGTTGAAGGTGTGTGTTTACGCAGAGTCCTCTGTTGAAGGTGTGTGTTCTGGAAGTCCTCTGTTGAGGGTGTGTGTTTACACAGAGTCCTCTGTTGAATGTGTGTGTTCAGGGAGTCCTCTGTTGAATGCAGTGGCGCCACCAGGATTTTTGTTTGGGAGGGGTGCAGTGGTTCCCAACTCAATTTCACTCGCGGGCCACTTCTCCACTTCCAGTTTACCCACAGGCAGACCACTTTAAAAAAATTACTTAGAAGGGGGGAGGGTAGTAAGTATTTTTTTTTCTTTTTTTTTTTTTGTACAAAATGTAATGATAAAATGAAAATTTCAAAAATAGCACAGAGAATGTTATTTTCGTGTAGTTACAGTTTATTAACCCTGAAGCCGAAGACAAAAGCTTGGCTGAGATGCTAACAGGGCCTGATTAACGCACGGGCCACGGCCCAGGGGCCGATGATTATCAGGGGCCACTTTGTTTTTTAGTTTTAATGTTTTAATTAAAAAATGTACAAATATTTCATAAAATATTATTTCATTAAATTTGGCACAGTTTAGTTTTTTGTCTAATAAGTATAGTAAAATCAAGCAATTAATGTATATTAGTCCTGATTTATATGTTAATGTAATATACTGTGATGCATCAAAATTTTAAAAAAGTTGTAATAGTATTAAAAGAAAGGGGTAGGGCCCGAATGCATATTTGGCCCTGGGCCCAGTTTTAGCTTGATGGGGCTCTGGATGCTACAATATTTATCGAATTATAGTATTTAATATTGTGCCTGCCCGTATTTTCCCTACTTTGCAAGGATTATGAAACATTTCCCCCCCTTTAAATGACGATTCTCTTAAAATGACAGCAAAAAATTACGCTTTTTTGCCTAACTCCGTTATAGTGACTTCAATTATAGTTATAACCCTCTTATAACGTCAAAATATTCTATACCAGTTGCCCAGGGAACACAAGCCCACTGTCAACGTAACTTGTTATAGAGTCATAAATAATTATCTGATATTTTCAGTGACATTTTAACCGAAAAAAATACTGTATTTCATACACTAACTATAAGTATTTATTTAAAAACCAATGCCCTTTTTAAAAATATTTTAGAAGTAGTTTGAAGACAATTTTAAAAGTTAAAATCTTTGTATGTATTCAGAGTCTAGCAAGTTCTCTGTTGAATAAATGGGCTTCCGAAACTAGGGCGACTTTGTTTTACGAGCTCAATGCTACACTGTTAAAAATAATCTGAAAATTCAGGATAATTCCAGCCTTAATTTCCAGGGAAATGTCCGCTTTCCCAACAATTGGTAATTTTCTGTTAAACGAAGAAAAATGATTGCAACTTTCGGAAATTTCTTGTGAAAACGGTAAATTTCCGTTTTTGGTTTAGTTTGTAAGTTTTGTAAGTAGTTTTGAGAAATGGATTTTCGTTGGACATTTTAGATGGATAAAAATATTGACACCAAACGCATTCTCATGAGTAATCAAAAATTAAACTATAATGAGTAATTAAATTTTAATTACTCATTAATTACTCATTTTAATTACTCATTACTAATTAATTATAGGATTCTATAATTAATTACTTTTTTAAAGAAGAATTCCCTTTCATAACAAAGAGTATTTCAAATCACATTCATAAATGTACAGGACTGGCTAAAAGATAATTTTAGTGATTATTATTAATATTACTTCAAACTGAGAACGAAAAATCAAGGTGTACTTTTTATATTTTTAGCAGCCAAAGTATTTCTTTCCCGAATTTCAGTGTTTGCAGCAATCTGTATGGAAATCTAAACCGATATGACAAATAGCTAAAGAGTCAATGTTTTTACTAACTACATACATTTGTGAAAATCGAAATTAATTTCTTGCTAATCCAATAATTTGACTATGTTGATACTAACTGGACAACGCTTTATCTCGAATTTTAAATCATGAAACGCACGAATTCCTCTCCCGCAAGGAAAATAAAATAACCTTTACTTACCCTTTTGCCAATTCCAGAACCAGTCGTGTCGTGTCTAGTGGTTACGTCTTCAAAGACGTAGTAAATAACCGTCTTCAAAGACGTAGGCTCAGGGTTCGATCCTACCGTTGGCCGACCTATTTTATTTCGGAGTTTTGGTAAAACGGAAAGTTACAAGTCCAGAAAACGGAAAAATAATAAACAGAACGGACATTTTCTGGCAACTTTGCTGCCAGTCCTTTTTCCGTTAATTTACAGATATATTTTGAACAGTGTAAGTACATGAGGTTCTGTTATATAATGGGGGAAAGTCAATGACTGATAAAAGTAGCTCTAAACGACATATTCAGTGACGGGAACTGTCCTCTCCTGGCAAATAAATAAATCCTTTATTATAGCGTACGTATATAGTTGAACCTCGATAAAGCAAATAAAAGACTAAGAGCCTATTCCAGATATTTTTGAAATAATGCTCTCCGTCGAAAAGAGTGAATATAGCTGAAGGTAGCAAAGTCAGCTCTTTTAAAAGGGTGAACGAAATAGGTCTCCTAGATTATAAGGACAACCATTGAAATAAATAAATATCCTATTTGGTTTAATCTATTCGCTTCTATTATTGCAAAGATATAACAACAACGCCTTCTATACTTTGTTACTTCGGAGCTTGCTGGACCAATACAGGTCTAAAGAGTTCAAAGAAAAGAAATCGCTACCACCTCATTTTTGCAACGATGGGCAGGAACATATTTATTATCCGTCAAGCAGTAGTACGGGATTAGTGCCGGACCTGGGTATTTTTCTATGATTTTTATAAGTGGTGCGAAATACAAAAATGCGGCCCCTCCCCTTAAACCCACACATGCAGCTAGAAAGTATTTAGGGGATTAAAACGAAACTTTAAACAACATATGGACACTCAAATGTACGTATGTCAAATATAAAGTAAGGTATTTTGGCGTCCCCACTGATGCGCTCTGTACGGTCTCCACCGTTCGCTCCACCCTAGAACCGGTTCTGTACGTGATTTAATTAGATTGTGTTGGAAAGTGTTTTGTAATCGATTCGTTAGAAATGATTTTTTTTTTTCATTAATACCATTCATGTGCCTTTGCGGTGATAATATTAGCTAAAGTAAGTTTAGCTGACAACAATAAGTTTCCTATATTTGACAACAATAAGTTAAACCTATCGTGTTTAACTTAAAAATATATTTTCTGAAAAGAATTTAAGAAAAATCGTTAACAAGAAGATTTACATAGCCTGTATTTTGAAAAGCATGTCTTGTTTTACCATCTTTTAAGATTATTTTAAAAGGACATCAGTAAAATAAAATAAAATAAAATAAACTGTTTTAAAATCCTAATTAAAAATAAACCCTGAAATATGTGTTGAGACTTTAAAAACATTCAAAGATAGTTACAAATTTGATTTTTACAAAGCATTTAGTAAAATTGTACTTGCGGACACATAAAACAATATAAATTAAATACCCTTTTTAATGTTCTTCGCTGCAATCTCAGTGCATCACATTCCCATCATTATTATTTTATTTCGCAGTGTAAAAACTAAAGGCGTAAAGACTATCCCTAACATCTGAGATAAATACGGAGTAATGCAAACAGTTACTAATTTTTTTATTATTTTTTTAAATGTAGGATTTTTTTTTCTTGCAAAAACTTTATTGGGAACATTAGTTTATTCTTAAAAAAGAAAAAAAAAATATATTCAGAAATCACGAAGCGTACTGTCCGGCACATTTTGATCGCACCATTCGCTAATGCCTGGTGTAATTAAGAAAGAAAGAAAAAAAAAACTCTATGGAGACGTGCAGTTCATAAAACAACAACAAAATAAACAAACAAAAAACATGGTTCCCACCGTTTTTCCTAACATCGCAACTTAATTTTACTGCCTATAAGCATATTTCACTTAAAAATCGAACGACCAATCAAACTCCTTACTTTATTGTACTACGCCTTGTAGTAATCACCTTTGACCTCGTAGTAACTTTGCCCCGCCTCCGTAGTAAAAGCTCCCAAAATCCCTCCCATATCACGTGATGCTTTTTTTTACCGCTTAACCGAGGACATTGCGGAATTTCAACCTCTTGTTGCTTACACACCGTTACACACCAAAATGCGTACTTTTCCCGGAAACTGGGGACTCAAAATAAAATCAACTAAAAATTTGTCACCATACTAAATTTAACTTAAATATCCTAGTACAATAAGAATTTTCTATGTTCAGAAACCGAGGACGTCCTCGGTTTCGAAAAGTCCTCGGTTAGAAGGTGTGTATACTCATAAAAGTCCGCGGTTTCCACCTTGGGGGAACACACACATACACACACACATACACACACACACACACACACACACACACATACACACACACATACAAACATACATCTCGTCAATTTTTTTCATGATTACAATACTTTCCTTACAGGGTACATGTTCGGAAAGAAAAAAGGATGAAAATCTGAAACACTTTCAGGTTTTAAATACACACTATAGTGCTATATATTAAAATCGTATCATTAGTTATACGTTGTCCCTATTTTTCTTACTTATTCCATTAAGTTTCAAAAGTGTATCATTATTTATGACTGTGTTGTGTTTTTCTTGCTTGTTTCGTAAAACCCATCTTTGGAATCGAAATCTATCTTAAAATCCCCTACTAAAACTATTTTACAATCTTCGCCAAGTATATTACAAATATACTTCATCTTTTTATGTATTGTTTCGAATGTGCATCATAATCCATGAATGTATCGGTTTGTCTTTCTTGGGTTGATTCCTACTTTAACGCCTCTACTCTCGCCAAGGTGGCGATCATTAAACATATGCAGTTACCATGACGATTTTTTGCATTAATGTGGCAATCGTAATATAGAAATAAAATGGCGATTTGGAACAACATGTAAGTAAAGCATGCCGTTACATTTTTATTTATTTTAAATTGCCAATTAATGTAGTTTTAATAATTAAGTGTCTTCAGATTCCTTAACTGGTGCGTTTATCGCTAGTTTGTTTACTTTAGTTTTCATCTGGTTCTTTTGGGAGCGTTGAAACGGTACTTACCGTATCGTACAATCGTATTCCAAACCATCAACAATTTCATGTGCCCGGCATTTATCTTGGTTAAAAAATTGCTTGTCTTGCCGGACCGCCGGGATAATACGTAAGTACCGTTAAAACTTGTGCATAACTCCCAGAGACACATGACTGCAAAGCTCGCCAAAGTACGGGGATTTTTTAGGTTGGCGAGAGTGGGGATGTTAAAATAGGAATAGGTAATAAAATAGGTACCATAAAACACATCTTTGGAATCGAAATCTATCTTAAAATCGCCTTCTGAAACTGTTTTACAATCTTCGCCAGGCATATTCGTCCTATAGGCATATTCATACTATGCCGCAAAGACATGAAATGGGAATCATAATCCATGAGTGTACAGTGTTTTCTATTCTTGTTCCACAAAGCACTTCTTCAGAATAGAAATCTATATTAAAATCGCCTAATAAAACTCTTTTACAATATACGCCAGGCGTTTTCTAACTATACGCGAAATATATTTATAATAAATTGTGCGTTTTGGCACCACATTTAGCGATTCATTATCAAAAATTGCAAACCTTGTGCGACTTTCAACATTTTATTAACTTCCCCCCCTCTCCACATTATCTGGCAAACACATTTGAAAAGTGATTCGACACGCTAATGTCTACACAGAAATCCTGATTGAAATGAATAGCACTCGGGGGCTAAACATTTTGGGGTGGACCGCCCTTATGACTTAGGGGTATGAGACATAGTTAAAAACCTATTCTATGACCTAACGAATATATATAGAAAATTTCATTAAAATTGGTCGAGTGGTTTCGGAGGAGTTAGGTGACTAACACTGGGACAGGAGAATTTTATATATTAGATATATATAGATATATCTATATATATATATATATATATATATATATATATATATAGATATATATATATATATATATATATATAGATATATATATATATACTAACTGAAGTACCCGTTCTTCGCACGGAATGGATATCGTTAAACCAAAAAATAAAAATGGAAAATAAATAAATAAATATTAAACATATTTTTAGATTTAATCTCCTACAAAACTGCATTAATATATTCGTTAGGCATATTCTAAGTATACTTGATATTTGACTAAATACTGTTTGGAATGTACATCATAATCCGCGAGTGTGCTGTATTTGTTTTCTTTGTATTTTCGTTCGAAATATGAAAACAAATACGAAAGCAACGTTTTGGGCTCTTACAGCAGTTTATACACGAATACTAAAAAAAAAACGAAAATTAACTTTTAGATATCCGTGTTCGCTACATTTTAAAGGAAAAAAATTATGCCTATCTCCTTTTCCTTTCGAGTTACGATGGTAAATTTGAAAACACCGTATTTGCCCCCTCTATTCCCGTTTTGATGCGAATTTAAAAAAATTCTGAAAATGATTTTAAGCCCTTTGTGTTCGCTATAATTTTATGGAACAATTTTGAGCTATCTCTTTTTTCCTCTCATGTATAAAGGGAAATGTGAAACGAACGTCAAAAAACATTTTGGTCCCTTATCCCCGTTTGAGTACGAATACTAAAATACCCTGAAAATGATTTTTAGCTATTTCTCTTAGTTAAATTTTACTGTTAAGATTTTTTGAGGCTATCTTTTTTTTCTTCTGAGCCGCAGATATAAAAGGAAAATGTGAAAAGAACGTTTAAAACGTTTTGGCACCTTACCCCATTTGGGAGCGAATTCTAATGAACCCTGAAAGTGATTTTTAGGTATTTCAGTTAGTTACATTTTAAAGCAAGTATTTTGCTCTTATCTCTTTTTACTTCTGAGATATAAAAGGAAATGAGAAAAGAACGTTTTGCCCCCTTACCCTTATTCGTGTGCAAGTTCTAAAAAGGCCTGAAAATGGTTTTTAGGTATTTCCGTTAATTACATTTTAAACAGGCAAACGTAATACAGCTAAAGGGCTATCTTGCACACCTGAGATAAAAATAGACACGCAAGTTTTTATTTTCTTTCTTCAAACGCATAAACAATTCATCTCTACTGCGTCTAATAATCTGAATTAATACAGCCAAATCCACGATAACAGTTCGAATCGTGCAACCATGTCTCGTGAAAAGTAAGCTGACGCTAGAATTCCTCGGCTACACATCTCGATCTGTTGGGTATATAGTATTACACGTGAAGCCCCGTGAATAGAGCGGCGAATCAAATATTTAATTAGAGAGCAATCAAAACAGCACAAAGAAAATAGCATTCGTAAATGAAACAATTGTGTACTTTATATTTTTGACTATTACATGAAAATACTGGTTCATTGCTGAATTTCTCACAAAATAAATGAAGGAAATGTAATTTGTTTTATTGTAAATTTGAGCATTAATTACCTAATATATTTTTAAAAATTAAGTGAGCTTTTTTATCACTGTTATACTTTTTAATTAAAAAATTATCAATGGAAAGAGTTATGTAGGCTGTTAAAATTTTTGATTTAACCTATAATTCTCTGAAAAAAAGAATTACAGGAGCTGAGCTCTTATGCAAATTAATCTCTGACTGGCCTGCATGTAATGCTCTCTGTAACATATTTCAGCCCCCCAATTCGGTATATTTTAAAAGGCTCTTAACGTAGAAAAAAAAATTAAATATTTTTTCAGGAAAATTTTAGCAAAATTGTAAAAAATTAATATAAATTATAAAAATTTTAAGAATAAAATTCATAATTTTGTACATAGGCGCCCGTATACCGGGTGGGGGTTTCACTGTCGGTGTAGTGAACATTTTATAGCATACTGAACTCGCTTGAATTATTTTAGTTTTTGTACTAAAATATTTGATTGATTGTGTGGAATTATGGCAAAGCTACTCTAGGGCGATCTGCAAAGGGTTCGGGGTGCCGTCTTAGGAGGAGTTTGGAGTTTCTAAGGGGTTCTAACGTGTATTCACGTTACATCTGCAGAAAACCTACCAAAACTCCAGACCGTTAGATTGGCAACCCGAACGGTTCCGGCAACTCCGTCTAGAACTGTTCCGAGTTCGGGCGATAGGACCCAAACCCGGGACCTTCACACTTCTACCGTCTACTATTTTCAGTGACATAAACGCTGTGCCATGGTGAGGCCAAAAATACTTGACCAACATGAAACTTGAGACATACTTTGATAAAATCATTCAAGGCCATTTTTTAAAAAAATAAATTCTCCATCTATGAAATGATGAAAATTAAAAAGAAGTTATTTTTCTTTGAGCATAAACCATTAAAATTTTTCTGCACGTAATCTCGAAGATGCTGAGTTTTTTAGACTCATCTTGATTCATGTAAACATTATTTTCTTCCCCCTTTTGTTCTGAAAACTCGCAAACAAACAGAGCAAATAAAACTACGTGCTGTTAAACAGATTTTTTTTAAATAAATGCTGTAGTCTTTGTTTCACGATACGTTTCATTAAATAAATGTATTAAATAATTAATGCTGTTTTGCGCATTCGTTAAATTATAATCAGGCTGTTACATGATGATAAGAAAAAAATCCTCTTTTTTCTTCCTTTTACTTTTTTATAAATCCATCTCCTGACAACATTATCTTACTTGATCTCCAGCATGATCAAAATTTTTGTGGAAGATAATTCTTAATGCTATGAAATTCTTAAGGGCTTCTTTGAGTTAACTCAAAATTGAAACAACTTATAAAGAAAAAAAGAATAAGAAAACATATAGTATAATTTCGGCGCAAAACATAGTATTAAAATAATTTTTTGGCAATGTTTCTGACTTTTTAGGAGATGGCCGATGGACACTTAAACTATAAACATTTTTTTCTAAAATTAAACGAAATCGGCTTGTCTATCGAGATTAAACAGTGTCTTCTTCCACTACTAATATTATTCAAGTAGGCTGTGTTCTGAAGAGAAAGGGATAACAACAATATTTGCAAAATCGGAATAGGCTGTGACAATTTCTAGGAGTTGCACAAGGAGCTTGAAATCTATAAATATCTGAAAAATATGCATTTTTTTGACAAAAACGTGTAGAAAGCAAAAATTATATTTTTAATGAATTAGTCCCGTTGAATGATAGTTTAACGTTCGCAGCTCTTCTCTAGTACAACCACAGTCGTAGCTGCATTACCCAAGATGCCCACCTCGTTGATTTGCCTGCGATCAGAGTCCTGACCGTGCCAGCCCAAGCATCCAATTACTGGAGCATGCGTTTTAATGAATAATGTAAAGCTCGACTTCAAATCAAACTGCGGCATTTTATGTCTAGTGTAATAATCTAGATCGTAAGAAACCGCCATCTGATAGATGCATAGACAGCCAATTTCGGAATGGCTGTTTGCTACGGTGTGAAGTGGGCAAATACTACAGCATTGGGGAGATTTAGTTAGATTAGAGAACTGTGTTTCTAGATTTTTGATGACGCCTTTGTTCTTTCCAGAATTTGATGATTCGCCACCACCGTCAATGCATGTGAGGGTCCCAAGATCAATGGATTTCGTGTAAAACTCTCCTAAATTTCCAGTGAAATTCTTAAAATGAGATAGTGACATATGGCCAAAGTATGTTGAACCAGGTTCCATTATCAGCGAGATATGTTCTTTGTGACAAACACTTGGGAGTAAATTGCCGTCCACAAATTTTTCCATGTATCTGGTTTTGTTCTACCTCCTATCAAAAAGCAATCCAAAGAAAATTTTAATGCCTTCTTCCGTTTCTTTCACTGCGAGTCATTTCAGCCTTCCTCTAACACTTTATATGGGTCAAGAATTAGTTAAGAAGGTTTCTCTTCATCTGCATTCATTCCGATTTCTAGGTTGTGAACTAAAGTTGATACCAGAGTTTCTGCTGCCCAGTCCGTAATAACTTTGTGTCTCAGACTTGTGAAAGCCCTGAGATTTTTATTCTAACTTGGTCATTTGTGAACGCACCTCCCAAATTAATGGTAGATAGGGATTCAGCGTTTTCTTCAGTCTTTCGTACTTCCCTTTCCTTATTTTTGCTCTCCAAATCAATGACTAAAGTTGCAGACATACACTAGATATTGAAACATTCACCTTTTTCTCCACCAATCTCGAAATTTCTCTTCCCAACTTTTCAAATTTTCTCTCTCATTTTCCATAAACTTCTCTTCTTTACAATTCCATCGATTGTCACAGATCTAATTCCCCTCTGTTCTGCTAATGAATCCCGTACTGTGTGAGGTATGTGAGGCTCTGAGCAACACGTGCTCCAGGAAAAGTCAGTACATTTTCAAGTGCGATATTCAATAACTCGGTAAGGGAGAGTTTTCCCCACTTTCTTCATAAACAATTCCGTATGTACCTCTCTAACATACGATTTATTTAGCTGCTAAACTTAATATGAAAATTTCTGAATAAAGGATCCCCCGGAAGGAGAAGTAACCTTAGTTGTGGCGATCGAAATACACGAAATTTGGATCGCCGCAACTAAGGTTACTTCTCCTTCCGGGGAATCCTGCCCTTTATTCAGAAATTTTTCTTTTTAAGTACGAAAGAGTAATATAGAAGTACGAGTATGTCTTCTCGGTTTGGTAACTTGGTACAAGGTAATTCTTTCGATATTCCCAGCTCTTCTAAGAACACCGATTTTGTTGAGCGTCTATTGCAGACTGTGTCACTCTATTCAGAATCGTAGCAGTGCAAGGTAGCCACCTTTTAGCTTTTTTGAGAGTAAACTGAAAGCACCATCTATCTGAAACGTTAAATTAAATGCCTATAACAACTTAATATCTCGTGCCTGGTTTAGCCGAACGCATGTGCATCGCCATCACTCGGAAGGCAAATCGGCGCTAGATGTCTAGGTCACAGTTTGCGTACTGCGCCCAAGACAAAACGACAAGATAACGTGTGTATTGGATCAAACTATTCGTAAAGCCATTTTTTGTGATTTCCTGAGCTTTTCTGAACATTTTTTAACATATAAAAGGACCAAATTATTTTTGACAAATAAAGTTTGCTTTCTACATATTTTTTTCAAAAAACACATGATTTTCAGATATTTATAGATTTCAAGCTCGATGTGCAATCCCTAGAAATTGTCGTAGCCCCTCCAGAATTTGCATATGTGTTATTCATAACAATATTCAAATCTCAAAACCTCAGGAGCCTAATAATTCGGAAAAGAATTTTTTGGTCGATTTTTTAAAGAAGTCATATTTTTCAAAAATTTCTAAATATCAAGCTCGATGCGCAACCCCAAGACGTTGTCGTAGAACATTCAAATTTTACACACGTCTTATTCATAACAATATACAACTTTTGACACCTCAGGAGATAAAGATTTCGGAAAAAAGGTATATATATATATATATATATATATATTGTTTTGTTTGTTTTTTTGGTGCTTAAATTTTGCTTAAAGTACAGGCATTTCGAAGTGCGAGTACTTGACCATTTTACACTTTTACTATCGGAATAGAAATTTCTTTGCTTTACTTAAATGCATTCAAAAACATATATCTGTTATATAACAAAATAAAATCGCACACACATATACCGTTGACAAAATCAAACGAATACATCTGTAATAAGGGAAAAATATTTATCAGTTAAAGCTGTATTTCATTTCACTAGGATTTCTTCGCATACCAGGTTTTCTTTGCACAGCTCTGGTTGAAATGGAATGCTGTAGAGATGGCTTTTAGTGAGATGCTGCTACGTCTGCTCACCAACTGTTGGACACTGTGGTTTAACAACTGTCTATTTTGAAATGTCATCTTTGAATTTTGAGCATTTCTGAACTTTTTGTCACTCTACCGATCATCATAGCGAGCATCTAGCGGTTCATTCTCTCTCTTTCTCTCTTTCGTTCTCTCTGTGTGCTTTCTTCTTGTACACCAACACATAATTTCCAATTTTAGTCACAAATTTTGAATGATCGATCTTTAACAATAATTCCTTTTCAGAATTCGGTCAAATACTATATCTGAGCTTATTTCAGATTGTAAAAAGTGTTTAAGCAATTCATGCCTTTGGGACACTGATATATTACTTTCGTGGCTACTAAGTGCCAAGATTCTATGCCAGGTGCAATGACTCTTCTTCAGGTGTTAAATGCAGCCAATGCTTCTTGCATTACTGATACTATAATTTCATCATTCTTATTAGATGGAAAAATGCAGAATTTTCAGAAAAGAGAACAACTGCAATAATTATGGAAGATGTGAAACGGCTAAAGGTTAACCGTTTTACCAGTCACTAGGAAAGATGGTGTAACCGCTCGATGGGCTAAGATTAAACAGAAAACGATACTCACAGATCGGGGCTAGAGGACGTTAAAGAAACAGCGCTGAGTAAGTCGTTGGCACTAGTAATTTTTGACGTTAACAGGTATCTCCCGGACCCCAATAAAAGTCTTTAGTAACAGTAGTATATATCTTGGTACGTTGTTTTAAGTATTCCAAAGTTCTTCGTAGAAGTATAGTTATTTCTCATGTAAGATTTGCCACTGGCGGAAAAAATTGAATTACTTACAACGATCTGCTACAGCCCGTTATTCTTGTGGATCCATCTGCATTTTAAGCGGCTCTACCCATCCTACGTATAGTTCATAGCTCTGAATCCAGTCACGTGATTCCTTAATGGTGTTGCAATTTGTACAAACTTGAATGTATAAATACAAAGCTACCAGGAAGATAGTGTTTTTTTAATTACTTGGGGCCAAGGCCCCCTGACTCGCTACGCTCGCTTTTCGTATGAGGGATTCGGCCCCTAATCAGGCTTATTCGTAAAAAAGACATCATTTCAACAGACAAAACCCGAAGATTGGATCAGATAGAATGCTACTGAGCTAAGCTACACATTGCTTAGTTCTTGCATCTTCATTGGTACATAAAAATTTAAACTTCACACTACAGTAGACTCCCTACCACTCATAACACGGAAGATATTTTGTTATGGGAATTCGTGTTGTACGGGTCCTGAGCTATACTCCACCTGGATTGCGGATTCCGCTTATATTCGCTGGAAAAATTATTTGCACTCCTCAGAAACACAATGATAGTTAATGTTGCCATTCAAAAGTTATATTAATTAGGAGCTAAAGCGTAATAAAATCTGAACATATGTTTCAGCTGTATTTTTAATAATGTAAAACCTATTGGACACCTTGCGAATTTGCCACCCATGGTGATTTTTCATTATTTGGCAGCTTGCGTACATGTAAAGTTAATAAAAGCTACGGAACAGATAGAATAGCCTGCCACCCATGGCGACTTTTCATTATTTGGCGATTTACACATGCTCACAACCTATATTTACTGTTCATTTAAGGTTACCGGAAAACCGTTATCCATATTTTCATTTACATAATCGTTTGCAGATTGGCGTACTTAACACCACGAAATATACCATCTCGTCGCGCTTTTTTAAATTATTATTTAGCATTTGAGTGATACTGATTTCAGACACCGATATTCGTCTACTCGGTAAAGGACGAATCAATTTTCAAGGCTTGCCAGATGGTGGATGGGTAAATATCAAAAGCCGATAAGGTTGGCCATTTTTTGCAACGTTTGCCATTGCGACGTTTGGCATCAAAAAATAAGTCCCCAAAACTGAATCCTTCTTGGCCGTATCTTCTATATTTCACGAGAAATTGCCAAACTCTACTCTTCAATGAGTTACTGTTCTTGTTAATGTAAAATTAATTAGTGCCTATAAAGGTGCCAATAATCGAGTAAAGAGAGTTTAAGAATAGTTACATTATGCTCTGGCGAAGAATTAAAACAGTTATAGTAGATGATTTTAATATAGATTTCAATTCCAAAGAAGTGTTTTACCGAACAAACAAGGCAAATAAGAAACACTCATGGATTATGATGCACTTTCCAAAGGAAAGGAACAAAGAAGAAAAATATGGTTGATGCATAGATTATCATACATTTCCCAACAAAATGGAGCAAAAATGACAAATGGTGTTGATACATAGATTATGGCGCACTTTCGAAAGCAACTAAACTCGGAATACTAATTGGGTACGCGCGTGAAATATGATATGCTTTTAATATATAGCACTTTAGTACGCACTTAAAATGTAGCAGTATTCCATATATATTTGTTTTTAACGTCACTTAATATATTTTCTTTTTTTTAACTCAACATATTATGGATTTTTAAATAACATTAGACTTTGCTACGTGTGCTAATTCATTTACTGTAAGCGGTGCTTTAAATTTCAAAATATTTCCTTGTAGCACAATGTGACTTACAAATTTTAAAACTGTTTTATTAATAATATTCTAATTCTGGGGAATATTAAAAGTTAGCCTTTTTCTAAAAGATATAATTGAATAGGATATATACTAATTGTCGATACATTATTCATGAAACGCAACAATATTAAACAGAGATTACATTTTAATATTCATGAAGTATCGCCCACTGTCTAAAATAAAATTTCTGTTTCCAAGGATACCAGAAAACGAAAGGTGTATCATGAAGTTTGAACATTCATATTAGGATAAAAAAGTGGATGCTGTAGCATGTGCCGATACTTTCCGAACAAACTTTAACGAGTATATTGACAGAAAAAAACGAAAACTTATGAAAGAACGAAAAGTAATTTCTGCAAAATTTCTGAGAATGTAAATGAAGCAATTTATATTTTAATGCATCGTGAATATTTTTATACAGATCTCTGAAAAAATGTTCTCACAATATTTCTTTTCTTTTCATTTTTTAGCACTATATTTTGGATTTTTAAAAAATAAAAGAGTTTTATGCAAAAGTGCTCTTTGGTTTTGTCTGATATGGGCTTTGTTAATATTAAAATATTTTGATGAATTTCGGTTTATCTTACAGAGTATTAAATCTGTGTAAAATGAATAGATAATGAAAAATCATAAAGCATAATACTAGGCGTACCAGAAAATAATGTCTCTTTTTTAAATAAAATTCAAATAAGTAAATTTACAACAAGTATTTAATTGCAAATAAGCAGTGCCTAGACATAGAATTAATATTTGATAAATTTTAAATCGACAATTTTACGCACATTTTTTTTTCTCTCTCAAGAAAAATGGTTACCCTCCCCTGTTTTTATGTCTTACCTCTTTGGAGGATGATGTTCGACAACTGATTATTAGGTATTCGTGATTGCTGTATTTTACAGCAAGAATTTTATGGATATCACTTTTTTTTAATAAGATCAAGCAGGATATGTGAAAAGAATGTTTAGGCCGCCTATACCCTCGCAGCTGACGAATTTTGGAAAATGTTGTCAAATGTAGTACCTACGCTAAATATATATGTACCTGCCTATTATTAGTTTCAGTAATTTTTACTAGGCAAAATATTGTCACACAAAAGACTATTAATAATTTTTAAAATATTGCTTCCTGGTACACCTAAAACTATTATTATTATTATTATTATTTTCTTTCTAATTGTTGAGTTAGCGGCCTACTAGACACTAGAGGCTTGAACACTGCTAGTGCCTCAGATATTGGTCATTTCACTATGGGGATGCCTTTTAGGTAGACGAACATAGCCTCCTATGAGTGGTTTCATAATTTTGAACCAATTTCAAACGAGACACCTAGCATCTGAAATCGGTATACCCAGAGGTGAACTTCATTTGAACTTCAAGGGCAATAGAGCAACAAAAAGATTTTACGTGTGCCAGCTTCCATTAGCGTACACGATCCCACAGCAACCCAGCCGTGAGAGGTTCCCACACTCCCAAGCACTGGCCAGTGGCCAAGCCTGTCCTGTTTCGCTTTCCGTGTTTTTGCGGGAATGAAAAGTATACACTAGTCCACTGAGGAATTTCTTCTTCTTCTTATTATTATTATTGTTTTTTCTAAATTTGTTAGTTTTTATGATCCAAAACATTAAAATAGATTTTCTTAAAAATATAAATATCCTTTTAAAAGAGTATTGACTTTTTTTTTTTTTCGGAAATGTAACATGAGTTATATTGCAAGAAGAATACAAATGAATGTGTCAGCTCGAAAGTCTATATCTTCTGAAAAATACAAGGTAGGCTTCCATTTGGCGCATAGTTTTGAGTGAGCAGTCGTAAAATTTCTTTAATTGCACTGCTTCTTTTTTTTTCTTTTCTTTTTGGACGAGACATTCTAATCTGCACTTCACCGGTGTCCAGAAGAAAGCCCCGACGTAACTTCCTGCAATTACGGGTACGTTATATATCCACCTTCTAGTTGGTGTACCCTGGGCAATGACTTAGACGGCTAAGAGATGTATACTTTTCGGCATGCGGCTTTCGCGTCCTATACTTCGCTCTCGTGGGGGCCCTGTTGATCAGTCTGTGGATTGTCCCAACCTAAAAGACTTGAGACAATGACTTTCCTTGTTTTGTTTCTTGTTCCTCGTTATTCTTTTTCATATTTTTTGTCATGTTCTCTGCTATTATAAAAAAAAGCTATTTCCTGCGATTATTAGCTTTGAAGCTATATAAAAGATAAGGCATTTTCTACCAATCTATCGGTTGACATTGTGGAACAGAGCACGAGGGTAATTACGCGATAACTTACGCGAATTGGATATTACGCGAGTTTTTAAAGAGTGTGTATCTTAGAGCTAAAACGAATTTCTCGCCTTCCACACTACATTTTTCGCAAACTGTAAGAAACGCCAACATTCTTTTATTTAATATATTGTTACGAATTTTCGGGGCAACCCGCTGCTCTGGGGCTTAAAATAGTTTAAAATTCGTATTCTACGCTTCAAATAGATAAATTTTGCTTTTTGTTGCATCAAAATCGGCCAATTAGAACCGGACGTACGGAGGTTTTGGTTTCCCATTCAAATATACGGGATTTCTAGAAATTTCGTGAAATATTGGTCCTAGGGCTTAGATCTCTTCACTTTTGGGGAATTATTTTTGGCGCCAAATTTAGCGATATTTTGCCAAAAGTCGCCAAGCTTCTGATCTAAGCGGATTGTTAAAAGCACGTTACTGCTAGATTGTGACTTGTGTACAGCTGATTGTTCTAGGAAGTTCTAGAAGCAATAAAGTTTGTGTTCCATCCTGACAAATGACTTTTTACACCTACTGGACTTTAGAACGACGAACCCCACGAGTAGCAGAGTAATTCCGCAACAATATTATGGCGGAAATGGTAATGTATTGTTAGGGAATGGTTTAAAACAGTTTGCGCAGTGTTTAAAAGTACTTAAAATAATTGCGTATGCATGTCATATATCATACATATATATACGCGATCTCACAACACGAATTTTTCACTTAAGAGGCCTCTGTAGTCGGCTTGCGGAGATTCAAGTCCCAATGCTTTGCTATGGAGAAAAGTGCCTTAACGCCTAATCATTTTTCTCAGAAAATATTAGATATTTTTAAATGAAATTTTCCTGTAGGGATCTCGAGAACTATTCGCAAGGATTGCGCGAATCAGATTTGAGTTAATTTAGCCGAAAGCGACTTTATTGCAGTCTAGAGTTTATGTTACTTTTCAGACTGCAATAAGTCTCTTTCAGCAAAATTAGCTCAAATCTGATTCGCGCAATCCTTGGGAATAGTTCTCAAGATTCCCACAGGAAAACTTCATTTAAAAATACCTAATACTTTCTGAGAAAAAAGATTAGGCGTTAAGGCACTTTTCTCCATTGCAAAGCATTGGGACTTGAACCTCCGCAAGCCGACTACAGAGGCCTCTTACGCGAGGGTTGCATTCCAAGATCCATCCCTTAAGTCATGACTCTACTGCATATCTAAGTCCGTGCATCAGGTACGCTCAGAAAAACTCGTCTTTATAGACTAATTTATCATTCATTTTTCGACGAATAATTTCCGTACTTAATGTTGAAGTAATACTTCCCTGAATTATTCTGACCGGAATCTGAAGATTAAAAAAAATTGTTTAAACTGAAGAAGTTTCGTCAATTTAAAGGAGAAAAAAAGGAAAATAATATTCGCAAAATAGCAGGAGATATTCCGGCAGCACTGATGCCAGAAAAAATTCCGTCATTGAGGAATTAATTTTTTTGAGTGGGCCTTTTTACTCTAATTTATTGAACGAATAATTTCTGTACTCCTCGGAAGAGTTATATTTCTGTGAATTCTTTCCGAAAATCTGTAGAAGAAATTTCGTTGTATCTGAACAAGTTTCTTCTAATGACATTAGATAAAAGAAAAGTATATTCGTCAAATAACGGAAATAGTCCTACAGCACTGCTGACAGTAAAATCTCCGTGAATTGTAGAAATAAATTTTTAGAGTGGACGTACTCAAAAAAAAAAGTGTGGGTCGAATTCTGCTACAGAATGGACAACGTTCTTCTTTCTTGGTGGGTGTCACAATAAACATTTATAAGTAAGCTTTTGGTAGCATTACAATGATAGTTTTTGTTTTTTCAAAATGCGCTTATATCCTGTAGTTTCGTAAACAGAGCCATTCAGATTTAGGACATAAATTCGTAATCACCTTGCAGAATGAAAAAAAGTATATATGTAGTAAGAACACGCATAAGAACACGCGTGTCACAGGAAAATATGCCTAATCGCAATCTCTATTTCTAGAATTGATTCGCTTGTTTACAGTGTTCACATGATACATTCTTCGGAGAATTCTAGCATTATTACAAACAATGATTAAATGCTCTTCTGCTTAAGGATCCATACGCGTTTTACTCGGAAATCTTTGCTTATAAATATATGGAATGATTCATGTGCGTACTTGTTAAGTATATATAGTAAGGGGTAAGTTTTTCTCTGAATATGCACGACATGGGGACTTCATTTCGTAATCTCCAATTATGTTTATTCCGCATTTCACGAATTACTAAATAATTTAAATCTAAAATCAGCCTGAATTTCTCTTTAAAATACTTATTTCTTGGTGTTGAAAAAAAAATTCTTTTCCACTTTACTATAAATTTGAAGTTATTTTGACTTGCAATAACTAATTTTGTTACGAAGATTATTAACTTTATTTACCCTCGGAAACAAAATGGAGCTGAAAAGAGAGAAAAATCACTTAAAAATGAAGGAACGGTTGGATTTTCAGAACTTGAGCTCAGATTGAATTCATTATTTTTATCTATAATTATGAAAAATTTCAAGCGGATCGTACAAACGACGTACATGTTAGAAGACTTTACTTAACTAAGCTTGTGATTAATTTGGAGTCAGGGATCAGCGTCATTTTATAGTAGGATGATACTCTTAAAAGTATATCTTCCCATAGAGCAACGTATTGGGAATATTTTGAGTGCCCCTGTAGAAAAACTATAAATGCTACACAGACCATTTTCAATAGGGTACATAGTACAGTAGATAAAAATAACATATTTAAATTTCGTAGAAATCGATGCATATTTGCAAGAGTTAGATCAAGGACGGACAGACAGACAAACCGAAATGATAAATACTTTTCAACCTTGTTGGAAAGCGTTGTAAAGAATTACATAAATTCGTTGTTCAGAAAGAAGATAACTTTTAGCAAAAAAAATTCTATCCAAATCATTTGAAATTCACAGTTTTAAAATGGCGTTTTTGGGAAAGGTGCACTTTTATACATTTATAAGTTCTGGGGAATAGCACCTTGTTAAAACAAGGAACATCACTCTTCGAAAAATTTCAGATATAGCTGCTGTCCCAGAAAAATATTATCCATTCAACTTTTCCATATTCCGTTCATGTTATTAATTTTTGAAAAATTCTTTTTTTAATATTTGAAGAAATAAATGTCGTAAAGTTGGCATGTATCGTGCTCTTTTATAAACGACTGCGTTCGCTTGGAATAATGGCTTTGTTCTGGAAAAACTTTCTGATGAAATTTTAGATGAACATACTCTTAACATTCCTTTCAAGTCTACGGTTTATGAATATTTTTACTTTATATTTTCAGGAAGAAATATACATTTTGGAAGCATACATTTTTTGTATTTTTATAAATGATTGTATGGTTGTAAAAAGGATGGTTTTAGTTCTGTAAACCAAATGCTATGAGAAAAAAAAATATCAGTGATGGAGAAAATATTTTTCAAACTACCATTCAACTATTAATCACAGAAATATTCCAGTTTACGTTTCAAAAAATTATATTTCATAAAGACTGATTTCTTATTCTTTTGAAATTTGACAGTAATAAAATTAAAAACAAGAAAAACTTCCAAAATATTTGTTATAAATTATCTGACATGAAAACATTCATACTTAAATACTGAGCACGGGTTTCTCATTTTCTTCAAGATTTCAACAAAATTCTTAGGTGTTGAGTAGCCAAAATAGCATAGGACAAACATATGCAACATACATTACTCAGTGAAAATTCCCGAGAGAAAAATTTGCATTCCGAAATAAAAATATCTTTTGGAATATTTTCTTAAAATTTGATTCATTGTGCTTCAAAATATCGTTTCTATTCGTGAGAACAATAGTAGAACAATGAAGAAAAATATTCTGCTTTGAGGAATTGCATTTTCAATATTTATAACTTTCAAAAGATAAAACTTTCGACTGGTTATAAGTTAAATTTTTCTTTCCATGCATAATTTATGAGATGAGAGCGTATTCTAGAGATGAGCTATAAATACTCCAACGCGGGAATTAAGTATAACGTAATGAGATTTTTCTTTTTGAGCTTGAACTTCAAAATATATATTCATTACATGAAAGTGCAGTTATTGGAAGTTTCTTGAAGAACAAAAATTACATAAAATATTACTGAAATATGAGTGATGAAAACGTAACGACTATACAGGGTGCCCCAAAAAGTGGTAGATCGCTTCATTTTTTTTATTTTTATTTTTTTTAAGATATAAGTGGTTAATGTAAATTGAAAAAAAATGTTCAAAATAAGCAGGAAAATAAACTACATCAAGAAAAAATTCCTCTCGATAATTTTCGAAAATTTAAACATTTTAACATTGTATAAATCCTCGTACAAAAATATTCCCAATTAGTAAAATTCGTATCATATATTAATGAGGCAATGTGGAAATTTTAAGCCTTTCATCATGAAACGTCTCAGAGATATACTTAAACAAAAATGATAGGGGGCTATAGATATTTTTGAATGTAAACGCTTAAACATTTTCTGTCGCAGTTTGTGTACGACTCCTCAAATGTCATCATTCGGCTCATTTCAGGAGTCATATAGAATTTCTCAGACATAATCTCTAATACTTATATAAAAGCTCTGACACTTTTTAGAATATAATAGCCAAACTTTATACACCTCATTATTAATTTATGGGGTGCATTTTACTAATCGGATTTTTTTTTATGGTGCCGTATGCGAATTTAAAAAAAAGTGTCACAATTTGAAACTTAACGAGAGGAATATTTTCTTATCGATGTCTTCCCTATTTTTTAAACATTTTTTTTTCAATTTATATTGTCCACTTATCTTTGATGAGAAAAGAGTTTAAACGTGTGTACTTAAGATAATGCAAATGAGCCAATTTGCTACCTTTCATGTATAATATAAATTTTAATTGATAAATGATTTTGCGTATTAAATGTACTTAAATAAATGGACTATCTGAAATTCGTTACGAAATACAACAGCATACAGAAGTATCGAAAGTGTAATTGAGTATGCAAACTTTACAGCCGGTTCTAGTACTGTATTAATAGGAAATAAAACATGGGAGATTTGAAGTGCTGTATGACACCCTATTGAATATCGTGCGCAGTAATATAATAACGCGATAATGAACACGAAGAAAACTAAAAAAAAGGAAGAAAATATAAAACACTTCCAGATTTTAAATACGCACTAAAGTGCTATATATTAAAAGCTTATCATAATCCATGCGTCGCCCTATTTTTACCTACTTATTTCATTAAGTTGGAAAGTGTATCATTAGTCACGAGTGTTCTGTATTTTTCTTCCTTTAAAAAAAAAAGCCATTTTTGGAATCCAAATCTATCTTAAAATCGCCTACTAAAACTATTTTACAATCTTCGCCAAGTACATTACAACTATACTTCACCGTTTTAAATATTGTTTCGAATGTACTTCATAATCCATGAGTGTACCGAGTTTGTCTTTCTTGGGTTGATTCCTACTTTAACGGCCCGACTCTCGCCAAGTTAGCGATAATTAAACATATGCAGTGACCATGAGGAATTTTTGTATTTATGTGGTAATCATAATTTAGAATTAAAATGGTTATTTGTAACAATATGTAAGCAAAACATTCCGTTAAAATTTCATTTATTTTGGGTTGCCAATTAATGTAGTTTTGATAATTAAGTATCTCCAAATTCCTTAACTAGTGCGTTTATCGCTCATTTGTACACCTTAGTTTTCATCTAGTTCTTTTGGGAGCGTTGAAACTTGCGCATAACTCCTACAGACCATGACTGAAAAGCTCGCCGAAATGAGAGGATTTGTTAGGTTGGCGAGAGCGGGGTAGTTAAAATAGGAATGAACTCCCTTTCTTGTAATATAAAGCACATCTTTGGAATCGAAATATATCTTAAAATCACCTACTGAAACTGTTTTACAATCTTCGCCAGGCATATTCGAACTATAGGCATAGTCCAACTTTACCGCTTAGACGTTTTAAATACTGTTTGGAATGGACATCGTAACCCACGAGTGTATTGTGTTATAAATCCTTGTTCCATAAAACACTTCTTCAGAATTGAAATCTATATTAAAATCGCCTACCAAAACTGTTTAATTTTTCACGCCAGGCATAGTCAAACTATATTTCACCTTTATAAATACCATTTGGAAAGTGCATCGTTACCTTTGAGTGTACCGTATCTGTCTTCTCTGTTCTATAAAACACTTCTTTGGAATTAAAATCTATATTAAAATCGCCTACTAAAACTAGCTTACACTATTCGCCAGGCGTTTTCTAACTATACTCGAAATATATTTATAATAAATTGCCACGTTTTGGCACTAAATTTAGCGATCAGTTATCAAAAATTGCAAACCTTATGCGACCTTCAACATTTTATTAACCACCCCCCTCTCCACGTTATCTGGCATACACATTTGAAAAGATCTTCACCGTGATAGTTCATATCTGCATAACTTATCTACAAGATGCGTAGACAAAATAGAGTAGACAAAAATGCGTGGATAAAATTCTCGTATCTAGCGAAATAGCATCCTAGTTCTAATAAAGTATGGCGGATTGATTGTTGGAGCTTCATATATATAGAGGAGATTCACACACTATCGAAACGTTTGAGATCCCATACATCACTGTTCAAATGAAGACAAAGGACTGCCTTTTGTAAACATTACATCTCAGATTGTCAAAATAATGACCTAACTGAATTATGGAGATCAATGTCTGACAGGAATGGTTTGTTTAGAAATGAGAGAGTGTACTATGTAACCTAACCAAAACAATTCGATGTTAGGTTACAACTATTGAATTTTATTTTATTCAGACTTTGTTAGTAAATTATGAGTAAGAATATAATTTTTATAGTTTCATAACATTAAAAAATTTTATGACCATACTGTTAAAGATTAATAATAATTATAATTAAAAACAGTCTTGTAGTGTTAAATTCAACTTATATTTGCTTACCAAATTTACTAAAATGCATTTATAAACAGCTTACCATTGTAACTAATAATGTTAGACTATAAGCGACAAAGTTTATAGGTTGGTGACTGACCAGCTCGAAGTTTGACCTCATCCTAATCATTAGAATTCGATATGCAAAATAGGGGTGCATGACGTTCTTGTATTAAAATGTAATACGTATGGATTACGATAGCAAAAACTTTACTCAAGTTCATGACAATAAATAGTTTCGGTAGACTTTGAGAGTTATGCATAATTTATGGAACTATACTAGTTCCAACTTCTAAACAATATATTCTACAATCTGACAGTGTTCTATAATTTATACGAATAACCCTTCCGCATGACCTTCCTTCGCTCAAACTAAAACCATAGCCAGAATACATATTTTTATGCTGTTTTATTACCAGCTCAATTATTTTGTGCATTTTACCTAGAAAAATGACGATACGGTGTATCAGAATGACAATTTATCCGATGTTGAGAATACAGTTTTTGTGAGAATCTGAGTAGTATTATAATTCACTCACCTGATTCATAAAAATTGTTCGCTGTGATCAGTTTGAATCATACAAAGAACATAATATAGCAGCTATTCGTAAAAAGCTACGGTATCCATCGAAAACAAGACACTGTTGTAGGCTATAACCATTTTCAGACTCTTCTCAAATCAATTTCATAATTGTGTTTAAAAAACCGATTACACTTAAAAATGATAAGTACAAAGCGCATTTTCAAATAATTTTACGAGTAAAATCCTGATTCACAATCTCTGTTTCAATAGGAAAAATATCTTATCATACATAAACGAAGATTGGAAAGAAACTTTTAAAGATAAATGCTGGTCTACAACCCAGACAGCACATAAGCTTAAATCAAGTTTGAAATTTTTTTGAATTTGACGCATTAATGCAAGCTTGACAGTTCAACTCATTCTAAGCTGGCAGCAAGCTAGCAGGAGTCAAGTTGAATTGTCAAGTTTAAATACAGCTTCATTTAAGCTTGAAAATTGATACTCGCGTGATTTTTCCTTTTTAAAGGAGCGTTGATGGTGCTATCTGTGAAAGAGAATGAACATTAATTGTCTAGCGTCCTAATATTTGCTGAAAGTTCGTAAAAGATGTGTTTTATTTTATATTACCAGTGCCATATTACCGGCAGGGCAAACGGGGCAACTGCCCAGGGCCTACAGATTTTAGGGCCCAAAAATCTTACATCTTACACTTTTGTAATTTTAAAATAAAATTACAAAGGATAAAGAAAAAAATCAGAAGTTAAATAATTTTTTTTAATTATAAAGTATGAACAATGAAAAAAATTCAAATTTACATCTGTATAAATTAATTTTAACTTATTTTTAATTCTTCGAAAGGCTCTATATCAATATAGCATACCAATATGTAGGAAAATAACCACATTTGTAAAGAGAATTTTTAGCGTTAAAAAATAGCAAAATTTTTCAATTATTTCTTATTTTAAGAAATATTTACAAAAATGACTAAAGTGTTTGTATTCCATACATGTTAGCAACTGTGATATAGCATTTCGAAGTAACGTTTAACTATCTGTTTCTTTCATTTCAGATTACTTAACACAAAATTTGTGTTAAGTAAACCCATTCTATATTTCCAAATATGGAAATTCTTCAAAATAAAATACAATTATACTACGAAATTGATTTCAAAATCAGTCGTTTGTCTCGATTTTGGCCAGCAGTATTGCTTCATGAGTGTTGCGGTACTGAAAGTTTTAAAACGTGTTTTTTTATTTTAATTTTAATTTAATTTATTTGATGCATTATTTTAATTCTGATGCATCCCATGGAAAAATAAAAGAAACAAATAACACTTCGCCCACTTATCAATTTGGCGAGAAAACAGCGTGGTAAGTCACTTCAAACTTTAGTCATAGCTGCACAAGGCTTCGGTGGCGGAATGGATAGCGTGCTCGACTGCGAAGCCAAAGGGCCCGGGTTCTATCCCAGCGACGAACACTCGATGGAAACAGATTAAATTAAATTGAAATTTCGACGTAGAGGGGGAAAATGCGCGAAAAAATAAATTATGTGGGGCGGGTTAGCCAGCGGGCGCCCCGTGTACTTAAAAAAATAATTTTTGGAAATTTTTTTAAGCTTGAAATGTCAAGCTTGATTTAAGCTTGAAAATCAAGCTTAATGCAAGCTGGGCAAGTGTAAACTAGAACACTTGATTGAAGCTTGCATCAAGCTTACACGATTGGAATTTTCAAGATTAATTCAAGCTTATTGACTTGACAAATCAAGCTTGCTGCAAGTGTGATGCAAGTTTGCTGTGCTATCTGAGAAGTACTTTTCAGCTGTAAAAATTTTAAACAAATCAAAAAAGTATTCACAAATTCAATTTAGGAAATTTAAATAACATTCAAATATTCTTTTGCGTAACGGCAGACTAAAATAAAATGCTTGGGTCAGTGTGCACAATTTGCTCGTTCAAATGAGTTAAAATAATTATTCAAAATTAAAGCATCCAAGAATGTGTAACAGAACAACAAACATTCTTAAAGAATCGTGTGGACAGTAGAATGAAGAAGATACACATAAGTTTAACGCTAGAACGAAAGGTTTAAGATAGTATACGGGTGAGACAGTACAAAATATACATATTTTGAAGTGTAATTAAAAATTTATTTTCCGACCAACAAGATTTTCTGAAAAAAATGTCAGGATATATTTTAATCTGAGATATAAGTATACTTTTGGGTCAAAATGAATGCTCCAAATTATGGTTAACATAAAATGGTGGCCTTCAACATGGATGCATTTCTTAGTGCAAGTCACGCCTGTTCCTGTACTTCATTACAAAGTGTCCAATTTGATTTTTGCACACACCACTTGACTTGCTTCCCATTTGCATCCCAAAATGTGTCTAGGTTACGTGGTTTAAGTCGGTTCACTTCATCATTTATTGTATCTTAAGAGAAATAGTGAGCGGAATGAGGTCTAGAAAGAGTGCAGGAAACTTGATTGTATATAAAGTCTGAACATTTTTGATCTTACTAGGTAAAAATATTCAATTTTTATGACAGTTAAAATGGACGCACATATATTTTTCTGAAACCTTTTAGTTTCATTTTTTCTAATGATTGCCACTGATCTTTTGCTCCTGTTTCACATCTAACGAGCAATTGCATCTACCTTAAAGGGATCCAAAATTAGTTATTAAGGTACTTCATAATTTTTGGCATTGCAGTACATGCTATTTTAAGTAGATTCCTAACCCATGAAATTTATTCGTGCGGTATTAAAAAATAATAACTAGACGTTTCAAAGTAATAGAAGATTATTTCTTTAGCACAAGATAATTTTAACTTCTTATTAAGGATGAGGGTACACAAAGGGAAAATAAATTCAGTATTGAAATAAATAGTATAACGTAGAGAATAAAAGTGTTTGTAGTACATACAAAGTCTGGAATATTTGCACCTCAACTCAATTATGTGAAATTTCAAACTTTAGGAAATTTCGGGCCGTTTGCAGTTTTTCCCATCTTTCCTACTGGGATGTCTGTGTGTGTGTGTGTGTTCGGGGGGGGAGAAAAAAAACCAAATGAACAACTCATTCCTTTTGTGACGCCAGTTTGTTCACGAACTATTGGCATCCGGAACACCTTTTTCACTAGCAATAAGAACAAGGTAAGCACAGGACTCCGGTTATCCAAAAATTCAGTCAGGAAGGCAGAGATCTGCACGGGCTTAAATATTTCAAATACAGCCTGTGGACCGTATCAAGATTTTTAAAAAAATGTGGCCTGGCCTGGCCCGCTTTTAAATGAGTATTTAAGTTCGAGGTAGTGTATCGTTTCAAAATAATCACTTTTCTATATACAATTGATATTTATCAGTTAATAATATAAAACAGTTAATAGTAACCAACTGCGCGCTATCATGTCAGACTGACTGCAGTGCATAACCTAAAAATTCTGATTTTTCTGTATTAAAGTATAAAAATAAACCAATAAATTATATTAAAACACAAAATTCTACGCATTATTAATTTAGAATTAAATGATACCGCATATGTGTTAAAATAACCTTTTATGAATACTTAGTCTTTCGATGTTGAATTACTGGCTTACATATCTTAATAGTCACACCGTGATGTTAATTACTGATGACAAGTAGACTTATAGTTTACAAGCATTGCTATGAGTGTGATCTCACTTGAAGTATATTTGATTGAGTCTTTTTGAGACACACTATATAACACATTGAATAATGTATAGAATAACATAAAAATTAAGTACGATTGGATCTATCTGTCCACCAGAATTATCTAGCAGAAATACATCGCACTGCATGTAAGCTGCTTATGATTTATCATTTTCTATTCAACAACAATTAAGTGTAATGTTTCTAGCTAATTGTTATCCTCACTGTAGTTTTTTCTATTAATACAAATTAAAAAAAAACTTTTGAATACACCGCAGTCTAATTACATCATTATTTTAAAAAAATCTTAAAATTTCACAAATATTCTTTGGACAACTATGGAAATCCTTTATCCTAGAATGCCGTATGTAAATCTTGAAAGAATATCCGAATGCATTTCGTTAACCATGGTGATAAATTTAAGTATGCAAACATTCCTGAGTTTTAAAAGTTTTGAAGACTTCACCCGAAAATGGCTTGAAACTGTATATTTTAAATGAGTGGCAGTGAGACTCTCTAATTTTCAGGAAATATTCAGCGAGCTGTAGAAGATTTTAATTAAAGTTGTGCATAAACTGCAGTTTCGATCCTTTGATATTAATACTGCAATATAAACTGTATTTTTTTGCTATTCAATGTGGTATAAACAAATATGAATCTTCGCACTTCCAGAAAAGCAAAGATTAACAAAAATTTAAAAATAATTTTGGGGACGGATGTCTAATGTCATATGTTTATTTTATCTGTTATTACTATGGTTCCGATGATATCAGGAGATATATAACCATTATTATAATATATACTATTATTGATAAATATATATGGATATGCTTGCAAACCAAAATCAATGCAACACATCATCCATGTGATAACCACATGCAATTAAAATGAGGACTGGCATTTAAACGTGCACTTATGAAGTAAATCTTCTAATATAAGAAATCAAGTTTGGAAGATATGTTTATCGAAATCTATGACACTTTTAGGCCTTCATCTCAACTGTTACTAAGCGCAAGATGAATTTTAATTCAAAGTAGACGTTTGCAGTAGATCTGGACAAACAAACGGCCCACGGTAATGCTTATATGTGATTGTTGAAGTGCATAACTTATTCGAAATAAATAAGTAAAAATAAAACAAATAAATCAAAGGTAAAAGACGCCACGTCATAGGAGAAGAAGGTTAAAAACCTTCATCCATTCCAATCCTAATCAGCTTTGGATTTGAATGTTTTTGATTTCTATATTTCGTTCACATCGAAAATGACTAAGGGGGAAGGGAACTTTAGTTCGTAAATTTATTATATAGTATTTTTCATAGTAATCTTCAGCCAAGGTTATACGATATCCATATCGTATAAACTTGGCTGAAATGTTATCGCATTTCATGCCTTTATATTTCATGCCATATAATGTAATGGCATGAAATGCGATACAACTCTGCACAAGTAGCTATTAAGTACGCGATGTATAATATATCCATGGATTCTGAAGGATTATCGTTACACTCAATAGTACACAAATTATATTTTATTTCTAAATACTTCAGTTTGTCTATTCAATAAGTTTTCATCCGGTTTCCTGAATTATTTCAGTCCATTCTCAAAACACAGTAGCAACACGATTTTCTATCACAGTATAGTCATATTTGATCTGAATATGATAATCAATGTGTTATTACAAATTCACGTAAATCAGTTTTCAGATAGATGACATCATGGAAAATTGCTTCTTAATGAGCCACCACTAAAAATGACCAATGATATTTCTGCAGTTATTTTTTCCATCATCCGGACATAAACAGGTTTTCATGTATAGCATGATTTTGCAATGAAAATTTCTAAAATTTCTACAGGCATTTCTTTTTTTTTAAACTTATGTAATTGAATTTCCGTGATATAGTATTGAAATCACCAAGCTAAAAAATATTTCAATACATTTTCTCTAAAACTTAAGAAGCAAAATACTCGAGCTCTTATAAAAAAAATTAAACAGAAAAAAACTGATGCAATGGATTAATAGATTATATGACTGTGAACTGCATTGAAGATGCTTTATTTTAATTCAAATAGTGCGACATTTTAAATAAAATAAATTAAAGTTTTACATTTTGAGTTAAGAACAATTAAAATAAAAACGGAAACTTTAAAATATAATAATATAAACTGATTTTAATGTAGTTGTATAATTCCTGGTGTTAAATTTTGAATGAAATTGAATAAAATTCCGTGTATCTTTCAAATTCATGTTGTTACATATTTCCACGGAACAATTTCTTAATATTTATTATTCGGGCTTAATTCATTGCCGCACGTAGAAGTGAGTAATAGCATAGAAGGACGGACACATACCCCATCATTGTGTTTTATATATAATCATACCATCAGTTATACCACATATAATTTATGAAACAAAACAATAACTCTCTACTTCCACGCATTACTTTAGGCTAACGGAAAGTATAAAAAATACAAATGAGTGATGGTTTGTTAGTTTAATATACAGAAGTGCAGTTTTTTCCATGCATGAAAAAAGCGCACTTAAATAAAACATAATAATCTTTTAGAGACTGCATCTACGTAGTATGTTATGCCAAGAATTGCAGAGGTAATATATTCGGGACTGAAAGAAGCTTTATTTGTTATGGCACTTATGCTAATGTTGCAATCTCAAGAAAGTACATTAGGAAGTATATTGAAAAACCTCTTAGAAAATAAAAAGCTTCTCTGTTCTAAGAACTTGTGTGCTATGTAACTAAATTATATACTCATTTACAGTTGAGTTTCACGAATATTTTTACAAATGTTAAAGTAAAAGTATTAATGAAGTACTTTCAACGTTGACTATTTTGTTAATGCTAATTATTTTTGGAGCGCGTCAGGCGGCATTTTGTTGAATTAAAAAAAAAAACCTTCGGTTTTCTCCCGAACCCTAGTAACACAACTATTTCAAAAAAAGTTCAAATTACGTTGGAAACACGTTTTTTTAGTTAAAAAACGGGTTTTAAATGTCTTTTGGACTAATTGTACTACTAGGGAAGATGAATACGCTTTAGATCCCCTTAAAAAGTCCACCTGTTAAGGCATAAATCTCTAGGCAGATAGATCTGGTGCAACTTTACCTTAACCGAAAGCAAAAAGCAACAAACTTTCAGTGGTTTTATTTTCCTCTAATAATGATGTTCAATCATTTTCTTTATTGAATTGAAAAAAAATATTTAGTTAAATTGGCGCGGACTTAAGAGCTAGTGGATGAGACTCTGAACGTTAGTAGATGGCTAAAGTGTGAAGGTTCATGCTTCTGACCTTACGAGGGTCTCTCGGTCTAACCGTCATGTATTTTGTGCGTTTTTTTCCAGATGAGACTTCAATAAGCGTTAAAAACCCTTAAAAAGCACCCGCCCAAGGCATTCTTTCCTTTGACTGAAAGTCCTAGTTCCTCTACCTTAGTAGCACAAACTCAATACTACGTTCAGAGGATATTTTGTTCCTTCAACAAAAATATTTAGTAAAATAACGCAAAATATATTTATTCCTAAATTTAAAAATGATTTGAATAAACCACACAGTTCTGTTTGTGTAGTTTATATAATGTAAGTAGTAAAAAGAAAGCTTTGTTTGAAAATTTATTATTATTTATTTTTACAAGAGAAAAATGCAGCTGACTTCCTAAAGATCGATTTGAGCAATTTTTTCTCAAAATCCGAAAATAAATGCTTCTTATGCAGATGATTACTACGTATTTTATATGGGATAATACCTTATAAAAAGTTTCATACATCGTCATCTTAAATTCTTATCTGTCGACTTCATTATTTATTTATTTATTTTTTAATAGGACAAACGAGTAACTTTATTTCGTTGCCGTTGGGTTGGTTAATTTGTAAGAGACTAAAGCTGAGAAATTGTAAACAATATACGCTCCAACAATAATTTTGTTTGGATTATAATAACTTTGGATTAATAGTTTTTGAATTTTTACAGATATTTTATTTAAAATATAGACCATGATTGTACTTAAATGTCAATTTTACCAAACCATAAAAAATTAAATTTTTCTCTTCGAATCAATTTGAATAGCATTCATATAAACAAATCGTTATCCACATGATAAAATATTTAAAGAAGAAAAAAATTAAAAATTTCATATTACTGAACGGCATTGATCACTACAAAGAAAAGAAACATCCAACTTTAAAGCGAGAATTTTATAGTTTGATGAGATATAGAGGATGAAAGGTTAGCGAGCTCCTTATCTGTGACTTTAATACCCTATAAATACTCGTTGGAACGTGCATTTTAATTAGACCCATACCTAAAATTAATTGTATTATACTTCAGGATATATGCTTGATACACCGTTTGACATATAATATACTATAGGAATTCTAATGTTAAATTAATAATACTTAAATTTACTTTTGAAGAATACGATTAAAGAATCTTGAATTTTATTTAAAAGTATATACTTAAAAAGCTTTTGTTAATACGATTTGATTATGAGAAATAATGTTGGAGTTGATTACTTACGGCGCAAATTCCATTTTCTGAAAAAAAAAATTAATTACTTTCTTTTCAACGCGCGAAAATTTCATATTCTGCAAAAAACTCTTAGAATACCAATTACGAAAGGCGTTGGGTAAATTTTGAATATGCCACGAGCTCTCTCCATATAATTATATTTCAAGTGGTGGATGAAGGTACTTGTCCATGCGTGATGGTATTTCTAATTTCCCAGAATGTGGAAGGGAGGATGTAATTATTTAATTATGATCTTTCTACTTAAAAGGTTTCCTTCATGTGAATAACAGCCTTATATTTCCTCCCTAAGAGCTATGCAGAGTATACAGAGGTTCCATAAAACAGATTTTTAACGGATTTATTATAAAACTAAAATGGAATAATGTGCACAAGCTTATATATTATGTGCACTTGAAATTAATGTTATTTTTTCGTATGTCAATATTTTGCCTAGACAATACGACTGAGGAGATAACTTTTAAACGAGATTTGACTGAATTCAAAGTTGCTTAAATTATGCACAGAATTTTATTATATGGATAAACATTTCCATCAGATTAAATTTAAAAAATAACTTAAAAGGTTATACGGCCCCCTTATAAAAAAAAATCAGTTACTAAAATGCGCCATGTGCATTAACTAGTTGATTCACAAAATTTCAACATTTCACCATAAAAGGGCTCAGAGATATGCTTAAACAAAGTTTGTAAGGGACTATATAATATCAATAATAGCAAAACATATATTTGAATCGTTATTTCTTCTCTCGTAATTTGTGTAGAGCCATCTAAAACTTGATCTTCCTATGGGACTTTTTCTCTAATATAAATAATAATTTCCCTGAAATAAATAATCCCTAAAATCAGGAAGTGACTTTAAAATAAATAATTAATTAAAAGTCACTTCCTCAAAAGTAAGATTTATGAACACTTTAACGAAGTTTCATGAAAATTAACTTAATTGTTCACCAGCTAAAATATTCGCTTCTGTAAACGCCAATAATTCTGTGCATACGTGTTTATAATAAATTTAAATTACATGCAAAAATGTTCGTAAAATAAAAATGTTATCATTAACATCAATTTTCTAATGCAGCGTATTGAAATATTCAATAGGAAATGATGTCTTTTTTCTACTTCTTTCTTGTTTTTTGTTTTTTGCTTATGCAAATAGTAATTTAAGTTTTTGAAAACTTACGATGTCACTAATTAAAATATTATTATGTTAAAGAGCAAATTATTATAAAACATGCCATTCTTATGCCAAGTCCTATGAATGAAAATCCATAAACAAATGGGGAACAACAGTATATCTGATTTATGGGATTTTCCAGCTCCTGAACTTTTCAGATCATATTTTTGGACAAATTCTGCAGAGTTTTCGGTTTCGTAAACTTGAAAATTCAGTACATATAAAAATCTCTAATATCAGTCTATTTGACAGGACAAACCACAAATTTTTATCGGTTTAAAAAATTCAATGAACAATCTGCTATGCACAATTGACAGTAATTAACAAGCAATAGCTTGAATTTTAACAGTCAACTTACCACAGAGACTTTCTCAGATGATGTATTTCACATACAGTAAAATCCTTCCACAGTCAAATACTCAGTGGTACTCTCAAGCAGAACTCTTAGCTTCTTCTCAGCATAAAACAATAAAGAATTCACAAACTGCCCTCAAAAATACGCTTCCAAATTAAGCGAGAAAACGTCGATTATATTACCGCAATGCAACGAAGAAGTGCTATGGCTCTCAGGATTAGTAACGTGCTCTCTGCAAGCAAACTCACAACGGACCCTGCAAAGGGTGCCTCTACTATGTTTACCTATTGGCGAGACTTCGAGAAATTTCTAGGTTTTTCCATTTCAGGAACATTTCCTATTGGTCGGGTATAGTGATTACGTTACATTAATCATATTTCATAATACTACTGCAGATAAGCAAACATTAGAGGCACCATTAATGAAATTGTGGCAGATGTCGCCAGATTGGTAATTTTTTAACGGAATATCGCCCAAAACATTAATCCAGAACTGAAGCTAGCTAATCGATATCGTCAAGAATTGGCGAGAAATCTTGAAACACTATACTATGAATGGGGAAACCAAAACGTCCTATCTTGCGTACTGTTTAACTGATTCTCATGGAACCAAAGACATATTTTAATTATTTCTCTCATAAAATACCAATTTTAGCTTAAATTAACCCATGAAGAGCAGGTTACCCCGAAAATTGTAGCAATATAATAATTTAAAAGTAGTCCTGTGATTAACGGCTCTCTCTAAAACTGGAGGGTCGAGTGTTCTACTCTTGACCTACCAGTGACGACTCATGAGCATATATTTGCATGATGATCGTGAACTTGCAAGCTAAATTTATGTTCCAGAAGTCCAATTGGCTTCAATAGTAGTTCCTTTGAGGTGCCAATATTCAGGAGTTCCTACTAATATGTGATTAAAATGATGTCGAGGAGCATCAGAGAAGATTGGTGGAATTGCTGAACACCCCCTTTTGAGGTGTTAGCTACACTTCCGTGGTAAATAAAATTTAGGAATAAGTAACCATGTCCAAGAAGAAAAATATTGTGTTAAACATAGACAGTGCGGTTAATTATTTTCTTTTTTATAAAGTTTATAATTCATTAATGTTCATTACTATCAGAAATTTCAGGTGTTTTGAGATGAACTTTCATGAATTTAGATATATATCATTCTTATCATGCTAAATAAGTATTCAAATATCACCCAGCCTGAGATAAAGGTCCTCTATCCTCCAAGGTCTATTGGTTTATTGCCATTCGTTGAATAGAATATTTCTGTTGAATAGAATATCACATAAATTCATTTTCCTTTTGAGCAGCAAAGTGTCTAGATTTATATTCAAAGACACGGGGGAATATAGTATTACAACTTTTAAGAAATGTTTCGTTGAAAGTTATATTAGTACATTTAAAAAAAATAATAAATGTTGGTTAAAAATAAATAAAAATAAATATTGATGAAGTTAACATTTGCTTATAATAAAAAAATACTGTTATATACCGTTTTAATATACACTTGCATGCAAATATTTGTATATTTTTAATTATTTCTATTTAATTACATAACTTAAAATAAATGCGCACAACTTAATTCTCATTTCATACTTCAGTGCTTGCATTCCAGCCTAAGAAAGAAATGGAATGATTTTAAGCCCATAATAGTATTTTAGTCTATAATATATAGGATTGTTACAATTAACGATTTAGCTTTCCGGCAAGTCTTTTACGAGGAGATGAAACAGTCTTTCCGTTTCATCTTTCTTCGATAAAAGGCTCACATCGTTAAATATAGCATTCCATCTACTTGCAGACTGAATCAGTCCAAATGCTTTTAACATTCTTTATTTCAGATAGAGAAGATTATGTGTTGCTTTTAGGACTTAAATTGCTAAATATAGCGTTTTGTTTAATTAGATTTTTATCTCGACCTAATCCTTGTTTCTAGGATGTCCCATGTTCTACTAACAACGATTACTTCTTTTTTATTTTTGGATATAGTGTGTATTGAATTTGAAGAACTTGAATTTAAAGGGATTTTTCTTTAATTGTTCCTTCCTTAAGGATACACAGAAATCGATGTAGTTCTAGATTACAAATATCGATATGTAGAAATCAGGGGCGTAGCCAGAAATTTTTCATGGGAGGGGTTACGACTACTACAACTCATATATATGTATACGCGTGTGTGACAATGTAGTGAAGAATATACATTTTGTATGGCAAAAAATTCCTCATGGGGGGGTTTATGACCCCCCTAACCCCCCCCCCCTTGGCTACGCCCCTGGAGAAATGATTCTGAAACCGCATTAAAGAAGTATTCAAATAATTTGAATTTCATAATTTTATCATTACACTTAAATAAAAATCTCCAATAAATTATTTAACCTGCAACTCACATTTCTCTCTCTTATTTTTTTTTCCTTTGAAAAATCTTTTTAAGCAATTCGTTAGCAATTATGCTGTTTCAACAATATTTTTAAATTCTGCACAAAGTTATCTTCAGAACACTTAAATAAACTTAATAGCAAGTTACTTTAACCACGTTAAACGGGCCGTGCACTCTTTGTGTGTGTGAGGTCAAAAATATCTCTTTATTTACAGTAGGTCTTGAAAGTAATCAAAATTTTTTCCGTTTTCAAAGTTTCAATCGAAGAATAAATTTGATTTCAATAAAATGCTTAAAAGTGACATGGTTACACAAGAATCCTTTATTTTTTAGCACATAATTTATATTTAAAAATATCAACTGGTTGTAAAATGAACGTGAGAATTATTTTAATCAGCAATGCTATTTGCTGAAAATAGAAGAATGTCGTAAAATCTGTATAGAAGAACAACTGGATAGAATTCCCCAAATGGCCACAACGCCAAAAAAATTGTTGAAATCCAAAAATGAAAAAAAAATTGTTGCCACCCCTGGAGCGCAGTCATCGTTCTTAAAATAAAGTCATTTTGTTCTGTAACGTACGGCTGGGGATTCGTTCGACCGCCGTGTAACTGGTAGTTAATTAGAGCGATGGCAATGGCTGCGCTCTTTCAGTGCTGTGAAAACGGCTGCGCTTCAAAGGTTAAAATTTATTGAATTTCATAAAAATTGCTCATTTTACAAAAGAATTTCACTTCTTTTTTCGATAGCTCCTTAAATTTGTTTAAAATTTAAATTATTTCAAATTTGCAGAATACAGACTGAAAAAATGATGTTTACAGTTTTAGTAAAGTTCTACTATTTATTTTTTAAAGTTTCATAAGTACGCTTCCATTGTTCAAAAATTTATCATTAATCTAATGAATTAAAAAGGAAACATACGTAAGTTTATGGTAATATACAATGTTTAAAAACAATTACCCTATTTCTTTAAAGTTTCCAATTCAAATTTTTTTTGGCAACCTGTTCGTACATTAATATTTAGATAAGTTCTCTGTGTGCAGCACAGCTAGTTTGTATCTAAATATACTTAATCGCCAGTGAATTCATAACTGACAAAATTTAGTTCTTTATTTAATTTGAAGATAATTATTGAAAGAAAACACTTTGAAAGTTACTTTGAAAAGAAAAAAAGAAAATGAAAAGAAAAGGTTGCGCCTATCGGAGTTTTCCGTGGTTGTTTCCGAATCTTCCCGTAAATACGAGTTAGGATCCCTGAGAAAGTCCTCCATGGAGGGAACTCCCCGCCTCCACTCGGTCTAGATCCTTCGCATAGTTGATTCCCCGTAATCCCACAACCAATAATTTTTTAAACGATAAGTTTTTAATATACAGAAAATTTTGAAAGCATATAAATTCAAGTAATTATATAAAGTTACACAATATAATATTGTAAGGCATATAATATTGTGCCAAGTATATGTATATATATATATATATATATATATATATATATATATATATATATATATATATATATATATATATATATATATATATATATATGCATATACTTTAAAATAGCATTTTAGAGGTATAATTTGCATTTCCATAGCGATACAATATCAATTACAAAAACCTACGATTGTAATATTTTCTTTTAAAGTATCAGGTTGTAACGAAAGTTTTCCGCCAGATTTGCTTGAGTCAGCTCACGCGGTACCCAGCTATTGACCTTATATGTCAAGTTTATGCGATGCTTAGCGCGACTAATGGACATGGCATAAAGTCTAACTCTTTTAGCTAGCTCTCGAGTGGATGAACATTTTATCTTCTTCTACAGATTGTCGTAGGTGGGCCTCATCAGCATCATTAGGCCGGCCAGAGCGCTCTGCTTCTTTGATGTCCTAGTCCACGTTTTTTAACTTTCGGTACCAAATCTTCACAGCTTCATATGATACAACAGTAGTACCTTAAGCTGTACACATGATTCGGTGTCATTTTGTAGCTGACTCTTTGCGACAGAACTGAGAGTAAATGATGGTTCAATCTCGTAGCCTGATAGTTCCATTTCAGACACCTTATACTTAATCATAATGATATTGTTTTACAGATTTCACAACACAGTGCTCTAAAACAAGTCTTTTTCTTTCAAATAACAAAAATCGTTTGGCGAAATAGTGGCAAAGACACCAACGCGAACTATTTGTGCAGGCAATACTTGCAGAGGCGGAAAACTTTCGTTACAACCTAATAATTATCTTAACAGTATTTTACTTTCGTTATTCCGAATATGTGCTTTAATCATTTAGATTCCATATTTAAAATAATAACAAACAGGGTTGTTAAAAACCCGTTTTTTTACAGAGAAACCCCAACCCACTGGGCTTTTTCAGGGTTTTTGAGGTTCTATCGGGGTTTTGGGGGTTTTGTCAGGGTTTTTCGTATTTTATCTGGGTTTTTTCGGGTTGGGCAAAATCATAACAACCCTGATAACAAAGTTAGATTTTTTAACCTTTTATAGAAACGTAAAAAGATATATATTTTAAAAATCTTACCTAGATTTATAAAAATAATGCTGAATACCAAACAAACATTTTTCCGATTCATCTTCAAGTTCTGTTTTCTTATTCCTTTCACGAGTAGAAAATGCAGATTAGACATCAATATGTCTTGTTTTATCCATTTTCATATCGAAGTTTCATGACAAGCAATCACAAAATATAGTCTTAAATGGAAATTTTTATCCGTATATCATCACAAAATGTATCTGAAAATTTGTTCTTCAAACAACATTCTCTAAAAATGTAACACAGAATAGCGGAAGTCTGAAATTGCTTTTGCTGTGATACAGAAAAACTTCTTTTCTAGTCAATAAAACTTTCATACTCTGTAGTGTTTTTAAAATGCTGTAAAATATTAAAAACTAAAGAAATTCTCTTTCACGATTTTTTTTGTATTTTCTTTCGAAGCTATTTTTGCATCTTAAGAGTGATAAAATTTCATTAATTGTCACTTATCACGAATAATGATGCGATAGAGTGTTAGACACTTATAAATGTATAAGATAAATTTATGAAAGCATAAATTATTTCAATTCATTGTATAGTTCCAAAAGCTGTACATAGTTTTGGAATTTTTGTAAACAATGCAATAAATAAGTGTAAAATTATCGTTTCCTCCTTTTAATGTTTAATTGGACTTTTGCGTCCTCCATTTGGAAGCTATGGATCTTTTAAATTACATTTCATAGTAGGTGGTATACCGAATGAAACACTAATTTTAATTGTTAATAGTAATTAGTTCTTTCAAATCTTCTATTAAGTTTGTGATCAAAACACTTTTAAATCTTTTACAAAGTTGAAAAAACTCCACTCGCTAAATCAAATCGAAATTTGTATAAACTGTTGACACTCCGTCTTACACACGTGCCTCTCTCTAAACAACACTGCAAAATCTCAAGAAATTTTCCAGCGCGTCCTCTCAACACCACTCCTAAATCAGGACTGAGCATAACAGTGCAGACTGCTCTAGTTCCAGGGATGGATGTGAACGCCCCCCCATAAAAATTGCGCATGCGTGCGTTCGAAAGAGACCCTCTAGATTTATTTCTCGCTCTCTGTGTTGCGCTCAAATGATGCTTCAATCACTTCCCGAAGAGATTTGATGTTCTGTTAAGATTTCTTTTCATAAGTTTTTCGGATTGGGAAACACCTACGTATAAACATTCGGCTATTCGCTAAAAGTTTTATTGCTTTGTTCTCCAACGAATGCGCTTGTTTTATGAATGCAGGGTTGTTTCAGTCTGAAAATCGATTCTGTAAAGCATAGCTTTTATTTACGAAACAGCAAATAATGTATTATTTTAGAGTTGTATTGTTTTTTATAGTCTGTTAATATTTTTTTCTGGGATGTTCCGGAGTAGGGCACAGAAGTAATCGACTGGTTAAATAGTTTTACTGCCTTTTTATTCAGCGGTTATATTTGATTATAGAATGCCGTCGAATCGAACAGATATTTTTGAAGGAATATGTTTTGTCGATTCAATACAGCATAGTCGTCATGATTTAAGAAATTTACGAATAATGAATTATTTTGGGTCTTTCCAAATGTCTGTTAAATACTTTTTCGTGATGTTTCAGATTAGGGCACAGAAGTATTTGATCAGTGAAAAGTTTTATTGCCATTTCATTCAGCCAGTGGCGTAGCCAAAAATTTTTCATGGGTGGCGGGGGGGGGGGGTTACGACTACTGCAACTCATATACACAGCTCAAAACAATTAAAGGATATTGTAAGTTTTATATAAAATAAAGATATAAGCGATTTTTTTTTTTTGCCGAAAATGGAAGAAGAGAATCACAAATGCAAATTTTTCTGATTTTCAAACTGTGGAGTATGCTAATTTTGAGTTCGACGTCAAAAACGTCGCTTCAGCGGCAGCGAATGAAATTGGGCTTTAAACTGAATAAAAGACAATGAAGACAAAGATGATCGGCATTCAGTGACTGCTTTGTTTCGATGAGTACGATGTCTCAGCGAAGTCATTTAACCGATTCAGAAGCTTGGAGAGTTGTCGGTAGATTAGAAGGGGGACAAACTCAAGCCGAAGTAGCGCAAGCCATTGGAGTGTCACAAAGTATGATTTCCAGGATCTGGAACCGGTTTTTGGCGACCGGAAGTGCAGGCCGAAGACCACGGCAAGGTCGTAGACGGGCAACAACGCCAATGAAGATCGTTATTTAGTGTTAACGGCTCAGAGACACCGGGATATGACCGCTACTCTTCTGCCACACCTTCGCTCGGCTACAGGCACCACGGTTTCAACTCAGACTGTCCGAAACCGGCTCCATGGTGTAGGTCTGTATGCTCGCCGACCGATGGTATTTGTTGTTGTTGTTGTTGCTGCTAATGCCCTCTGGCAACCGCGTTGCGGCGACAGATCCCCCTAAATAGGCAGGCGATGGGCTGAAGGAGCGGCTTCTATTTAAATGAGCCCCAGTGGGAGGAAGTCCGTCTTACCTCTGGGTCCCGTAATTTTGAACCAATTTCAGAGGAGGGACCAACCTCCTGAAATCGGCACCCCCAGAGGTATCGTTTAACAACTTGGAGGACTTTGGAGCCACGACGGATTTTACGTGCACCAGCTCCCATTAGCGTACACGGTTCCACAGCGGACGGGCCGAGAGGGGGAAGTCCCTCCCAAGCACTGGCCAAGCCGGGTGCTGCTTCACTTGCCGTGTTCTGATGGGAACGGAGTTTAGCGCCCAGTCCACTGCGGGACCCAATGGTATGTGTTAGATTAACATCAAGGTATCGTCGCGACCGCAGGGAGTGGGCAACAGAACATGTGAACTGGAGGACAAATGAATGAAGCAATGTTCTTTTTTCTGACGAGTCCCGTTTTTCAGTTCATCCTGATAATAGGCGTATTTTCATCTGGAGGAACCATGGCAGTGGGAATAATCCTGCGTTCGTGCACGAAAGTGTCAGCTTTGGCGGTGGGGAAGTGTTGGTGTATGGTTTCATCTCCATTGACCGGCGCACAGACCTCTACATCATTCGAGATGGACCTCTGACTGGTCGCCGATATAGGGATGAGATCCTCACCTATAGTAGTCCCTTACGCTGCAGCAATCGGAGATGATTTCATTTTAATGGACGATAACTGCAGGCCACATCGTGCTAACCTGGTGGAGGATTTCCTTTTCGAGGAAGGAATCGTACGAATGGAATGGCCAGCGTGTTCTCCAGACATGAATCCAACAGAGCACGTTTCGGACGCTCTAGGAAGACGAGTTGCTGGCCGCCAACCACACCCACAAGCTCTCCAAGAACTGGAAAGAGCTCTTCTGGAAGAGTGGGACTGAATACCCCAACTCGTGATCAATAGTCTCATTGACTCCATGCCTGAAAGGTGTTCAACGTTGCTGGCCGTCCGTGGAAACCATACCCCCTACTGAAAATGATTTCCTTTGAAGAAAACAACTTTTCTTATTCTTTTTTTCTCATATGCACAAGTGTTTTTTTTCCCCTTTTCTACACAAATTTGCAATAAAATGCATTTTTTCTGCCAAACATGTGTAATTTATTCTCATATAACCTACTACGTCTGTCGACCATGTATCAATCAGCTAAAAAGTTTCCCAGCAACAAGATTCACCTAAACCTGCAATATCCTTTAATTATTTTCAGCAGTGTATATGTAAACGTATGTGTGATAATGGAGTGAAGAATACACATTTTGTATGGCGAAAAATTCCTCATGCCTAAAGAAATGATTTATTACTTAGTTTTATTAGATCTTATAGTCCGTTAATATTTTTCATAATACGACACAGAACTATTCTATGAGTTAAACAGTTTTATTACCATGTTATTAGGCGAGAATATTTGCTTTCTAAATGCTTTCGAATTGAATATACATGCTTTGCCGATTCAGAAGAACACAGTCATATGATTTTCTAAACAACAAATAATATACTATTTTGGGGTTTAATCGTCTTTTTAATAGTCTGTTAATATATTTTACGATGTTTCGGAGAAGGGAACAGAAAAATTCGATCAGATAACCAGTTTTGTTGCCATTTTTCAGAAAATGTATTTTCGCTTAAAAGCAGTTGAATTGAACAGATATTTTTTTGAGTGAGTTTGTTTTGCCTATTCAATTGAACGTAGTCATGATAGACGAAATAAGAAATAACGTAATATATTAGGGTTTCATTGGTTCATGTAGTCCGTTAATATTTATCTATAATGTTCCGGGATAGGGCACAGAAGTATTCGATCAGTTAAACAGTGTTATTGCGATTTTATTCAAAGAGAATGTTTGCTCTCTGAATGCAGCCGATTCAGGATAGTATTCTCACATGATGAACGAAACAACGAATAATTTATTATTTTGGAGTTTTGTTGTTTTTTTTAATAGTAAGTTAATATATTTTCATGGTGTTTTGTAGTAAGTAATTGATCAGTTAAACAGTTGTATTTTCATGTTATTAGCGAGTATGATTGGTTTATGAATGCTGTCGAACTGAACAAGTATTTTTGTTCTACCGATTCACTACATCCAGGGGCGTAGCCAAGGGGGGGGGGTTAGGGGAGTCATAAACCCCCATGAGGAATTTTTTGCCATACAAAATGTATATTCTTCACTCCTTTATTACACACATGTATGCATATATGTGAGTTGCAGTAGTCGTAACCCCCCCCATGAAAAAATTTTGGCTACGCCCCTGACTACATCATATTCATGATTTAAGAAACAACAAATAATCTATTATTTTGGAGTGTAACAGTTTTTTTAATAATCGGTTAAGTACATTTTTATGATGTTTTTTAGAAGGGCACAGAAATATTTGATCAGTTAAACAGTTTAATTACCATTTTTCAATCGAATATATTTGCGTTCTAAATGCTCTTGAATTGAAGAGATATTTTTCCATGAGCGTGTTTTGCCAATTCAGTAGATCATAGACATGATTTTCAAAACAAGAAACAATGTATTATTTTTGAGTTTTAATCGTTCTTATAGTCCTTTAATATCTTCCCATGATATTTTGGAGTAGGGCACAGAAGTATTTTATCAGTTAAAGAGCTTCATTGCCATTTCATTCAGTGAGTATAGCTGGTTTCTGAATGCTGTCGAATCGAACAGATATTTTTCGGCGAATGCAATTTACCGATTCAGTAGAGCATATTCACATTTTACAAAACAATAATTAATGCATTATTTTATAGTTTTTGAGTAGATTAATATGTTTTTCGATAACCTGTCAATACTTATATTCGATTACTTGTTAAATCAGTTTTACTGATTCGTTCTTCAACAAACACATTTGTTTTATGAACACAGTTCGGTTTGCACAGTTATTATAGCGTGAATGTAGATTCGGCAAAACATATAATTGTTTTAGGAAACAAAATATGCTATAGCGTTTTATTACTCTTTCTCGTCAGTTTATAATTTTTTGATGGCGTATAACATTTAAGCTATGAAAGAATATTATTATTTATTTATTTTTAAGCAGGTATATTTGTTTATGGGTAAAATCTGTAACATATTCATCAATTGAAAGCAGTCTTGATTTGCAAAGCAAAGGAAAGCACAGTTTGTCGGTTTTATAAGCAGTATAATATTGAGGGACCTTGAACGTTGGAGAGATCTTCACTAACACTGTACTCCAGTGGACATATTCTTCATCTTTGCTTGGTTGCTCAGGTCTTTTTTGATCATATTTTGATCATTTATTTCGTAAAGATTTATCATATTGTTCAGGATTTTAAAAAAATTATTTCAGCCATTGGCTGCATTCGTAAACGCCAAACTCGTTGCACGAGTTTTCGTAAGAAAACTGAAATGCGTGTTTTTAGTGCTGTCAGTGGTTATCAGTTTAATTTCACTTTACGAACAACTTCAGTTTATTTAGTTTAGTCGCCTAGGAGACGTATTTGTTTAAAATTCGCGAATGCGTTAATTTTGCTGAGGAGAGTTTTTAGTACATACTCAATATAAAATCAACAGGATTTTTTAAAGAAAGAGTGGCCATAATTGAAGTGCGTAAATCAAAATTTAGAAATTTCAACTGTAAACTTCATTTTTTTCAAAAGTATTTAGCAAGAGTTATTAGTAGTATTTAGCAAGCATTAAAAGTATCTAGCAATCGGATTAAATCAACTTCAATCTCAAAACATGCATTTTTGAATTTACTAAAATGAAAAATACAAGAAAATGATTACATTTGAAAAACTATGTACCTTCGCATCATTTTCTAGCGTACGCATGAATTTCCTCCTCGAAAAAATAATATTTGCAGCTTTAGAGAACGTAAAATACTTTTCACAACAACATACTTTTCCATAACAACAGACGCCATTTGAAAACAACAACATACTTTTCCATATCAACGGACACCATTGGAAAACAACAACAACGTGCAGCAAGTGCATCTTCTAAACAACTGACGAAACCATAGCAGAGATCGGATTTCGTTTGAAACTAATCGCACTCAGTTTTGTATACGAACGCTCTAGTTTATGTACTCAGTTTAGTTTACGAACGCCTTAGGTGGAAACTCATTGCACAAGTGTAACTCGTTTGGCCTTTACGAATGCAGCCATAGTTTGAATACGTATTGTCAGTATTCGGTTATGATTTTGTTGTTGCTGTTGTTACTGCAGTAACAATTGTTGCTCACAAGTCGTTCGTTTTCACCCAAAACTACATGGAGTTTTCAATGCACAGCTAGAAGAGCAGCCCATATTCCAATGTGTTATTTAGTTATTATTGCTAGGGTGACACATTCATGCTACCATTCTTGTGTGTGTGTTGTTACTGTTGTTATGTTTGTTTCCTGTTGATTTAATAGATCAAATTGTGAAGAGATATTGATAAATAAAATTATACAATGTGCTAAGATTTCAAATAACAAACCGAGACAAGGATAAGAACTTTCTTAAAACCTAAACTTCTTTTGCGTTAAACTGTCTTCCTGTATCTGGTACAGGGAGACAGTTTAACGTTGCTTGGGAGGGTCAACTCCCTCTCGGCTCGACTACTGTGGGACCGTGTAGCTAATGGGAGCTGGTGTACGTAAAATCCTTCATGGCTCCAATGTCCTCCAAATTGTTAAACAAAGGGTGCCGGTTTCAGGGGCTTCGCCCCTCCTCTGGAATTGGTTCAAAATTAGGGCACCACCGGGCTAAAGTCGGACTTTCTCCAACAGGGGCACACTGAAAATGGAAGGCGCCCCCTCTGCCTATCGCCTCTCTATCTGGGGGTATCTGGCACCGCATGCGGTTGTCAGAGGGCATAAGAAACAACAACAATAATAACAACGATGCATCTCCAGTTAAGCTGTTTATAATTTTTTAGGTGGCAGTAGGATTTCTGTCTCCTTCTAATGTTGTTAGGTGATTGGCGATATTTGCTGCAGTCTCTTTAAGTCAAAACTTTGAAAGTCTTCCTTCCATGGTTTTGGTTTGTGGAAAGCAACATGGATTTTTATTGACGGTTCGGTCTGCACGTGTAGCAAAACCTTAAATATTAGCATGCTTTCGGAGCTGAGTGATAGCCAAATTATTCATGCCTGGCTTGTTGCCACCGTTCGAAAGTCGCCTTTGATCCTCACTTCGATTTCAAGAAGTACGGCAGTCTTTGCCCTTCACCGCCATAATATTAGTCGTTCTGTAGACTGGTTGATAAAGTAGTTGCTGATTAGGAAGTTCTTATCTCCTTGATAAACGTTCTTGGGCTATAGGAGAACATTTATGCAATCGCTGGATTCTTCAATTAATGGGACTGCAATGTGATTTAATATTTAAGTTTTTAACAGGCAATTCCGCTGTCCACTAATTAGATCACCTCACACTTCTACATCGTACTCCCGATAAATAACTATAAATGTACACTGTTGTCAGGGAATATCATTATTTTTAGTCCTTAACAATATCAATTCTGTTTTCTTTGAAAAAGTTGAATATATCTAAATTAGTTTTAAACAATAGCTGGCCATAGTATTTAGTGCATTCGAATTTTTTTTTGGGTGGTTCTGTAAATTAGCCGTAAATGCTGCATATATATACTTCCTTCAGTAGGTTTAGTTGTGCAGTACACAGCAATGTCATGTAAACTTCGTAGCATCAATGCATATTTACATCAATTTGAGTACAGACGGGCGAACAAAAAGGAAGACAGAATATTCAACTTTGTTGGAACGTTTTTCAGAGAGAAAAAACAGCGTTTAAAAAATATAGTTTGGAATTATAGGTGTGCTTTATAAGCCGGTGAGCGTTATAGGTCAGCATATACGGTAAATTAAATTACGTTATGCATGTTTTTAAAATACAGTGTACTTAGAAGGTGAATTTTTACATATTTCCTTGATTCGAAAAATGTACTCCCATGTTACACTCTTTGTGCTTTAAGCGATTTGTACGTTTCTGAACCTCCAAATTATTATTTTTCAAGCAGTAGTATCTAAAATGAGTCAATATCAGTACCAAAAACATCTGATATGAGTAGGTTACTCAAAGAGGGAGTGATAACTCACATAGAAAACACAGAATTGGTGTTCACTAACATCCTTTTCATGTCTTCATGCTATGGAAAACCTACACGAGTGACATCTCCTTAGGGGGTGAATTGGGAGGAAGACTTTTAAAGGGTTTAATGTGTATTCACGTTACATCTGGGGAAAAACACCCAAAACGTCAGACTGTTAGATCGACAGACGCGCGTTAGGTACGAATGTCGGACCTTCACACTTCATCCGTCTATCACGTTCAGTGTCTTATCCATTCTGCCATGGTGAGGTCTAACGTCATTTACATGCACCTCTTTACAATCCCTTAGGAACAAGTGCTGAAGTGTTGTAGAATTTCGTAACTTAATTTCATAAACAATAATCTATTCCCCGATAGTTTAATCGGTAACATGAAATATAATTTCTCCACCATAAATTTTAGCCGAGTGCTTTCTGATAAAGATCAGTCAATTTTTCATGAACCGTGTTCTGAAAGGTTTTTTACTTTTTCAACCATTCCTCTGAAGTTATTTTTAACAAGTGTAGAAAGGCGATGTTTGCAACTGGACACAGATATGAGATTCCGGAGGGAATCACATTTCTATAAATCCCTAAATAAACTATTACTATAAATCCATAAAACCTTCGTAACTATAAATCCATAAATAATAACTAAAAATGTTTATGCCCATACACCGTTTGAAAGATATTCTAATTAAGTTACTACCAATGCACTTTTTACCTTCAAGATAATATCCTTAACTATTTGTAAGGTATGCAATAAAAGGGTTTGTCGGTGATGCATTTTCCTTCGTCAGTCTCCCTTCGTTTTAAGAGACAGCAGAGATCCAACAATTTTCTTGACAGTGACTGCTTGATTAATACTTCTTCAGAAAATATATCATAAAATGATGAATATAATATTCTTGCCGTCAGGAAATATATGTCTTCGTCGTTCCTCTTTGCTATTTATTTATTTATTTATTTATTTTTGGAGGGGTGGGGGAGTCTAACTACAAAGGATACTATGAATGCCCAAAGGATACCATCATTTTATTTTTGAGTAGCATAACCCCAGTAATATGACACACAGGAAAAGAATGAAACATATTTCCTAACTATAAATCCATAAATAAACTATTACAACTTTAATAAATTGACTGTCTCATTTATTCTACAACTTATCACACTAACAAGTCTACTTGACTTAACGATATTAAATTATTTATTTTAAGAAATATACCTAAAAGGCTTATACCCTTGCAACGCCAGAAAGTTATGCTAATTAAGTTATAACCAGTACATTATTTACATTAAAGATAATATCCTTACCCATTTGTTAAGTATGCAATAAAAGTGTTTGCCATTGATGCATTTCACCCCGCCACTCTTCCATTGTTTTGAGAGGCAGCAGAGCCCCAGCAATTTTCTTGACAGTGACTGCTTGATTAATACTTCTTCAAGAAAATAAAAGTATGTCATAAAATGAGCTATATAGCATTCTTGCCTTCAGCCAATATCTGTCTTCGTCGTTCTTCCTTTGCTTTTTTTCTGGAAAAGACTAATTACAAAGGATACCATCAATGTCCTTTTTATATATGTAGGGAAGATGAATGAACGGTGTTCGAGGATCGGAACGGAGTTTTACAAATGAGTCGTTACAGACGTATATCATAATTACCTTTATGGAAAAGTTAGAATATTCTTCAATATATTTTCGTTTCCCTAACATTTGTAGTTCCTTGGAAATTTGTGGATAATCCTTTCACATTTATTTTAATATCTATGCAACTCAAACTAATGAAATTGAATGTGTAATTTAAAATAATTATTTTTCAGTATCGTACTCGATTATAAATGGTAAGACATAGGTTAAACGTAATACTCTGATTAATTGAATCAAATAAAAAATAATTGAAGTTTAAATAAACAAAATTAAATATTTTAATTACAACATAAATATAAGCAACTTTTATTAGAATTTGTTTTGGGTTTTTCCGACAAAATGTTCTTGCTTTGTAGAGGATGCATGAAATACGTACACATATTAAGCCTTTATTAATAAATCACTGCTATTTATCATGCTTTTGTTAAAATGGTAAAAGCTGTCTTAAACGAGCTGGCTACTAAATCGGAACTTATTATTTCAATTTATTTTTTATTTCATTCTTATTGTCTGAACTTATTGTACAGCATAAACTTTTGTCTTGAATGAGAACACTCCCTGGTCCCGTGAATACCAGATCTGCTGCTTTTATTCTGCTTGAAGCAGTATTTATTAATAACACTGATCGACAAAATTTAACTTATATTCTGTCAAAGTATTTATAATGTCTGTTTTTTTTACAAAACACCTGCTCTTATATTAAATTTACATTTTTTTTTTGTAATGGGGATGGTTTTTCGTAATACGAAATTTAAAATTCCATATTGTTGGAAAGGGACAGTTTTATTTAATTTATTTATATGTATTAATCTAAATCAAAATGCAGTTTTAAGCGATTTTCTGCTGAATTTTGCTTCAAGAAGTTCCCTTTTTGGTGTCTAACAATAGTTCAGAAGGAAGTATACTTGGATTCCACTTTCTCTGATAACGTTTTTTCATTCTAGAAATATCTTGGTGGAATTGATCACAGAGTTCGTCCATCACAGAATTGAGAATTTCAAGAAAAAAGCCCAAGTGTGAATCCAGAAGATGTATTTTTTTACGAACAGGTTACATCCTATCGCGTTATAATTTTGAAGTAGTTCTGAAATTAGTTCATATTTGTCAGCTTTTCCATTGCCAAGAAATTCAGTTACGACATTTTAAAATGAATTTCCCATGCAGCTTTTTCAACCTCACCCAAACTTTCCTGGAGAAGAGATGATACTTCATAAACTTTCTTATTTGTGGGCAAATAAATATACCCTCTTTCATTTTAGGCTCTCTGATCCTATGGAATTTGTTCCTTAAGTACAGAAAACCTGGAATACTTTTATTCAACGATTAACAAAATTGTTCATTATTTCAAGTTCGATGCGCAAGGGAAGACGATACACGTGTTCAGAATTCAAAAAGGGCTGAGAAGTTACGGTATTTTAATTTTAATATTATTTATTTATTACTAGCTGTGTACACGTTCTCCGCACAGTAGGAAAAGAGCATTTTCCTTACACATATAAATGGAATCAAATCTAGTGATGCGGAATCTCAAAAATTGAAAATTTATTTGAATCGTGACGAAACGTTTACGTCATGAGTGCAAGTCTGAGATGTTTGTAACTTGACGACGCAAAAACCACGTCAGTGTCACTGGCGATCAAAAAAAGAGAGAAATTTACGGTATGCAGACGAAACTTTTCACTTTCGAAATGCCTAAAATTTGATTGCTTCAGTTTATACCGATTATTCTACTTTCTAGTAAACTAATCGGAATTAAGATATGCATAGTACTCAGCATTTACTCAGCATCAGCTTAGCATAGTACTCAGCATTTTTTAGACACCCCAAAAATGCCTTTAGTTAAAAACAAAAACAAAATTGCAGGTTCGAGTAATTGACGTGGTGTCTTATTTGTTTCACTTAATTGTTAAATTTAAGAACTTAAGTGGCAACAGTGGATTCCGTTACTATGGAAACTGTAGCAATGTAAAAAATAGAATATTAAATGAATTAATTTGCTAGAACTGCTATATTGGCGTAATTAACGCCGCAAGTCTACGGCAAATTTCCAAAATGAATCGCAAATTAAACATGACAATAAAGGCAAAATCTATAGGCAATACTCACAAACATTTCTGGGCTTAAAAAACATTCTTATTTCCCTTCAAAAACATTCTATTTATACAGAATTCCTCTTTTATTCACCCTGTTTGGCGATATTATAAAAAAATTATTTAATCATACGTCGTAAAATCGGCTCATCACATCCATGGCATGGAATTAGCAATACAAACGGAAAAGCACACGCTATTAAATACAGAATTACACTACATTTGAACATTTGAATGCTTTAACAAATAATAATAAATTATTTATTACACGTAATAGTATTTCTATCGCCAAAATATCAGCATGCACCATTTTGCCAATTTGTTTCAAGGAATGATTCGAAGAATTGGTTTAATAGCAACTAAAATGGAAAATAGTTATCTGTCGTTTATATGGTTCGATCTTCAACTATTAATATAGGCATCTAATTGAAAAGTAGTAGTTATCTAAATTATTAACTATAACGCATTTTATCGATCTTTAACTACGATGCACAAAATCCGAGCATTTCAATTTTCTGAAATTTGGCGGAATTACTCTAATTTAAATCAATTTACTTGATTTGGTGTAAATGCTGAAGATAGATCATTTAAAGTCGCCTTAATAACTGTGTGTTATTTCTGCACGGAAAATTAAAATTTAACGCAGTAAAACACTATTTCGTTACGCTCTCAGTAAATTGCGCCAAAGCGTAAACTGTGCAAACTGCTACAAACTACTTTCTCAAATCAGCGTATCAGCTATTTTATTTTTCGCCAAATAAAAAATATACATATTATTCTCGAAAATCTCCAATTTCTTATTCTTTTACACATCAAAAGCATTGAATTCCTGCTCTGATTTCACATGCAAAAGGGGTTACAATTGCGGAATTGCGGAAAGCAAAAATTGGTGTTTTTGACGGGTTTTTTATCAATATCTCCTAAACTAATTCGAATTTTGAAAAAATCGCTTCGAGGTGTGTCGGGACCTGTCATGGAGAATTTCCGTACAAAATTTGGTAGGTCTACGATCACCCGTCTGCGAGCTACGCGAGACACAGACAAACAAACTAACAGTTTACACATTGTTTTATTAATATAGATTTATGTGTGTGTGTGTCCAGGTATCATATTTCTTTTAGGCTACTGCTTCTTCACGAAATGATTTTTACGATATGTGCTTTACCACTCGCATAGGAAACAACAAAATTTAGTATATCCATGTGTAAGACTTAACAAGAATACTTAATTTTCAATTCGTGGCATACATGACAAGATTGCTGTTAGTACTGGATCTTCGATAGCAAATTCTTAATTTTCTCATATGTCTCATTCATACCGGCTGCATAAACAAGAAGAATTCATTTCAATTATCAAGAAGCGCGACTTTTAAACTGAGTTTAAAGGAATCTATAAACAACCTCCCTTGCTTAGGATTGTGTCGGTCTCTTAACTCACTCAGTAACAAATCAACATCAGCACAATATACTAAAGTGCTTTTTGAGGAGAGCAAGCTTTGGAAGTATTGTTCTTGTTGGAGATAAGAAGACATTTTAGTTTCTTTATCAAGAACATTGCAACCATCTAAACTTGTCAATGAATAAAACTTTTCAGATCTTTCTGTTTATTTGGCAAGTTTAGATGACGATCTAGTTAATTATGTTCTGTGACGTTCTGTCGAAGTTACACTAAAATCTGTGTCTTCAATGCCATTTTCTTTTGGACTTAACTGTAAATCATCATTGCAGGAATTTTCTGAATTCAAACTCGAATTTTCAGGTGGCGATGGGATGGAAAGCTCGCTGCTTCTAGGAACTGGCCTGATAGCTGAAGAGAGGTTGGAATATTTAATAGTATTATTTGTTTTCCATATTAGTCCAGCTCATTAACAACAAAAGTAGCAGTTGCATGATAAACTTTTAAGCTTGCCTCTTTCGGAATTGCATAAACATTAAACGTTGTTTTCATTGTCAAGGATTTAGCCATGTATCTATGAGTTCTGTAATGAAAACAACAGTATAGCTACATGTGGCAAATGATCAGGTAGCCATGAAACACTATTATGCTCGTCGAAAGACTTTCCTTGTATTAATTGCCCCGAAGACAGCAATTTTACAATATTTGCGATACATTTTCAAAGAGCAATTTTGACAAGGGAACCAAACAATACACAAAATTAAAATTTTGGATTTTAATTATTTTTTATATACTTATTTCTTTAAAAATTTTCCTCGAATGCTTCTGATTCATCTAGATATATTTGTATATCACTTTCTTATGTTTAGTTCATATTCAAAATCAATTCTTCTTCTTTCTCTGTTAAGGCAATATTGCGCAAACTAACTTACAATAAGAGAAAATACACATTGATATTTGACTCTTATGAAACTGTAAAAAAATCTTCACCTGAACAAGATACCTGAACAAGAAGTGATTGCTAAGAAGCCTTAAACATGGTAAAATTAAAATATGTTGCAGAAATACGAATAGAAGTAGAGTCTCGGAACAATAATATCTAAAAGCCATATAGGCGAGCTGCTTTCATGAGGTACTATGAGGCTCTCATGAGGCTCCCATGAGGTATTTTGTTATTAAAGCAATAAATAACAGTCCGTGAACTGATTCTTTGTTTCCTCCATATCACTGGAATTGTAAATGGCATATGCCGTGGCTTTTCACTAAGCCAGCCGCGAATCAATGCTGGGCAGGTCGCAAAGCAAATATGAGGGACCCAGGATTTGTCCTGATCAGCAATTTACACCCGAAATAGAGTTCACATGCTTTTCTGTTTGCGACCACCTTTGTTTAATAAAACCTCAAGCAAATTTAATTGCATCAAACAAGGCACTTTTCTATCTGCTTGAAAATTTAAGAGAAAAAAAAAAAACGAACACGATGGGCAACTTTTGGAATTCTATTCAGCTTATCATAGGAACGTACATAGGAAACAGATATAGTTATACGTTTAACAGAACCCTTTTTTGAATTTTGTCTCAGTTCATAACAGTGTAAAATGCAATATTTAAAGAATATGCCATAAAATTAGGTTTTCGGTTTTTTTTTTTTTTTGCAACACTTAGGAAAAGAAAAAAAAAATAATATTCTGCCATGATTGAAAAGGCGTCATATAAGAGAGATAATGTCTCAATTAAGCCATTAAAGACTAGAGATCTATTTTTAGGCGAACTAAAATTTTGATGATCGCAAAAATTCTTAAGCATTATATTTTTCTTTATTTTTCTATTTTAATTTCTCGAATAAAAATCTGATTTCCCGAAAATACTCAATTATAACAAAGTAAAATGAGAATGAATTTATCTCTGTTTGATTCATAATTTCAGAAAAAAGAACTTCATTTTTCATACCATTCTAGTGTCAGAAATTTATTTATCTCTTTTGATATCAGTATAAATTTGAAAATGCGCTAAAATTGCCAGGCGTTAATGGGTTAAATTAGCTCACACAGAGCATGATAAGAAAAATGCCATTGTGCAATCGGTATTTACATTAGAAATGAACAAACGAGAAAATTAGAAACGTTGAAGACGTTCTCAAAAAAGTTCGAAACAACTCCTCAGTAAATTTCAAACAGCTTATTTAAATAAACTAGATTTAACATTTTTAAAATAAAATTAGTATATATAATTATAAGCCCTTTAAAATGCACGCAAATAGTGTGCACATCATAATCATTAAATGAACATTTTTTCGTATGCATTGAGCATATTTTGTATGTATATTTATACTTGCTGAGGTACCCGTCATTGTCGGGCTAGCACTTAATGCAAACTTTCAAAAAACCTGAATTTTCGTCAGCATTATAGGCGTACAAAGAATGAAATTAGTATATTGGTAATAGCATAGAAAGCAAAAACTTAACTTCTGTGAACTGATAAAAGTAACTTCTGTGAACTGATAAAAGATTCCAGGCTCTAGAGAGTAACAAAGTGATAGCTAAATAGAGAATTTATTTTTATTTTAAAAATTAAAATTTTATTCTGATTGAATGAGCTTTTCAAGTCTAGGCATCATTCCTAACCGGTAACTTAATTTTGTTTAAGTAAATGTAGATATTAATTATGCCTTAAAAATTTTTGCACAATTTTTACAAAATCTAAAAAAAGAAATAAACATTTTGAAAGAGTTTGAAAATTTATTCGAATTTTTACAAAAATTACGACACGTATTGTTTCATTCATTGCTCATTATGTTTCTGAAGTACATTGTATTCCCTTTATCTATTTTTAAGGGATGCGAGAACAAATATTCATACGATTTTCTCAAGATCTCAAAATATGAAATATTTAAAACAGTTTTGGTATTTAGACTTTAAATTATAATAACTTGCATCTAAAATAATTCCAAACTTCATTCGATGACATTGCCATTTTTTTCAGGAATGGAACAACATGTACTGAGCTTTTGCAAAACATGTACTGAGTTTCAAAATCTCAAAATGTATAAAAAAGTTTAAATTACTTTATGCATATATTTTAACGGCCACATGAGAAGACTTTAAATTTTATTTCATTCGCTTCAGTGTTAACAATTATTTTCACATTCTAAAAATCTTTTACCAAAATCTCAAAATCTAATAAACTTTTTTTAAAAATTCGACACCTATACTTTAAATTGAGTGACCACCTATGAAGTCACCAAATTAAATTTTGACACTTTTTAGTCGTTAATACACGACGCGGAATAAAGTTTTGCACATTTTGAAACGATTTTTGGAAAATCTGAGAATCTTATTAAATATTTTTAATTTGAACACCTACAATTAAATTGAGTGACCACCTATCATGCCCTTAATTTCATTTCATTCGATTTGGTTGTTATGACGTGATGCCCGAACGAATATTTACGCATCTTTATATAAATTTCGCATAACCTCAAAATCAAATTAAAAATTTTTGAAAAACTCGAGGCCTATTGCTTGAGTTGAATGACCACATATAATATACCATATTTCCTTTCATTTATTGCACTCTTTATTCCATGATGAAAGAAAAAAGAATTATGCATTTTGAAACGATTTTCGCAAAATCTCAGATCAAATCAAAATATTTTAAAATTCAACGCCTATAGATTAAGTTGAGCAACCACCTGCCATATCACCAAATTTCACATCATTCGCTTTCGTCGTTGTTATGTGATGCTCGAACAAATATGTACGTATTTTGAAAGAATTTTCTTTAAGTTTCATAATCTAATAAAAACTTTTAAAAATTAGTTTCCTGTAGTTTAAGTTGAGTAACTAGCTACTATACAACTAAATTTCATTCCATTCACATTGGTCGTTATTACATGATGCGCTGACAAAAAATTACGCAGTTTGAAACGATTTCTTCCAAAGCTGCAAATCTAATAAAAAAAGACACCTACTGCTTAAGTTGAGTGACCACCTATTACGCCCCCAAATTTTATTTTATTCGAATCAGTCATTTTTATGTGATGCGCGAACCAAAAAAAAAAAAAAAAAAAAAGCGTTGCCTACAGAATGATAGAACGACAAACTTTTATTCTTGGCGGTTGTACTGGATTCTCAGGTGCTTAAAACGGGTAGAGATCGCAAAATGTTTGAATCACAAGTATTTAACAGACAAAAGTATGATTACTGTAGTTCTGACTCACCTCGTGCGACTGCAGTTGCAACTTTTAGACTTATCACTAGGAATGATCGTCTTCATGCCCATCTTTTTCGTTTTAAAATTGTTGACTCTCCTGTATGTTATCTTTGTGTATCTAGCTAGGATATGACCTCTTTACATTTGAACGAGTGGCCTGCCCTATCATCTTTTTCTACTCAAGAGCAGAAAAATTAGAGAACCCGTGGTAAAATGGTCTAACGGCTAAATGACTGGTATTTGATAAAAATGTGAACAAACAAATAAATAAATATGTATATATATATTTATGTATATAAATAAATAAATATGTATATATTAATGATGAATAATAAACGTTGTTTATATATATATATATATATATATATATATATATATAAACAACGTTTATTATTCATCATTAAACCTTTATTCAAACAAAAATATCTCTTTTCCTTTATGGCAGCAGTTTTATAGTGTTTTAAAGCATATTGGCTTAATTTTCTTTTAGCAATTTTAATGAATTGATAATTATCCCAGTAATCGAAAAATTACTAATATAACAAGTGAAATATATTTACAGTGTTACGTTTTCTAATAAGCAAAAAAAAATCACACTGTTGATTACAACAAAATTATATAGATTGTATTACACTCCATTTGTTTTAATTTTTGACCACATGTTGGTGAAACGACATTATAGTTGGTAAAGTTATACTTCCGTTATATAACGTTAACATAGTTCCAAGAAACTAAAAACATTTTGTTTACATTTGGTGCTAGGGATTAAAATATATTTTTCAATGTAGAGAATATGTTTAAAAGAGTTAAAATATCGCATCCTGAATTACATGCCCTAAACTTATAAAATATTTTATGCGATAAAATATTCCTACATACGAGCAGTTTAATAATAAAGGTAAATATAAGATTATTTCCATAATGTTGTTTAAATGAACAGTTACTAACATCGAAGAACTGAAGCTTAATCTTTAAGCTAAAGTAAATGTACGTAGTAATAGATTTTTAGCCTGATTCTTTTTTTTCCAGTATAACTTTAAATTTATATTCAATTACATAGTTAAGTTTTCATTAGACACTTTCTTAAAATTTACATATCATTACATGCAGTATGAATATTCTGTTCCAAAAATTTAAGCGTGTGTTTTCATGCCTTCAAAAACATACTGTATTTACTCGCTTGTATGTGTATTTACCGAACTGAAAAATAAATTAAGTTTCTGGCTGGAAACTTTGGAGGAAAAAAAAATGATAAAACCAGCATTTTTGCCGGGTTCTGCCATTGGATTCTATTAAAGCATAAAAAAAAGTACAAAACTTGAACTCGGTTCGAATTTGTACATGTGATTGTTTTATTTTTGTATCAAACACAAAAAGACAAAAAAAAAAACAGCTGATACAGCTGGAAAAATGTTCAGTTGGAATATACATTTACCCCCTAACTCACGTAGTATTTCCAAAAAAAAACTGACTTTTCCCTTGAGGCTAGTGGACAAAATCGACAGAGAAATACTGATTTTTCTGAGAGCTTTTTCTTGTAATAATATAGTTTGGAGAGACATTATTTCTGAAATATTAGTCAGTATCTTAAAACTTTTATTTCTCTATATTATCTGGAAAATTACTTTCTTTTTGCTTCTTTTTTTCTTGAATCATTTAAGTTACGGTTGATTTTTATCAGTCTGCAGTTTTGTATTTCAAAATTGTAAACAATATAGAATTGGAGAGCATTTATAAAAGAAATTTTATCTACTGCTTTCCACATGTATTGTGTAACAAAGGAAATTGTTTTCTTTGTTGCATTTGTGACCGTCTAACCTCATTAAATAAAAACACGTTTCAGATTCTACAATTTTCTCTTAATCCATAAATTACTTATAATCGAATCAAGTACGCATTAATGTTTCTTTTAAATTAAACGAACCTATTAAAAATAAAGTAGGCGTTTTATGTAGCACTTCATTAAGATTTATGTTATTTTGTTCTAACCTAGGAGATACATAAAATTGTGTCTGTAAAAACTAATTCAATATAGAAATGTTTTAGTTTATATAATTTTTCTGAAATATTTACGTATAATCGTACGTATAATATACTAACAAATGTCTCTTTTATGGCCGCAGTAGCCCAGTTGGGAGAGGAATCGATCTCGTAGCTGAAACGTTGTGGGTTCAAACCTGGGACCAACCATCCCAGCTGGGTTGTTGTTGTTCTTGTTATTGTGAACATGTATATCAGATCTGTGTGCTTTGCTCTAAAGCTGCTTATAAATCCTTGTCAGAAGGACAACACAAGGGGTCTTCACGTTACATAGGAAGGACAACACCTCCGTGGGGGTCTTTCTAAGGTGTCGTAACCTGTATTTAAGCTAAGTTTCGGAGAAAACCACGGAAAACTTCGAACGGTTAAATCGACGGACGTAATCGAGGACGAGATCGTAACCTTCACACTTCGCCCGTCTACCATTTCTAGTGACATAACCGCTGTGTCATGGTGAGGCTTCCCAGTTGAAAGAAGCGTCGAACTCGTGGCTGAAAGGTTGTCGGTTCGATCATGGGACCAACCATCCCAGTTGGGAGGCGCGTCGATCTCGTATCCGAAAGCTTATTGGTTCGGTCCTGAGACAAACCTAAGACCGCCGTGCTCGCTAATGGCGACTGGGGACGTTAAATACATCGTGGTCGCAATGTCTTTCAAGTTCCCATACAAACGATACCTCTGGGGTGGCAAAACTAAGCCTTGGGGTTTTGTACTGGGTATTTGCTTCAAAATTAAGAAGCCCCCCCGATAACGATAGGTAGTGCTGCCATCTTTCGGCTCCCGAATGAGGTAGAAATCAACTCTTCGGGAGTTAGTGGAGGAAATTAATACTCTTGGTAGATACTGCAGTTTTCGTTCTTATATGGATTTGGGGGTGCAAAATGCTGTAACAGCAAAAGTGCCAAAGTCATCATAATCCATGAAAACAAGACAGACAATGTTTCTTTCAATTAAACGAATGCAACAAATACATTAGACATTTCATGTTGCACTTCATAAATTTTGATGGGAGTAATTCAGTTACCGGGTGTCGCCTATTTTTGGCGACTTTTTTTTCTCGCCAACACCCGCTACTTGGCGCTTTTTTTTGTCGCCAAATTTTTCACGTGTGAAACACCATTTTAGAATACGATAAAATAATACAACATGTCTAGCACTGTCAGGAAATACAAATTACTTTAACATATTAAAATTCCACAGATATTCCACTTAAAAAAAAGCAATAAAACAAAATACACCATCCATACTTAACACTAAAAATTGTCAGCAAATTCAGTAACAGGCAATTAAAAATGAGCAAACAGTAAACCACTTTTGACTAAAAAAATTTCAGAATATTAAGCAATCTAGTTCTACAGCTATGTAAACTATGCAACCAGTGAACCGTTTTTAACTAAAAAAACCTCAGTGGATTCACCAACCTAGTTGTACAGCTTTATAAACTAGGCAACCAGTAAACCGTTTTTAACTAAAAGAACAACAGTGAATTAAGCAACCTACTCTAGCCAATGTAAACTGGGCAAACACAGGCCCGTTTTCAACTCAAAACAACATCGGTGGATTAAATAACCTACTTATACACATTTACAATTCACATTGAAAACCTTAAGCAATTGCAAAAATTCTTCAAAAAAAATACTTACCTTTATCTAAAGAAACTCCTGAAAAATATCCAAAACGCACAACAGCTAATAACATAACACCAAAACGCTTTATTTTACTAACCAACCACAAAACCAACATATACTAACCACACACCAAACAAATTTCATCGTTTTAAAACCTCGGTTTACCGATTACAGTTAAATTGCCTTAACCAATCACAAAATCCCTTTACCAAACATCCTGGTATCGTTTAATGAACCCACCGAGCGTTTTTTCATCAAACTACAGCATCATCCAACACCTCAACTCAATCTACACAGGTTACAACAGACATCTGACTCTAAGGCTAAAGTAAACAAACTTTCGACCAAACTCCAAGCTTGGCGACACATCGGCGCTTGGCGAGGACACCCGGTAACTGAATTATCCCCATTTTGATGTTATTTTGAAGATGCATAAAATCATACATAACAAAAAAAGTGTTTGTTTTAAGTGAAACAGTCAAACAAACAAAAATGTACGAATGCTATATACCATTTTTTTTTTCTAATGGTGCGGTGCATAACAATATCAGGCCTTGGCCGAGTACTAAGGCTAGACATATTGGCCTCTTTATTATGGAAGCAACAAATAGGTATATAAAAATAGCCACCTATGAAGACGAAATGATACTAAGACCATGCCGAGAATTGAACCGAAACCAGTCGTGTGCTAGAATTGTACTTTAGACACTAAAAAACTGGATAACATTTTAATTTTTTTTTCTTAAAAAATAAGAATTTCATCATTTCCTTTTCCATTTATTCAAAAAAATTACATATATTTATTAAACTTATTAAAAGAAAATTTTTACGAGTATGATTTTTCGTCTTCTATGTAATGTGAAAATAAGGTTTGAGTATTTTACACTTAAAGTGAGAATTTTTCAACCAACTGTAGTAATAAGAGAGACACTTCGTATTTTTATTTTATTTATGTAGTTATATTTGGTAGGTTTGCTTAATATAGATATCTTTTAATAACTCTCTACAGTAACCAATTTTTATTAATGGTTTATTTTTTCAGAACATGGAATACCATTAGTTTGATTCATATAAGTCCTATTTACAGTTTAAGTTATTGAATTTTTTCATAGTAAGGATAGTTAATTCTAAGCGTTGTCTCAAACTTTCACTCAATTTATTAAAATTTATAGTTAGCATCACGTGTGTATAACTTTATTGAAATCGCTTTGCGACATTATGTCTTCTGGTGATGTCTATTTTCTCGCTTACGACTCATCTTAATTTTTTTTAAGTATTCTGTTTATTTGTACAGAAAATTATGGGTAATCACATTCCTAAGACCAGATAAGATTTACATTTAATGTGTGCTAAGATTTACTTGGAATGTTTCCATCCAGGTATTCTAATTGTAGTTGTACACACTCTCTTATGTCATACATAGAAATTTTTAAAATCAAACACATTATCTATCAATTTCCAACGTCCAAAAGCTTTTGAAAGCCTATTCTTAGTAAGCACGGAAAGCTTAAACAACTTCGTTTCTTGAGTTATTCGCTGAATCAAACACTTAATTTAAACAAACTTACTACGTAAATTCACGAAGTTAAATTCCTTTTCAACGCCAATGCATCATAGAACTTTCTCATCAAATGCATCAATGACGAATTGTAACCAATGATTACAACACGAAGTTTCTTAGAGAAGCAAATCGTAGCTTAAAAGATTGATTGCGCACGAACAAAGTACTACATAGCGTTAGAAATTCACGTGCTATTACATGAAAATAAATGTCCGAATCTAAATATGTTTCGATGCTTTCATATTTTAAACAGTTGTGAATATATGTAATGTTATTTCAATTGAAAATAGGTAAGCTAACGTATAATTTAATATGCATGTACGTTTGGACGGTGGAATCAAAAGAAAACGGAAAAAGGAGCCAAATAACGTCATGGCATATTTTGTTTTGATACTTAACCCTGCTGTTCTGCTCGGGTCAAATAGACCCGATAGAGAATACATATATTGCTCAATATATTGAGGCAATACAATGTCTCCCTTCAACTAAAGATTCGCGTTATATAGATAAAAGAATACAGGGTAAGGGGCAAAATGAGTTACCATGAACGTCCATAGTTAAGTCACAGGTGTGCTGCAAAAGTGCCCGATGATTTTGTGCATCCAGCAAGGATTACATTTATATATAAGCAAGTTATAGGAATACCACAAGGTGGTTCCAATTCCAGTTACTTAGCAGACCTATATTTATATAATTATGAAAAAAATTACAATAATCCTTCTCTTATAATATATAGGTACATAGATGACATAATAACAATAGCTACTGACAATACTTTTAGTGATACTGACCACCTACCCATAGCCTACCATTCAGCCCTAGAACTAATAAAAAATCCAAATAATAATAGAATAATTAATTTTTTAGACTTACAAATTAGAATCAATGACGATAAGAGTCTATCCTTTAATATATATAATAAAAGAAATGACTTTAATTTTCAGGTTAATACTTTCACTCATTTCACTTCATGTATGCACACTTCTGTGTTTAGAAATATTATCTCTAATCATAAGTATAGAATAGAGTCTCTATGTACCAATAGTTTTAAGGCCAATAACTTAACTGACCTATATAAAACTGCTATAAAATATAATTATCCCAGTAAATTTCTAACTTCCATTTTATATCCTCTATGTAATCAAAAAAACTGTATGTCCTAATCAGAATATTGGTTGGTGAGGATGGGGTTGGTTGTTGGTTCTTTCTATATTAAAAAAAAAACATAAAATATATATCTATATATTTATTTAAAAAAAAAATCTATATTTAAGAATGGTTGATTACTGGTACTTTTTCCTTTTTATGTGAGTCTGTAACCAATGAAGCCAAACAGAGTACTGTTCTACATAAATATTTTACAATTATATTAGCATAAATAGCAATAATAAATGAATATAATTATTATCAATATCATTACTGTTAAAATTATTGCTACAGTTTTTCTCCATTTCCACAACCTCAACTAAGTACTTCTTAGCTACTGCAGCTAGTACTACGTAAAACATAGGCTAGCTATACTAGTGTAATATTTATTTTATTATTTATTCATTTAATTATTACCATTTTTATTTATTCATTTAATTATTACCATTTTTATTCTTTTTATTTATTCATTTAATTATTACTTTTTTTATTTATTCTTTTCCTTTCCATACTTCCAAAGTATTATTAATATATCATTTTTTATTCACACTCCATGGCATTACTTGTCTATTGATTGCATTAAGCCTTCTCTGATGGCAACATGCACTAATACTGCCTCCATTACTGAGCTTTGATCTTCGTGTCGGTCCACTTCCTCGTTGTTTATTTCTAATAGCTACGGTCGCGCCCCCAAGTTACAAAAGGACCCTAATTTTGGTCAGGTAACTTGCAGAAACCTAGCTATTATTGTTTTTTTCGATTAAATTGAAATGTGTGTGCGGTGGCGCCTGATGATAGAGCACACCATTTCAATATTAATTCCATTTTCCGTCTATTTCTAAATACATGTGATTAGGCTTAATAGCACACCAGTTCTAATTTGGCGCTTTATATTCAATTTTTCCACTCTTTCATTGACTTAAAAGGCTATATTTAAACACTTTATTCGGTATAAGCTCGTTAATTGGCACCATGTGCTATCTACTTTTTTATTTTTATTTTTTTCACTTTATCAATAGATTATCTTGGGATTTCAGTTTACGTAAGTTAGCTATTATATATTATATACTATTCTGTTTTATTATACTGCATAATGTGATAATCTTTCAGAATATTTTTCTATATTATACTTGTCTACTGTTAAATGCATAACTCCAAAAATATCGCCAACATTAGGTAATATTCTTTCATCCTAATCTCTGCATATCTTAAAATAGCTGCATCTTGCGCTTTTAAGCTTATGTGATTTATATCTCTCCTATTTATGCATTTCACTATTTATTACACCTATCAAATGGCTTACGCATATGTTTTCTCTTTCCCGATATCCAACTTACTTATTAAAAATTAATCTATAGTTTTAATTTCAATTTTTGATTCTTGTAAAATATTTATTGCACTTTCGTCATCCAAGTAAACTATTGATACCTTTAGGATAGTGCTGCCATCTATACTAAATAGTAAGCATTGATTTTAGATTGAAATATAAGGGAAGTTTATATTTCTCCCCCTTGCTATGTAGGAACTATGAGTTTAAAGTAACCCTTCGTATGGCATTCACTACATCTTGTAAATATTATGCTATCTTCAGATTATTATTATAATTATTATTATTATTATTATTATTATTATATTTTATTTTATTTATTTATTTAATTAATTTTTTTTTCTATTTCTTGTGTAGTAATTACTTTTTAATTTTTTCCTTTCCTTTCCATACTTCCAAATTATTAATAATATATAATTTTTTTCCCCACCCCATGGCATTACTTGTCTATTGATGGCATTAAGTCTTCTCTGATGGCAACATGCATTAATACTGCCTCCATTACTGAGCTTCGATCTTCTTGTCGGTCCACTTCCTCGTTTTTTATTTCTAATAGCTACGGTCGCGCCCCCAAGTTACAAAAGGACCCTAATTTTGGTCAGGTAACTTGCAGAAACCTAGCTATTATTGTTTTTTTCGATTAAATTGAAATGTGTGTGCGGTGGCGCATGATGATAGAGCACACCATTTCAATTATCCGTTCCGTTTTCCGACTATGTGTGTTCCGACTATTTGTGGTTACATGTGATTAGGCTTAAAAGCCCACGAGTTCTCATTTGGCGCTTTATATCCAATTTATCCACTCTTTCATTGCCTTAAAAGGCTATATTTAAACTCTTTATTCGGTATAAGCTCGTTAATTGGCACCATGTGCTATCTACATTTTTATTTTTATATTTTTTCACTTTATCAATGGATTATCTTGGGATTTCAGTTTACGTAAGTTAGCAATTATATATTATATATATGTATATATATGTATATATATATATATATATACTAATATACTATGCAAAATTGTAGAAAATACATATGCAAGATATATGCATCTAATTTGTGAATAGAAAAAAAAAGAGGTAAGACCTAATAAGTAAAAAAAAATATATATATTACATTTTATTAATATACTCATGATTTTATGTTTGTTATATTATTTTTCAAATATATCTTATGCTTTTTTTTTCTATTGGAGGAATAATTTATCTTTATAATTTTGTAAAAATTTGTAAAAAGTTTGAGTTTTATAATTTTTTAAAAGACTAAACTCCTGTGGTTGGTAGTCTATGTTCAGGTTATATTGACCCGAACGTTACATGTACATAGTAAATGTAAAGTTTAAGTACAAGGTTTGCATGCGCACTTGCCGAGCTCGTATATGAATGGGTGAATAACTGCTTCGTAGAATTCGGTTGAAATTGAAACCGTAGCGAGCAATGTCCGATATTCGCTGTTCGAATAAAAATGGAGTCAGTGCCTTTTTAAACAAACCACGTACATAAAAGTCATGTGGTGACCTTCGCTATATAGCAGGTCTGTAACACTGTCCACAGAAACCACACATTTTCATGGAGCAAAGTAATCATAGATGGCAACAACCCGAGATGCTTGTCGTTGATTTGTTACATGTAAACAGTAAAGAATAAAGCACGTAAAACTTTCAGGGCTCAAGGAAAATATATTCGTCCATATACTTATATATATTAGATCTTAAACACACTTTTGCATGATTTTTCGACTCTCTCACGCTCAACATGATTTTTAAAGTAAAATTCTGTGCTGACATTTTTAACGGTCAAACATTTTTAAAAGTTTGGACTTCGTTTCAGAAACTTTGTTACTCGAGTTATTCGCATAGCTAAACGCTTAATTTAAAAAGAGTTCATGCGAAAGGAGGGAAACTTCTTTTCAAAATCACTGTACCATAGAGCTTCCTAATGAAATTCATTATTGATGACTGAAAACCAATGCTTTAAAATCTAAATAATCGTAGAAAAGCAGCCGTAATTTACAAGACTGATTGTGCACTACCATAATAGCATGAAGAGTTTAAAATTGGTCCATTATAATATGGAAATAAATGTCTATATCTAAAAGTTTGGTGACTCTGTTTATTTTGAACTATTCGCGATTTTTTTAAAGATATCAGATAAAGAGCAGCGAATTCCAATTCACTTACATTAAATCACCACGTGTCGAAATGTACAAGAAAGTTTAATATTTTAGAATGCAGCATATATAACGTTCCCGACCGTATAGAATGTATAAAAAATATTACCCAATTCGAATATTGGACAATTATGGATTATTTTAATTTTTATAAACTGAACTTGACAATATCGATATTGAAGACATACACTTCAAACAAATAGCATACTGCTGATAATGCCTTCGATTTCTTGAAGAATAAGGTTAACGACTGGATCATCTGAAGGCAAATATTTCTAGATTGACTGTCAAGTCTTGCGGTTTGATACTGTCAGATTAGTTTCCATGGGCTGCTTATGGCAACAATCCACATATTTCAGATCATTTATAAGCAATATTTTGTCTAATTATATTGGACGGCCTGATAAAAGTCTGAAAGAAATCATGTACGTCAAAATAAAGAAGCAAGTCAATGTGGACTTTTGAGTAATGGTTGTTGTGAATAAATATGCTTCACCCAGGCCCATGCTGCAAAGTAAAGTAAAAACTGTGCTCATATGTGAAGCCATTTTTGTTTTATTTGAAATTTAAATCTAAAGAATCTTAATGAAAGTTTATTCATACCTTATAAGACTACTTAAATTGCGTTATTGTGCATGCATTTTAAAGACTTGTTTGTTCCGTTCTCTCATGTTTTAGTAAAAACTTGCATTATCAATTTTTAAGAAGATCAAATTTAATTATTTAATATTTTTTTTAAAAAACGTTCTCCATGTGCAGACAAGTAGACGCTTCTGATTTTTCTCAAAATTGCCCTGGAAGCATGCATTTTTCTGCCAGTTCTCCGATTTCTCCTATTTTCTCTGCGTTCTTCAATGTTTGCAGTGTTCCCATTCTCACGCCCCCATTACTACAAAATTATCCTATTAGTATAAAATGATCTTTCCTGTTAAATTACGCGTTTAAAGAAAACTTTATGTGATTTTTTTAACTAAAAAAATTTCAAAAACCAGTAAAAAATGCATTAAATATAAACTTAATGCGAATTTATATTTATATAACTTTTTCAAATTACTTTTCCATAGAAAATGCCGTCTTTTTGACAAAATTTCTTCCTTACAGAAAAATGTAGCAGTTAAGTCGTTAGAATTAGGTATTTACTGAAAAAATGTTTATGTAAATTTATTCTATTAGTTATTCGTATAATGATTCATTTAGTTTAAACAGACTCACTTCTGAAACTGAAGCAGCTTAAATTCTAATTCAAGTAGCATGCATCAAACGTTTTCTCATTAAATGCAGGAGCGACGCCTGACAAGTAAATAGCAACTTTACCTGTATCACTCATGGCATTTACATTTTCTTTTAAAAGAAAAACATGCTATGTAAAAAATATGTAATTTACCCTTTTTCTTTTTTATAGAAAATATATTGAAATTTTAACATAGATAAAATGAAGTAATTTGGGGAAGTTGCCACATATCCAGATTTTTACTTAGTAAAACCAAGTGATATGGTAGTGAAAAAATACGCCATGTTCTCCAATATTGTATTGTTTAGTTATAACTATTAATTGCTTTTCCAGTACGTAAATGATTGAAAAATTCATAAATTAAATAAACGCATGTGAATTGTGGCATGCTCCTCCCTATATATAAGGAAGATGCTACCTGTTATGGTGTAAGAAAAAAAATACTAATATTGGAAAATTACTTTTGAATTAACAATAAAATATCTACGAAAAATGTCTTTATGATGATTTTTGTTTCCAAAATTATTTTACTAAAACTAAGACTACTTTTTGAAAACTGGGCTGCACATATTATTCAGTACAAAGTATTACTATTGCAATCTTTGTACAGCCATTTCTTGCGCTTGATGTATTGAATTCAGTTACAATTGAGACATTTTCTAGCGTAAAAGTATCTTTAACTTTCAGCAACAAATTTAATTCCGCTCAGTAATATAATTATTACATTAAATTAAAAGATAATTAAGGCCAATACGTTAAATATGCTTTTCCATTATGTAGTTTCGAGGCATATTTGTGCAATATTAAACTTTGAATAATGTTTGTTTAAAATTCTGAAAATCTATTAAAAAACATTAGATATGCAAGACTACAAAGTGTCCTAAAATTTCCCTTACTGACGACATATAGATATCATTTGTATATTTATTTAGCTAAACATCTCAGCATCTTTGACATGACTTAAGTTTTAAATATATCACATAGAAAGTGTTATTATCTCCGTGATAAATTCATTTCACTATGAAGAATAAAATAACACAGAGCTTTAATCTCGCACAACTTGAGCGCGAGAAATAACGAACCTTAAAACCTTAATAATCGATGCAATAATAAACAGACATTAAAAAAATAAAATAAAATAAAATAAAAACACATACACTATAAATAATGTAATATAATTTTAAAATTACATTAAAAATCAAATATTGTGCGAATTAAAATAATATTAAACTATAATTATTAAAATATTTTAGTCATAATTATTACTTACATTTAATTTTACGATAAAATACCGTATGTAAAATAAAAAATGAAATTTAAAAATCGCTTAATTTATTTCTTCAATGTGTTCCGTGTTCCCCAAGTGTAGGGTGAAAATGCTTTACACGCGCGCACTTACGATCCTATTGCTGCATGGTTATGGCCGGTTCCACTTCCTTGTGTGTGCAACAGAATGGGGAATGTACATACATTGCAAATATCTTAATTTATTAAATTTAAAGATCATCAACGCAATCTTATATGGCCTTACTAAGGAGGTTAAATGCTCAAGAGAACGAAAAATAAAGGCGATTAAAGGCGTTAAATTTGGATCAATTAACAATTCAAGTACTTACTGGAGTCTTCACAGAAGAGGATCCAAATTGCTATCTGTTGGCAGATAAATATACTAGCAACAAAATTGCATCTTCTCCTGATTCATCTTATATATTTTTTCATACAAAATGAATTTTCAAAAGTAGCCAAACGTTAATTACATAAAAAGTGCTCTTTTCTTGCAATTCATCGTGATTTTGTTTTCCGAATTATATATATATATATTTATGTTTGAGGCATATGAATCTATTCACATTATTCCAAGGTTAAAAGCTCAGCTGTTAACCTTTTAACACCTGACAGACCATATCTAACAAAAAACAATGAGGCCCAAAGTACGAGATTCGTACTGCACAAGTAGAAATGCGGGCTTCCTCTTTTATTGATATTTTTTGTCACCTTCACATTTTGAACCTCAAACTTAGCTAAAATTAAGAAAGGTAGCGGAGGAAGAATATTGTTTTAAGACGGAAAGGGTGGATTCAGTACATCCCCTCTCACTTCAGCTACCAAACAAAACACAAGCAAGTTCCTGTTTTAAAAATTATAGTACGTATTGTTTAGTGTCATAGTGTATATGTTACTGTGAAGGACCGAAATTGCAGAATGTTGACTTCCTCCGGTGAATGTCAACACATACCAAATACGTCGGTGAAATACCGCATATTTGATTGTATTCTAATACATTCGGACCACCACCGGTGTATGTCGACAAGCGCGGATACGTTCCTGCGGAGGTCGGAAAGACAAGCGTATGTCAACAAAAAGGCAAAAAACTAGCAAAAATATTTTTATTCTCTTGTAGAGGTTATTCGTCTTAAATCCATGGTTCTCCATGGTTATAGAAGAAAAGTCCATTGCGGTATAGATCGCAAGTTCTTTATTGGCCAGATGTGACACTAAAATATTAATGCTTAACATTTATCCAAGTACAATTCCGATTATTATTAAGAAGGCAAGTAATATCAAGCATCCTTTCTTTTTCTGACGCTAGAATATACAGCTACATGTTTAAGAACAAACAGATAAATAAATATAATAAATTAAATGAAAATCTCGTGCTGTCTTTTAACTCTTTGAGGCGCAACCCTTTCCCAATGCCGAAAAAAGGGCAGTCGTTGCCATCGCTCGACTTAACTACCAGCAAGATGGCGGACGATCGAATCGTTCATCGCATGCCACAGATTTAGAGACCCTACTCTGACGCAGCTGGCTGTGCCGCACAGCCAGCTGCGTCAGAGTAGGGTCTCTAAATCTGTGGCATGCGATGAACGTTTCGATCGTCCGCCATCTTGCTGGTAGTTAAGTCGAGCAATGGCAACGACTGCCCTTTTTTCGGCATTGGGAAATCTATCCAGCTGTTCTCGCCTTCTTCAATTTTTCAGCAGATGTCAGTGCTATTAAAAAGTAATCGTGACCATTCTTTTACGGGAAATGACGCGCTAAAAGATAAAGTATTTTCGTGGAGCTATGTCACCCGCAACTATTTCTATAGAAATCAAATCTATTCATCATGACTGGCAACAGTCAAAACATCAGAGTTGGGTGTTCCCAGAGCGGGAACACTGCACGTTAAAGGGTTAAATCTACCACGGGATTTAAATTCTCCGTTGTTAGTTTCGCACTGAAAACTCCTTTACAGTGTGACGAATCTCTCTCCCCAGCATGTTGACTGATTGGTAATTCCTCTCAGCAAGAGAGGCGAAAACGTTATGCTATCCTGGGGATTTTTTATCTCACCAGCAATATTGTCAAGAAAATGACAGCCTCAGGCATATTCAGCATGCACCATTAGTATATGGCGAATGTCGACATTTGACGATGCAAGTGAGAAATAAGGATATTTAGCGAATATTTTGGGCATACACCAAGTGACGATGTGAATGTTTACATTCGCCGGTGAAAGTCGACATTCCCCAGATTAAGTATATAAATTACGAACGTCGGTCAGTGGAGTAAGTAATAATAAATATCGCACCATACCTACAGTATTGTGCGTATTATTTGATTAAAGAACAGTTTTTATATTTTAAAAGTTTATGTAAACATAATAAAAAGAAGTTCGTTTTTCATACGATGGGCTTTAGCACACGTACCTGTTGAAGACATGATGAAAAGCAGCCAGTACGAGAAAATAATGATAGAAAATTAAAATCTGATTTAAGTAAGGGATTCCCGTACAAAAATGGTATATTTTAAGTGATTTATCTCCTTAGCATGATTAAAAAAAGAAAGAAGTAATGCTTTCTGAAAAACAAAGTATATCTGTTTTAGATTGGACAGGATACTTAATCGACCTAAATCCCATAGACAATCTAAGGGCTATATATAAGCAAAGACTCTCAAAAATAGATTAAAGCACGAAAAACTAACCTCATTTGGAACCTCACTCATTCAAGTATAGGGCTAAACAAACTGTCAAAAATCGTAAAAGCATAGTGGATTCTATGCCACAACACATAAAAGTTATTATAAAACCAAAAAGAGAACGCATTCAATACTCATTATGGTGGAAATGTATTAAATTTCCAAATAAAGTGATTTTTTCCCAAATGCACGATTGATTCAATTACTACACACGGTACTGTTTAAAATAAAAACAACTGCTGTAGATTTCTTGTTTTCTTCGAAAACTTAGAGTTATTCGCTACAGAGTTTATGAAACGTTGGTGAGCTCTTATCCAATCAAATACTTTAAATGCACTTACTAAGCACGCTTAAGAATTTAAACTTCCCTAGAACGCCAATATATCAGACAGCTTTTACATCGAATGCATCAATGGCAGCTGGCCAGCAGTGATGACCATCAATGGAGGATGAAGTTTCATAGAAAAGCAAAGGTTGTTCGGATGATGAATTGTACAAGAACATGCTAACACGTGGCGTTAACAGTTCATATGTTATAGCTTGAATGTGTGAATCTGAAATTTTACGCGTTTTCGCATTTTAAAGCTATAAGTTATAATTATTTTGCATTATTATTTTAATGCAGTATAAAATAAAGACTAGTACAACTAAATTATATAATACACCGAGTACATTAAAATTTAATTAAAATATTTAACCTTGCTAGGTTGTTCGAGTCTTTTTGACACATAGCAAATTAATTTCGCATCTATATAAATAAAATTAGACTTTTGACTGTACATTTCTTGGAATTCAAAAATTTTTCGATTTCTATCCGTTTCAAGCACCCGGGAATCCGATGCCACCCTCAAAAAAAAGTTTGTCTGTCTGTCATTCTGTCATTCTGTCCTTCTGTCATTCTGTCATTCTGTCAGTCTGTCCGTGACGCTTTTTTTTGTTTAAGCATCACGTAAAAACGACTGAAGCGAATGATATGAAATTTGGTGTCATGATAGGTGGTCACTCAACTTAAAACATAGGCGTCGAATTTTTAAAAAATCTTGATTAGATTTTCAGATTTTGCGAAAATCGTTTCAAACTGCGTAAATTTATGTTCAAGCATCACGCAAAAACGACTGAAGCGAATGATATGAAATTGGGTGTCATGATAGGTGGTCACTCAACTTAAAACATAGGCGTCGAATTTTTAAAAAATCTTGATTAGATTTTCAGATTTTGCGAAAATCGTTTCAAACTGCGTAAATTTGTGTTCAAGCATCACGCAAAAACGACTGAAGCGAATGATATGAAATTGAGTGACATGATAGGTGGTCACTCAACTTAAAACATAGGCGTCGAATTTTTAAAAAAATCTCCATTGGATTTTGAGATTTTGCGAAAATCCTTTCAAACTGCGTAAATTTGTCTTCAAGCATCACGTAAAAACGACTGAAGCGAATGATATGAAATTGAGTGTCATAATAGGTGGTCACTCAACTTAAAGCATAGGCGTCGAATTTTTAAAAAATCTTCATTGGATTTTGGGATTTTGCGAAAATCCTTTCAAACTGCGTAAATTTGGCTTCAAGCATCACGTAATAACTGCAAAGGTGAAAAAATAATATTTGGTGAAATGATAGGTGGTTACTCACCTTAAACTATAAGCATCTAATTTAAAAAAATCGATCCGATTTCGAGATTTTGCGAAAATCGTTTAAAAGAGTGAATCTTTGTTCACGCATTACTTAATAACGACTAAAGCGAGTGTTATGAAATTTGGTCACATGATAGATGGCTGCTCAACAAAAACTATAGGTGTCTAATTTTTTAAACATTTTTATGAGATTTTGTGAAAATTCTCTCAAAATACGTTTATATTTCTTCAAACATCACGTAATAACGACTAATACCAATGATACGAAATTTAGTGATAGGATAGGCAGTTGCTAATCTTAATTTATAGGCTTTGAATTTTAAAAATATGTTGATTACATTTTGAGATTTTGTGAAAATCGTTTTAAAATGCTGAAATTTTGTTCCTGCATCACGGAATAAAGACTGCAGGGAATGAAACGAAATTGGGTGACAGAATAGGTTGTCACTCAACTTAAATTCTAGGCTTCCAATTTTTCAAAAATATTGATTAGATTTTGGGATTTTGCAAAATTATTTCAAAATGCGTAAATATTCGTTCGCGCGTCACATAGTTACGACTAAAGCGAATGAAATGATATTACTTAATTACTCTCTAACCTGTAATATTTTAACAATACATAAAAATTATAAATTCGCATTCTTTACTTTGGCAACATACTACATCCACTCTGTGTACTCCTACAATGCTGAGAAAAGTTCTTGCTTTTTGGAAATTTGCATTCCCTAACCCGTCAAGGACGGGTACTTCAGCTAGTAATCTATATAAATAAAACAGTGTGTAAACTGTCCGTTTGTCTGTCTGTCTGTCTGTATCTCGCGTAGCTCCGAAACGGGTGATCGTAGACCTACCCAATTTTGTACGGAAATTCTCCAAGACGGGTCTCGACACACCTCGAAGCGATTTTTTCGAAATTCGAATTAGAAAATGTTTTATTTTATGTTTTGTCCGATTTTTAGCGATTTTTCTTGCGTAATACATAATAACGCCAGTAATAGCACTCGCAAGAAAACGATATTTACATCACCGTATAGAGGAGAAAATTTTCTTTTAAAAACTGTTCGTTCGGACTGTGTAACATAATTTGCAGATTTTTGGGAATTTTTCAAATCAAATTAAATTTGACGCTGACTTTCGTAAAATATTTTTAAAACTGCTGCATCTTGAATTCTATCTGTCATAACTTTTTTATATTTAGGCAAAAGACGGAGCACACAATTCGCCCACTTTTAAAAGAAGAACGGATTAAAAATATAAATTAGGAGAATTTTTACGAATTTTTAAGTGAAGAAGGATTTTCATTTCAATCGCAGCTGCTTAAATGCTTAAAAATTTCGGCATATCTTGCGGTTTGGTTGTCTTGGAAACAGTAACAATGATTAAAATTGCCAGCTGAAAAAAAAATAAATAAAATTACTTTAAAATAACAGAGTTTTCACATGTGAAATGACGTCACGAGTCATTTTGACGTCACGAGTTTAAAACCCCTTTCGAAACTCAATCAGAATAACGAACCCACAAGCAAAACATACACCACGCATGAAATAATTCCATATTTTATTTTACGTTCCTAGAAAAAGAATTGAATGCTGTTTTTTCACAAGTGAATTAATTATCCAGCATTATTTTCAATTGAGATTTTAAACGGGACACGTTTTCGAATCGCAAGAAATATTTTGCGGTGCTAAACAGGGCCTGATTATACCAAACAGGGACCCCGGGCATTGATGAATTTTGGGGCCTCCATCTATGAAATTTGTTTTATTTTTCATAAAATATGTTTATAAAAAAGAATATTTCAGAACAACATTTGAAATTGGGGACCATTTCGAACAGGAGGCACTGGGCAAAGTCCCGATTTGCCAGTGAGATAATAGGGTCCTGGTGCTAAATAGGCCAATCTGACAATAATTAAGCATACAAATGTATGGAGAGCTGTTTTAGTGGCAATCATAAAGTGAAATGATTATCGTTTATACTAATGCGTAAATTGCAAAAGTCACCAAAGAATAAAAGACTACATTCGTGGCAAATATCTAAGCCGTTTCTTTAAATTAAGTATTAACGACTGGAAAACGAAAATATATTGTATTGGTATCAATAAAAGATAGTATAAGTAATAGTTAGTAGATATCTAGAGCAATAATTATCAAAGCACAATATAACGCATTAATAAATATTTCGTGAAACTAAGTGTTCTATTCCTCTTACAACAACCATCTTACTTCACAGCTAACTAAACATTAAGTAATTCTACGTCACGTTAATATATTCCGCGGTAGTTCCAACAGAAAAGACTGTAACTGAACTTTTTTTTTCTTGGAGATTCTATTTTGTCACAAGTAGTCATGATCACATTTTGGGAAAATGTTCTTTTCTTGCCTTGCGAAGAGCGGGTACACAACTATTTAACTATAAAATAAAACGGTTCGCCACATCATGTAGTATCTAAGGTGGTATAACTTAAATCTAAAAAAGAGTATGATGTAGAAATGAGACATTTTGAAAGTTAGTAATTTTCGATGCAAACCGTCACGCTTTTCTTTTTCTGATCGGGAATGACACCGACATAGTTTTTGTCATAATATTAACAATGGTCTCAGGTCAGTACTTATACTAACTTTACGAATAACGAATGAGAAACTTTACGCCAAGTGTCAAATCATTTTGCTTATTTTGAGATTCCAAATCACTCTAATCAATTCAAATTATATATGTAAGAAAAAGTTTCGTTCCCTACCGGGCAGAGAACGGGTACGCAGCTAGTCTATATAAATAAAACAGAGTGTAAACTGTCCGTTTATCTGTCTGTCTGTCTGTGTCTCGCGTAGCTACGAAACGGGTGATCGTAGACCTACCCAATTTGGTACGGAAATTCTCCAAGACGGATCTCGACACACCTCGAAGCGATTTTTTCGAAATTCGAATTAGAAAATGTTTTATTTTATGTTTTGTCCGATTTTTAGCGATTTTTCTTGCGTAATACATAATAACGCCAGTAATAGCACTCGCAAGAAAACGATATTTACATCATCGTATAGAGGAGAAAATTTTCTTTTAAAAACTGTTCGTTCGGACTGTGTAACATAACTTGCAGATTTTTGGGAATTTTTCAAATAAAATTAAATTTGACGCTGACTTTCGAAAAATATTTTTAAAACTGCTGCATCTTGAATTCTATCTGTCATAACTTTTTTATATTTGAACAAAAGACGGAGCACACAATTCGCCCACTTTTAAAAGAAGTACGGGGGAAAAATATAAATTAGGAGAATTTTTACGAATTTTTAAGTAAAGAAGGATTTTCATTTCAGTAGTACCTGCTTATGAGTTTCGGTTTGATATATTGCGGTTTGGTTGTCATGGATACTGTAACAATGATTAAAATTGCCAGTTGAAAAAAATAAATAAAAACGGGTCCCGCGAGCAGACGATTTCTTTGCTTGGCTCGATTTCCTTTTATAAATACTGGATTTATTTGTGAGAAGAAAATTAAACGGCACAATCTAGAAAAACCATTTTAAAGCCCTTATAAATAGCGCAGTCTTATTTCTTATCTCTTTTCTTTTTGTAAAGGGTTCCAAGAGAGGGTGACGTATTTTTAAAATAAAAAAAATGTCCATTTCTTGTAGTGTCTGAGGTATTTAACGCTAAAACGTGAACCTAAAAGACAGCATGTCTGCGGAAATAAGACATTTTGAAAGTGAGAAGTTCACTGCAAACGGTCCATTTTTACTTTTTTGATACCGAATGACGTTGACATAGTTTTTGTGTGTGTGTGTGTCATTATATTGCAGTGATCTCAGGTTATTACATATATGACGCAAATTTTAAGTCAAGAGTGAAATAATTTGTTTTTTCTAGATTCCACATCACTGGAATTATTCGAATTACACATGTGAGGAAATTTTTCGTTTCCTACCGTGCGAAGAACGGGCACGCAGCTAGTGTTCTATAATACTGCAATTTTTATTTAAAAAAAGATTACACATTCTTAAATAGTAATAGTCAATAAGTGCATTTTTACTTCCGAACATGTAGGAAGTAAGGAAAGTGTTGTAAAATCATGAATAAACCCTACATGAATAAATCCTCCTGAGATTTTGATGTGTTTACACGTTTTGAGGTCTTCTGAATTCATTTCTGCTATTTTTACGTGCATAATGTGTGTATGTATGAGCACAATTGTTTCTAAATGGTGAATTCAGTTGAGTCCAAATTTGGTATATATATTTTAGAACACCGTCGCACGACCGATATCGAATTTAGAGTATACAGGACTTTATTTTGTCTTTTTAGATATATAGTTTTATTTTGTCTTTTCTTTTTAATGCGTCTGAAAAAGGATTTGTCTTTACATTATGGCATAAGGACGGAAACTGAACGGTACATTCGATTGAACGCAAATTGGGTATGTAAGTTATTGGTCACGGTCTCATTACCTGCATAAATTTTGGTGTGTATAGTGTACATAGTTTTTTCCCAAGGTTAAAAACAATACTTCTCATATTACGGCGTACGGACGAAAGTCATTTAAAGTTAGCTAGTGTCTAAATGATGCATTCGAATAAGTTCAAATTGAGTATGTATATTATATAGGTCACCGTGACAGAGCCGGTATAGACTTTGATGAGTGTGGGATTTACAGTTTCTGTACAGGGATACAAAAAAAGAAAATCTTATACATCACGGCGCAAATTTGAGTTAATATGAAAGCGCGCTAGCTATTAGATGCATTCAATTGAGCCCAAATTAGATATGAATATTATATTTCACTGTCTGACATATGCATATTATATTTCACTGTCTAACTGAAAAGCAAAAGAGAGACGGAGTTAAAAAAAAAAAAAACTGAATAATTCTTAGTTATAGCTGTGCCAAAGAACGGGTAGACACATCAGAGGTACTAGTATTCTACTATTCCTGCATAAAAACCTGTTGGCGTATTTTTCTTTTTTTCATTTCTCCGTACATTTCATCATTGCACAATCCATCGTATAATACATAACATTATTCATAAAAATAAATCATCATTTCATGAAAATGAATCACTATTCATAAAAATTATGAAAGATGAATTCATTTACAAATCGAGAGTATTCAATGAAAAGCTTAGCGTGATTTGCTTTTTACAACATAGAAGGTGAAAAACCTTTTCTATGAATGAGGGTTAAGTACGCAAAACTCAAAATAATCTGATCCACTTACTTGAAACATCTGAAAATAAAGCGATTACCAGAAAGATGAGATTCATTTGTGCTCACAAATTGGCAAGGAAAGTCTTCGAAATGCAATGTTCAATTGCAAGAATAATTTCATTCAAATGAGTAACAATTGTACGTAAACAGATCAAACGATGCGATCAATTTTATTGGGGAAAAAAGCAAAAAAAGAAGCTTGCTTTTCTCTTCACAGATGTTTCCATTTTCAAAAATTGTACTCTTGAACATTATTTAAATATTTTATAAATGTTTCACTTCGATATGTTATTTAGTTTTTCCGAAATGAACAGTACGGCTAGTTTTCTTGCTTTAACAAATCAACCTGAAAATAAATATCTTACGTAGTTTCGAAAGAATACTTGGGGACAAGGCCCCGAGACTAGCTACGCTCGCTTTTCGTATGAGGCATTCGGCCCCTAATAAGGCTTATTCGTAAAAAAGACATAATTTCGACAGACAAAACCCAAAGATTGGATCAGATAGAATGTTACTGAGCTACACATTGCTTGTTTCTTGCATATTCATTGGTACATAAAAATTTAAACTTCACACTACAGTAGACCCCCTCCCCCTCATAACACGGAAGATATTTCTCCATTACTATACTGCTATGAAGCTATACTCCACCTGGAGTGCGGACTCTGCTTATAATCGCTGGAAAAATTATTTGCACTCCTCAGAAACACAATGATATTTAATGTTGCCATTCAAAAGTTATATTAATTAGGAGCTAAAGCGTAATACAATCAGAACATCTGTTTCAGCTGTATTTTAAATAATGTAAAACTATTGGACACTTTGCAGATTTGCCATTTTTCATTATTTGGCGACTTGCGTACATGTTAAGTTAATACAAGCTACGGAACAGATAGGATAGCTTGCCACCAATGGCGACTTTTCACTATTTGGCGATTGACACATGCTCACAACCTATAATTACTGTTCATTTAAGGTTACCGGAAAACCGTTATCCATATTTTCATTTACATAATCGTTTGCAGATTGGGGTAATTAGCACCACGAATTATACCATCTCGTCGCGCTAGCAAATATCCAAAGTGTACTGTAAGTGCTATAATGGCATAGTTAACGCCGCCAAATATTTCTACTGGTAGCAATTAATCCAGACCGAACCGGCTTTAAAAAAGAATCTGCATTTTAATTATTTTTCATTTTTAAGATATTAGTTATTCTCTTTTGGAAAAACGAATAATCGCTAATTCTAAACTCCTGCTGTCTAAGCGAACTTACTATTTGTGTAACACATTTTGAGTTACTTATTTCATATAGATTTTATTTTGGCGTAAAATGGGCGTAATTCTAACTCATGTTTGTAAATTTCACGCGATTCTAGATACTTAGAAACGCTTTGTTGCAAAGGAATGAATGATTTTATGCCAAATCTGGCAACCATTCTGTTTATTTTTTTCAGTTTTTTATTAATATCTTCTAAAATAATTCGATTTTCGAAATTTAAGTCAGCTTAGCAGGTTCCTCGGAATTTTTTGAATCTGTGGGCACCTTAGTCGAAACTCAAATCCCCACTGTTTAGGAGGAGATAGGGAAACATGCTTTGACAGCGACAGCGACAGCGGCCTTTATTTTTTTTAGACTAGAGAGATACAGTATACCTTTGAAACAGTGTTAAATAAAAGTAGAGAAAAACAAGAAGATAAAATGCAAATTAAATAAATACCGTATTTACCCTGGTATAAGTCGTAAAATTTCCCCCAAAAAACAAACGGCTTTGAAGTAAGGGATTCGACTTATGAGAGGGCCCTTAATTTTTTTTTTTTTTTTTTTCCATCAGAACTCAAAAATGCCCTTTTGAAAGACAGATATTCTCTGCCCGCATTCCATAACTCCCTAATGTCGTTTACTGTCCTTAGGAGAAGGAATTGTTTTTCCTTATCAGTTCTTTGGTGGGTGTTTGGATGCTGAGTGACGGGTGTGGTCCAGGCGATGCATGTACGGCTACCCCCCCCCCCCTTCGATACCGAATCCGATCTTGAACCAGTTTAACTTTGTATATTACTACTTTACCATATCATATTATCAGTAGTGTAATATTGTTATTCATTATTATTAGTTTAATTTTGTGTACTAGTACTTTTGTATATTATTATCTTTCTTATTGTATGTTTTGTACTTTCTTTTTTTTCAGATGATTTTGAATAAATGTAATTTTTGAAGTAAAACTTATTTAGGCGAAACTAGGGAGTAACTCAGATTTTTTTTTTTTTCTGACGGAAGTAACGCTCGGTAAAGGAAGTGACGAACCACACTGAAAAAGAAGAACCACAGAAAAACCTACCTTCTCGACCGCTCCGCTGCTTTCGCCATTCGCCGACTTCATCCTGCAAAATTACGCGGAACCCGTCAGGGAAAGAAACGGCCAGAAAAACAGTCAAGAGCGTTTCTTTGAGCTATCAATCTTTAGTTTTTTTTTTCCAATAAGCGTTTTGAAGGTACATCCAACATAATATTTTACATGTATTCCCAACCTCACTGGAGGTTCTCGATAATCCTTATTTTTAGATGAATAATATACATGGTTTTGGAAAAGCACAAAGAAATGGGACCTGCCTGCAATCGAACCGGGTTAGTAGATGGAAACGTCAGTTTAAAAACATTCTTTCTGGATTCTAACCCAACTTCCAGACAGAACAACGGTTTAAGAAAAAGGGGATGGAACACCACAATTAAACGGACAGTGGCTGCAAACGAACCTAAACAGCAGAGCGAAATTTTCGTTTAAGAACACTGCTGGAGGATCATACTTCGATTCCAACATCCAGACAAAAACTTTAGTTTAAGAAAAAGTGAAAGAACAGCACAAAGAATGGAAGCTTCCTGCGATCAAACCCAACCAGCAGGCGAAAACTGCGGTTTAAGAACACGGTGATAGAAAACATGAAGAAATGGAACCTGCAATCGAGCCAAACTAGCAGACGAAAACTTCATTTTAAGAGCACGGAAACAGAATAATACTTCGAACAAAATCAGCAGAGGAAAACAAAGGTTTAAGAGCACTGCCATAGAAAAACGCAATAATAGACCCTACGTGCATTCGATACCAACAAACAGAAGAAAACACCAGTTTAGGAACACAGTTAAAGAAAAATACCACAGCATAGACATTCTCTCGATTCAAACCCTACGGAAAAGCGTTTTAACCTAGTAGCGCCCGACTTTTTTCAGCACATATTAAAATTTATGTTGATGCCAGAAGTGATAAATAAATTTCCGACATTTCTGGGGTATGAACAATACATTTTTTCTAAAAATATTAATAAAACAATGGAATACTAACATTTTACTTTATTGCCGCTGAGTATTTTGTAGAAATCAGATTTTTTATTCGAGAAATGAAAATAGGAAAATTATGATTATTTGAATATTTTTGCGACTTACACTTTTTGTGACCGTCCTTTTTGTGACCGTCCTAGGACGCTGGGCGTTAATGTGTTAAAAAAACAGTGAAAGAATAATAGTTCAACACGGACACTTCCTGGATGTAACCCGATATACAGACGGAACAGCGGTTTAAGAACACGGGTATGTAACACCACAAAGAAACAAACACTGGCTGCAAACGCTTTAAGAACAAAATAAAAGAATAACAAATGGACACTCCGTGGATACTAACCCAACCTCAAGACAGAGCAACAGTTTACATGGGATGGAACACCACAAAGAAACGGACCCTGGCTGCAATCAATCCCAAACAGTATACAGAACCTGCAGTTTAAAAACACGGATACAGAATAATAATCCGAAACCTACCAGCAAACGAAATCAACGCTTAACACTGTGATAGAAAAACACACACACACACAAAATTACACTACCTGCATTCGAATCCCACAAACAGAGGAAAACATCAGTTAAAGAAGACAGTTAAAGTATAATACTAGACTATGGACATTCCCCCCCATTCAAACCCAACCTCAATGGTATAAGAAAACAGTTAAAGAATAATGCTACAACATAGACACTTCCTGGATTCTAACCCAATTTCCAGACGGAACAACAGTTTAAGAAAACAGGTATGGAACACCACAAAGAAAGAAACCCCGGCAGCAAACGGTTTAAGAACACAGTTAAAGATAATACATGGACACTCCCTGGATTCTAACCCAACCTCCAGACGGAACAACGGCTTAAGAACATGGGGATGAACACCACAAAGAAAATGAATCTGGCTGTAACTGAATCCAAACAGTAGATGGAAACTTAAGAACATTATAAGAGTTCGATTGAAGGCAGGATCCATTTCTTCGTGCAGTTAAATTCCCGTGCTCTTAGACCGTCTTCTGGTGTGTTTCGAAGTATTATTCTGTAATCGTGATTTTAACCCGAAGTTTCCGACTACTGTTTGGGCTCGATTTCAGCCAGGGTTCCTTTCTTTTTTATGTATTCTATCCCCTATTCTAAAACCGTTTTTACGTATGGATGTTGGGTTAGAATACAGGGAGTGTCCAAGTTGTGAATTTATTCTTAAACTGTATCCTCAATCTGGTGTTTTTTTTAAGTGAAACTTCTTTATTAAGTTAAAGTTTAATCATTTCAGTGATATGTGTCGTAAACGTCAGAGAAGGTTTACTTCAATCGCGCATAAAGATTACACGCACACACTTTTTTTTCAAATAAAGTTTCTTTATTATTGCATATTTAGAGCTTTCTTTTTTCTTTTTTTTTCCAGATGATTTTGAATAAATGTATTTTTTTTTTAAATGCAAATTCCTTGATCAGGAAAGTGCGGGGTTTACATATACGTGGGATTTTAAAAAAATCAAATTTCTTAATCGGGATAGTGGGGGTGGGGTTCGACTTATACGCGGGTAACTACTTTAGTTATATTATATATAAATTAATAAAATGTGATTAAATTTCATTAATATTGAAAATTATAGCGTGGGCCATTAGAAGAGGACCAACTTTATAACACAGCAAGAGGGTGAAAAGTTATAAAAAATGTACAAATAATAGTTTACCTCAACGGGATTAGAAAGAGAGTGTTTTCTGAGGATTAGATAATAGGGTGGAGTGAAAAAACTTTTTTTCCGAAATTCACATTGCCTGAGTCTTTATATTGTGCCAGAATAGCTGAAAAAAAATTTCTCCAAATTTCAGCTTAAAATATTGACATCTTGAGGTTCCACATCTCAAGTGAATATTTATGTTGGCTTTTATTCAAAATTTTAAAGATTTTTATGTAAAACATATTTTTTAAATTTAATATTTTACTAAATAATTAATCATTTTGTAAAATAATATTAATGATTTACTTTCTCATTAATAAATTGTTTTATTGAAACGTTACTGCCAGTTATCAGATCCAGAAATGTCTTTTTATACATAAAAAAAAGCAAATTATACTCTAAAATCTACTAGATGACAGCACGTGTTCTAAGTAATAACTATTTCATCATGACCTAATAAGGCACGTCACTTTTACTGTGTGGAATGATTCGTTTTTGCGATTGCCTTTGTTTCAACCACTTGTTTCTAATTTATAAGATTGAAGCAATACGTTTTATTAATTTTGATTTATATTTGAGAAAATAATACGGAGTTTTGGATTCAAAAATCACCACAACAGAAGTGAAACGTTTTGCAGTGTTTTTGGAATTCCAGTACAATTGAAAGAGACAGTTTTACCAATGTATTCTGATTTAATGATGCATTTATTATTCACGAAAAATGATATACTGTGGAGTCAGGGGAACAAGAAAGATCCTTCAGTAAAAGAGATCATCAAAATTATTTCTTTGGACGTTGAAAGAATTTGGAACCAAGCAGTAATTCACCTCATTAAAAATTATAATAAAAAGATATGATCACAGCTTAATTCTACACAAGTAACACAGTCTTTGTACGCCATATACTTTGATGTAAGAAAGGACAAAACTATAATGCAAGAAAAGAAGCTCTTTATATACGACTGTAGCTGTGGAGGAGCATATTGTTATGTTGTCAGAACCTGGTTCTGTGTACTTAGGACATGTGACTCTGGATTCAGGCTCTAGTTCTGATATTACTTGCAACATCATCTACATCGTTACACAGAAAGATATTACACTTTCGCATCAGAACTCAACGTTGGGAAGAAAAATGGCGTAGTTAGATGGTTTGAAATCTTTTTTGGCCATAAATTGCATTGGTTTTTATGCTTATTGCATACTAATGAACTAACTCTTCGCCACTTTTTCCATAAGATTGACGGAAAGACATCTGGACCACACCAGTTTTCTGGAACAATAGGAAAATCTCTGGAAACGTACGCAACCCTTGCTGTGACAAATTTTGTTTCTATTACTGTTGCTCTGCCTGAAATTGATTAAAAAGACCTCAGTACAGAATAAAAGCACATCTTCAATATTTATAGGGCAGTATGCTCGGGACAGTGCCATCCAGATTTGGCAAACAGAAGTCCAGGAAGAATGTCTTATTCAAGCTGTCTCACTACAACGAACAGAATACTGTGCTGGTACATTTCGACTGCCGAACCAACAGAATGCTTTAAGCTTCTAGTAGACTATGTGATGAAAGTTTATGTTACATCTGGTTTGAAATAAAGAAAATCCCAGGAGCTGCTCATAGAGCACGGAATGATGAAATGAAGTTCGTTCTTGCTGAAGATTTTAATTCAGTAGTTCATGAAGTTATTCAGAGGAACTCTTCTTTGGCTCATTATGAAAATATTCTGTTGGCAATGCTATTTGATGAACGATCAGATATTCAAGAACTTGGCTTAAGAAAAATACTGAAAGAAGAAAAAGAAACTGACTGGAAGGGAAAAAATATGCCAAATTGATCTTCCATATATAAATTTCGAAGCAGAGGAGTATTTTCAGATAATTCACTGGGACAATACTTTGGAACCACCAGCTACCATGAACCTCAATGACGAAGACGTAGCAAGCATGATCAGAAACGGTTCACAATTTGAAATAGGAAGCTCCCTTGCCATTCTCATGCTGTAGAGAGGCATATAAGACTACTATCACAAGCATCATTGGTAACATGTGGAGTAGAAGCCAGAGATGGATCCATTCGTTGTGAAATCAATAATGAAAGGAACTTTTAAAGTTTGATACCAAAGTTAATTATTTATCCCGGCATGCGGACACCAAAATCGAAGACTGTTTAAAGTAAAGTGTTTTATTAATCAATAATACTCGAAAGGTAAATTTGTATCACTTCCTTTTCTGTACTAGTGTGCTTTCTAAATATTAATTGTCTATAAAAATGAAGTAATATGTAAATATTTTATAGCTATGTATTCAAAATATACGCCAAAACTTATGACACTCGGTTGCAAGTTAGTGACTTTTTTCCTCTTTCTTTCTTTCCTTTCCTTTTTTTTTTTTTTTTTTTTTTTTTTTTTTGTTAACAGCAATGTTTTACTATTTTTTTTAGTAGTTAGAGCTGTTTTTAGTCAAAAATAAAGTTATTGTACACATTAAAATTAAATTTAAAAAATTGATTTTTTTTAATTTTTACGTTGACATTCCTTTCTTTGAGCTCAGTGTGGAACCTGAAGACAATCAGTGAATGGACTAGCATTTTTTTCTGTGAGTTTTTAGCCAAACAGCACCATTTGTTGAGTCAGGAAATATTAAAACGCAATTTTTTTTTCCATTTTCACTCCACCCTATTATATAATGATCTATTAAAATTAGACTTTTAATAGGATTTCAAGATTCCCATATTTACTTCGTTGCCGGCAACATTTGAATGTTTGGTAGTAAAGCATTTTTTCAAGATCTTTGGACACTAATGCATTACGATTACCGCAGTCCTCCATATTTAGCTAGTGAAAAACTTTGGCTGATGGGTTACTTAAATTAATTTTTGTATCAGTCTTATACTGCTGCACTGTTGAAACTCAAGGATGACGTTCAATGAATATCATTTCTAATCTTACCAAGCAATCTGTTGACAGCTGTCACATGTGTGTGGATTCAAGATATTTTTTTCTTTATATTTCCTTTTGTATTACAGTTCTTTTTATATTAAGTAATTATACATTTTTAAATGAAAAATTGCATTAAACGTATGTGATTGAAAAAAAAGACAGTTTGTATCATTATTGTATAGAAATAATCAAATCTCATAAAATATTTTGCATTTTAATCGTTTCCAACAAACATTAAGGGAAAAAATATCTTTTAAATAAAATATTTTAAGTCAATATGTATAGCATCAACTGCTTATACATGTGTTTAACAAACAACCACTAGATATACAATGCAGAATCAAATATTAGTTTAAATTAACAGGTAAAATCAATTCTGCTCGAACAAGGAGGGAAAATTGAATATTTTAAAACTAATTTCTGACATGGGAAACTGCATCGGTTTGTTTATAATTGATGAGGATCCACACAAAGATTTAATTTTGTAATAGAATTAGGAATTCTGCTCAAAACACACAATTAAAGCTTTGAGAACACTTCCAATACTTAGCAAATGAAGATGAATACGATTAAGGTTTCGTCATTAGCACCTTTGTAAATAAGCGAGACTTTATTCAGTATGTAAAATAGTCATGTTGCTGAACCATTATACGAAAGCATGCAAGGAGAGAAATATTTCTATGTCGTGATTAACTATGCCGTTAAAACTATTTTGTCTCATCAGTCATGTAAAATTCACATAACAATAGCATTCATTTTACTGTGAATGCTACATGGTCCTATGGTGCATAATATTAGCAACCAAGTACGAAGTTTTATTTCGGAAATTTGCATTGTTAATGAGATATATCTGAAAAATCTAATGCGGACAGAACATATGAGTTCCTTGTACGTGTATTAAATCAAATATTTTCGGTTCACATCATCTTAACTTATTTCGTTTGAAAGAGATAGAATACTCAATGATACTAATGTTTAGCGATTTGTAGACAAACATTTGAGATATCGCAAAGCTGAGTTCAGTTTCAAAGATTTATTCTTGGTACTTAATTTGGTGATATTTCTCTAAATTTCGGCTATTGCCTATGTAGTGATTGACCACAGAGTGTTCATGAATCGAAGGCATCTATAGATATTGAAATTCTTTGGGGTGGTTTTGTAAATAAACTGTTTACTAAATTGGAACCAAAAAGAGAGGTGCACAACTAGATTTACAACAATCCTAAATATAAAATTTCAACATTCTATGACTAATAGTATTTGATGTATGGAAGATGCTTAAATATTTATGGACACAAATTTGGCAATATTTCGGCAAAACTCGCCAAGTTTGATGAAAGTTTGCGAGATTTCGTGTATGACCTAAACAATGACTGAAAGTGACCCTTAAGAAAATCCAATGAAAAACTGCGAGGATAATTAGACAATGATACTGAGATGGGTACCAGATATTATTTGCTTTTATAAATGTATAGACAAGTACACACCTACAGTACACAGAGAGACTTATTACTTAAGATTGTAAAGACCACACACTTATGAATGTCCGAGATAGCACAAATTTCATGCCGCAATTATAATTTTACTCAGAAATTAAAAAAAATCTTTTTAATTAAACAGTAAAAATTAAGATTGTAAATATATTATTTAATTAACTTTTGCTGGAAGAAAGCTGAAAAGTAATAACGACATTCTAAAAGTAAAATAAAAAAATGTATATAATAATGATGGGTATTGTGAGTTTTAACAATCGCAAGGAAAAATATATGACTTTAAGCAAAATCGAAAATTATTCGCAGGCTTATATTATTTATTTAGACAATTAGCAGATACTAATATTTGTGTACGACACAGTTGCAAGGTAATTATAACAGAGAAAGCAATTTTCGTTTGAACAAAGTACTTTTTCTTAAATATGTACAAAAAATATCTACAGCAATATATATGAAAAGTATATCAATGAATTATTCTGTATTAAAATTTAAAATGCTGCTTAACACTATTAGATACAGCACGATCTGGCATAAATATCTTTCACTGACAGCCACATTTTATAGATATTTTACTCCTTATAGGACATTTTGTTATTGAGGAATTTGATTTGTTATCCTGTCTTGGTGTCAAGCTAAAAAAATAAGAGCCCTCACTTCAGCCTTTAATCTTGTTAGTTCAAGCTGAATGGTGACCTGCGGATAGCCCACTTTATTGAAGTGCGTATGTGCCACACACTCTGACTGTACTAGAAAGGTTGTCATCATGTCTTTGTGTCTTGGTGTCACAGGGCTTAAAATAAAAATTTACTCCTGCAAAGACATACTGTAAATAAATGATAGTTTTTGTACTAAAGTTTCCACACTTCCTCAAAAATATAGATTTTCCACCTTTGCAGGCGATAAAAAATTTTAAATATTTTAAATATTCCTGAAAATGTTTCGTACATCTGAAATTTATGGCTGAAAGTATATTTATACAAAAACTCAGGTATTCAAAATATGTCCGATCCAGTGATCTAGTGATCAAGGATAGCTAGAAATTTCAGCCATCTGGGGAAAACTATTCTAGTGATTTCAATTTTAACAATGAATTACGAAATTCTCTGAGTTATCCTTTCCCTTTCCGTTTAAAGCAATATTTTTTCAGCTTTTGACCTGTCAGCTGCTTGCTTTCTGTTAGTTTGGACCAACTGCTATTTTATAAACACGTATCGTAGCATTATATAATGCAATACTTACTATGGTCGTGCATGCGCAGTATGCATTTTACCACAGTAGCTGCGCGGGCAACCGTTTCGGTTGGCGCAATGTTTGCCACACTCCGTTTTCGCCTGTTTGTGTGAGCCATTTCTCGAGCAGCGATTGTGTAATTTCGATTTCAGCAAAGGAAAGTAAAGAATGACCATGTTTCAATGATTCTCACTTTTCTATTTATTCCACTGTTAAATTAAACAATATCAACATTAAAAGTAAAGGAGAAGTTCAATGCACGTATTGCAGTTGGCGTGGTAGGCGGGATAAACAAGCCTCTTATACATCCACAAACGTGAGGCTGAACAGTAGGATGGAGCGAAAACAGCTTTTTTTTTCGAAATTCACATTGCCTGAGTAATTAAATCATGCGAAACTGATAAGAACGAACTTGTCTCCAAGTTTCAGCTCAAAATATTGCCATCTTCAGGTTCCACACCTCAAGCGAATATATTCCCAGTGTCTTTTTTAGTCTTTTAAGAATTTCTATTGAAATAATTACGTTTAATTAATAAATCGAATAATTAATACTCCGATACACCTGCACTATCAAGAACAACGGCTAGTTCGGGCATTTAGTCTTAAGTGTATTTGAGATGTCACAAACCTCATCGTCAGTCGTTTTCCGACATTTGGCTTCCTGACTAACGAAATCGTCATCATTTTCTGAGGTATATTCCATTTCTGAATCAGATCGTAAGTTGACGTTTGCTTCTAAATCTACGATTTCCAGCCCTGACATGTGAACAATGAATGTATTAATAAAGCAATTGATTAATGACAACATAACTAATTATTCAATTAATTAATTAAACATTATTATTTTAATAAAAATAAGCTAGGAACATATTCGCTTGAGTTGTGGAACCTGAAGATAACAATATTTTGAGCTGAAATTTGTAAACAAATTGTTCTTATCAGTTTCACACCATTTTTAATGACTCAGGCAATGTGAAATTTGAAATAAAGTTTTTTTTCGCTCCACCCCAATGAATCAGCCTAGATAAAATCTAGGTCTAAGCAAGTCTTCTATCAGTACTTACTGTGAAAAATACTAATCCTAATTCTAAAGGGCCTTTGAACTTAATTTTATACAGATGCAATTATTTTTCATAAAAGTAAATTTCTTTTTTGACAACAAGTGGTCAAGTCTCTTCATCTTAAAATGGAAAACGTGCACCGAATGCGGGACAAGTTTTTCAGTTTACCAAAAATGTACTAGGGGAATTTGACACAACTATGCTTTAAATGGTAAAACGCAGTTAAAAAACTTTCCTGACTCTCAATTAACATTTTTTTCAAACTAAAAAGACATAATAAAAATCGGTAGGATAATAACAGAGTAACGGAGAAAGGAACTGAATATGTAAAGCACGTGCCACTTAACTATTTTACTAAACTTGTCACTTTTACAATGACACTTTTTTAACAAAAGAAACAACTGTATGAATCACATTTAACGCAAACAAAAGTTGTAACATCTATTTTGGAGTAGTCGTCGTGCACACCTTTCTTGCATTTCGTGCACCTCACGAACTTTATTTTTGTCTTAGACAGCATGCTATGCCACTTTCCTTCTTTAGAATTTGATATTTTAATGTTTATGTTTGAAGATGGAAGTCCAAACAGCTTTCTGACTAGAACTGCCATTTACTCCCACCCTCATTCTACCCGATTCCTTTTGCAGTTTCCCTTTTTTAGATACAATGCTTTACGTTTTTACCTGCTTTAAACGAGAGTATTAGTAGTATTTATTTCGCCTATTTTAAAAACAATACGTACTAGTGGATTTAATCCCAAGCACGTTTTCCAACGAGATTGGAATATTCACACAAACTCGACAAGCAATGGGGTTAAGTTATCTGCAAAACAAACGCATCGCTACCTGAAGAAAGAAATCCCTTTTCAGCACAAGCAGCATTAAAACGGTACGTTTAATATTACGTTATTTTAAAATGAATAAATATCTGAAAGTTACCCACTAAGAAAAATTGCAGACAGAAGCGTCTTCCGGGAATTTGACAGCAGCTACCGAACTGAAACTTTCGTAAACGATCTGTGGTGTGCCACTATCTCAGCTAGTTGCTTCTTGGATCCTTTGGCGTCTTCTTTTAAAATTAAAGTAAGTAGAAAAACGTACCTCGGTCTCTCCCATTTAAAAATTCCATTTCTTGAAAAACTAAAAATTCATGAAAAATCTTCTTGGGCATCATGCTGGAAATATCAGCCACCCAAGAACAGCAGTTTCATAATCGAATGCTGTAGTCGTTTAGCAGATCATTCAACAACGACTTCAAGCTTTCGTTCGCCGCGTTGCTTGACAGACTGGACTACAACGAATGACTGCACAGGACGTCACAGCCGTCACTTTTTTCCTTTCAAGGGACAGACTCGACAACCTCTGAGTGCTGAAGTCATTCATGCGTGCGAAACGTTTGCATACGCTGTGCTGCTGAAGTTGGATGCTTGCGAAATAGATGTTGGAAATCGGATTTCCGAAGAAGCACATTATTTTTCCCCAATGGCTTCGTTGAAAAGCAGAATTGGCACATTTGGGAAAGGAAAATTCGCATATACCCGTACCTTCATCTCTGCATTTGCCTAAAGTCATGGTTTGGGCTGTCATTTCCTGCAGAGGACATATTGGGGACTTCCTTGAACGTCAAAGGATTACTTCAGCAAATAAATGGACATCCTCTTTGAATTTGTGGTCATTCGAAATGCTTTAGAGGACGACAGGAATAGCTCGTAGTCTGTGCAAGAAGGTGCCAAGCAACATCTAATGGCTGCAATGTTCAATTTTCCTAACGACCACTTCTCTAAGTGTGACATCGCTCTTGACCGCGAAGTAAAGTGGAGTATAGCGAAGCATAAGTAAAGTGACATGGCTTGGCCTCCCTATTCACCAGATTTGACGCATTGCGATTGTTTACTTTGACGGTACTTGGAAAACTAGGTGTATTGTCAGAATCTACAAAATCTAAATGAACTTGGAACAATACATCTGTGCTGCTTGTCAGAACATTTCAAGTGAACGTTCGCACGAGCGTCTGCGAATTTTGTCCTCAGTTTGCGCTACGTCGTTGTTGAAAATCGTGGTTATTTTGAAAACATTTTTTTTTACAGTTTTCCCTACTCAACAATGACATCTGTTTATGAACTTTAAATAATTATGAAAATCGGTAATAATAAATTCCCTGGTTACCTAAGCAGAATGCAGTAAAGCGCACATTTCTCATTTCTACCGCCTTTTGTTTTTCTTTAATTGATGTTTCAAAGCGTTGGTCAGTTTTGAGGCATCCGGTATCAAAATTAAAAGAGAAATAAAGAAATGAGGGAAAACTCATGTGACGCAGTGAAATTAACACTTCTACTCTACTTGATGCAAATTTTGACTTATGCCAAAAAAGCATACCATGCCTTTAAAACAAATAAGCTAACCAATGACAAACATACATTGTTCATTAACATGATTAAGAACAAACCACTAATTTTAAACAATGCGTGACTCTGATGCTAGCTGATTGTAACAGCGAAATTAATTACGCTGGAACAATTGTTTTGAATGGAATATTTTAAAACAAGCTCTTCGTATGAGAAAATGCACCGGTACGTTCATAATTGATGAGAAACAGCTGGATGTCTTACTTCTGTATTTGAATTTCCAATGGTACTTAAAACGCATCATTCATGAAAGATCTTCGCAAACCCTCTCAATATTTAGTAAATGAGAAAGAATACTAATGAAGTTTCGTCATTAGTGCTTTTACGAATGAGGGAAGTTGAATTCAGTATGTAAAATAGTGGTTTTACTGAAATGCACTGAAGAGCTATGTATCATCGAAAATATTGCCGTTAAGTTACTCATTGCTCATTAAGTTACTAAGGAAGTTGTAAATTATGTAACTTAAAGACTGTTAGCTTTTTCGGTGAAACTGATTTAAGAATACATATCTGTGGGCGAAAGGTTTTGTGTTTCAGCTAGATATGCTCAGAATAATAAATATAAACTTTTAGGAAATATTAACTGTTACTAGATTTTTTTTCAGTATTTAATTTTTTAAAATTATAACATATTCAACATCCGAGCATGCATATTTTCCTCAATTTTATGATTTACAAAAAGAGAAAAGGTTTTGGATCTCAAGCAAGCATGCTTAACAAGCATTTATGCAACCACTGGTGTAAATACAAATATAGGTTTCCTTAAACGTAAAATAATTTCTTAAAAAGCTTCATAAAACCCTCACAAGTAAGCCATTTCGACTATATATATTTTGAAATAGTTTAAACTCTGGAGATATTCACAGATAAGCTCTCTGTAAATCTGTATTTCCCCTTCTTTTAAAACTAGGGCCTCAGGGTCTCATGTAAATGTCATTTTATTTTCAAAATACTTCCTCTGATTTTGACAGTAACTGTGTATTTGTTCTAAAGACTTTTTGTAGCATAGTCAGCTGTTTTTATCTTATGTATTGTGGCATGAGGGATATAAATCTGAAAAATTGAATTTAGCTTCCACTGTAATGTGTTTCAAAATTCTTTCTTATTCTATTTTATCGGCAGAAGAAATGTATAATGTATACTTTTCAGATAAAACACGTTGTATGTCAGTTTTTTTTTTTTTTTTTTCTTAGCGCGTTGCTTTCGAAATGCTGTACTCGCTGTTATTTTTATTAGCGAGAATAGCAAGATAGTCCAATATAATTTAAACGTATAAAAATGGCTAAAATTTCATTTCAACGTCTAATTTATAAAAGAGGAAGTTTATACTGTTATTTTTAACAGGCTGTAAAGATTGTTTTATTTCTTATACCATCTGATTAGTAAATTCTTTATGTCTGAATCTAAATATATTTCCATGGTCAAAAATTTATTTTTTTACACGCTGAATTCAAATTTACTTACATTTTTCATTCTTAATCTGTTAATTCCATCAGTTAACACATTTTCTGTTTATCTTGTTACATTTTTTTAAATTCTTCTCAATACTTCTTATTTGGTGTAGGATCTTTAAAACATTCACATATCTTGTAAGATCCATTTTATGCATTAAAATATATTTATGGAATTTCCACTGACTTCATTTCATTCTATTTAGTGTAATAAGTTTTTTAACTGTTGTAATGTATCTAAGGAGGGAATTTTGAAATATACGTATTAGTGAAAGGAGAAACGTAAAATAGTAATTTACTGCTAAAATGCTAAGCAAAATATTAAATATAACATTTAAAGGACGATGTTTCACTTAAAGCTCTCCAGTGAAATTTCCGTGATTTCATTATTTTTAAGAGTTAAGGGACCATATATAAATTTATTAAGTGACAATTTCTTTTTTAAATTGCATAAAATAAACGTAAATTAAATTTATTTAGTACAAAAATAGTAAAGTTAGAGGTATTAAGAAATAGAAAATTTTGGAGCCAATAAATTGGAGGTTTGTACAGTTTGATGGTGATTCTATAAAGCCTCTATTGTAGCGTTCGCTACCATTTCCCTCAAATAAAATATTTTCCATGTATAGAATTAGATGCAGTACATCTATCCCTTCCAATACAACGTCCTATTTTTGAGAAACGGACATTCTCAACATTCCAGGAATGAAGTTGACTTTTTTTTAATATCTGAAGGACCAAGTCTTTGGATTTCCCCTACTTTATCAAGCATTTATAATCACATTTTCACATTTTTATAACTTATTCTCGAGACCATTTTAGAAATGATTATGCATTCTTTTTTTCCTTTTCGATTCAACTCACACTCGTGCAATATCTATGAATATTGCAATACAAAAAGGGGAACAGAACAACAATAAATAATTGATTGAGCAAATTCAGCATTAGAACGCTTTGTTCGCCGCGGATGATAGTTTTTCGTGTTTATAATGACCAATCAATTTTATCACTATCCGCTCATCCATTTTAACGTCATCTTGTGACATTATTGCTTTTACCGCAGCTTAATCAATATTTAACAAACTAGAGCATTCTCTTGTCATTTGATAGCCGCATGAAAGTATTAACAACTAACGGTTTTTGACATTATAAAGATTTATAACCTTTTCCGTTATTAAAAAATTCTCACTCTCATAACAATGTGTTCTATTCTAAAAGTGAAATTTACTTGAAATTTAAATAGTCTTGTAGAATAATATGAATTTGAGCCCTGAAACATTTTGCATGGCTAATTTTAGAAAGATTACTTTATAATGTAAGAAATTTTAAACGCGAGGGTTTAGTTAAAATATAAAATTTCACAGAACATAATAGTTTCAGTTTTCGAAGAATGATTATGATTTTGTTCACTAAAAAACAACTCACAGAGTTTTCTTGCCTTTGCATTGTTAAAGTTCAATGTTGAGAAAAAATATTAAAGCTTTTATAATTTCATTTATACTGTAATAGACTTTTACATGATACTTATTATAATGTAAAAATTTGTAAACTTAAAAAAGCACAAATTGATATTTATTAATAAAGAGATTTCAAAGAACATGGTTGTTTTGTTTTGAAAGAAGGTAATGATTTCTTTTAATTAAAAATAGCACGTATTTATCCCGCCGTTCCGCATTTAAAAGTAGAAGGGACGTTCGGAAAATAGTATTCTTTTCACAAGTATAAAAAGACAGGCACTAAGTTTTCGCAACACACTTTTTTATTTCTGTACACAAATTAGGTTATTTCTGCACATAATCTTCCCGAGCATTATCATACTATATAAGATGTTTATGCCTCCGCCTACAGTCTATTTATAAATGCAACCACTGGGCCTTCAAGTTTTTTCCGGCTTTCAGAATCAGGAAACGCCTATTATCACAAGTTGTGAACCTCATGCGCCCGTCCACATACGCATAACGCCCGTCCACATACGCAGACTTTATTCAAATTTTCAGATGGAAAGTTTTTGAAGAACATCTCGGCATACTGGATCTGTATATCAGTGAAAAAGTTGAGGGAATTTCGGGATGAAAAATGTTTGACACGCGACGGGGAGCTTAAGGGAACAGAGCTTCCTTTTCTGAATGGACTGTCAGAGGAGTTGTAGGATGAAAGTCTGCAAAAATTTGTTAAACGTATGATAATATATTTGATGCACGGGATGTATATTTGGAAAAATAGTCAAATGTAGGTACAGCTGTAGGGGAAAAAGCCCGCTTGCTGTTTATTTGGCTGTCGTTGATCGCACAACAACGCTTTAAGTAACATTCTTTTACAAATAACGTATATTTTAATCTGATATTATTAAAATATGCATACGAGTCCGTTTTCATATTTAATCCTGCATTAGGTTAGTCTTTTTAAGTAGCAGCACCCCATTTTGACTTCATCAAAACGAAATAAAAACTTCAAATTACCCTAAATATAAATTTTCATGTATTTTTTTCATGTATTTTTTCATGTATATATTAAGCATTTTCAGACAATAGATTCCCTTAGACATCCACCTGACATAATCAACACCACCAGGTACTCTGAAAGAAATGTCTATTTCGGGATACTCCTATAAAAATTAAACAATTTGGATTAATTCTTAATAGTTATCCCTGAGCTGTTGATTTCTTCCAAATTTTGTATTCTTTATACAATGGTTCCATCTTCAATAGCAGTTTTGTACTTTGTCTTGTTCAACTTAGACCATCCAATCTGAAATAAAAAAAAAAAAAATATCTGGATGAAGAGCAGTAGCTTTGCCCACTTTGAAATCAAAACAAATTTTAGGATAATATTTCTAAAATATGGTGGCGACAAGGTAAATATAAAAGATTTCGATCCAGTAATTGCTGTAGCAAAAAATGCGCGTTCCCCTATAATAACAAGTGGTATCAAAACACATTGCCTGTATTTTACCAACTGCTTCCCATTCTTCAATTGCTGTAAATATAGCTTTTGCCTGAGAATTTTTCCCATATTATTTTCAAGCTGAGGAACTGCTATAAACTGTTCTGCATCTCCACAGCTAATTAAAATTGCTATTCTCTGTACATTTTCTGTCAAACTCTCTACATTTTCCACAACAACAGCATCCTTTAAATCAGAATTATAAAATCTGCTTTTGATGAGATCAATTCTTTGTTTTCGAAATTCCTATCTTCGGACTCTTATTGCACATCAAGGTACCGTAAAGATATTATGTGTTAATGTTGAACTACTTCTACGTTATACCAGTATGTAAATCATAACGATAATATGAGAGCTAGGGGAGGCATAGGCACTCCTTGCCCATAGTATGGGCACCCATGTCCATTGTAAAAGTAAATAATAACAGATAACAAAAAAAAGCATTGTAATAAAGATAATTCGAGAGGTTTGCCTTATATGTGCTTCAACTGAAATACAAATGAAGATCTTTCTTCTGAAGCACAGAAATGCATACCAAATAAATAAAAATATTTCACAAATTGTAGTTTAAGTTATGAAAATTCCTGATTTATTTCTTTGTTTTTTTGATGAAAATAGCACAAAAGACGGTCAAAATTATTTAGAATTCTTTCTCTTCTTTTTCTCACTAATTTTACAAAAAATGTAGATTTTTGTGGTACGATTCACAAACTGACCTAAAAAACACTGAATGTCATTAAATACTGGTTTTGCTGAGAGTAAAAGTTCAAAACAACATTTTAATGAAATAAAATAAGAACCAGGTTTGTAGAGTAAATTGTTTATACTAAATGAAGGAAAAACTAAAGGTTTTTTGCAAAAATCGTAATCTTTCAAGAATTCAACCTCGATGCGGCACGGGATAATATTATGCAACTCAGCTAAAACTTTACCGATCTCATTTTCTAGTCAATTGACAACTTTTAGGGGGGTGTCCTCAAAAATAACATTAAAAAAATTCCCTCATATAACTTGTGACCCCCCCCCCCTAGTGCGTGAGTCTTTACGTTTTAAAACACTGATAAATGTGCTAAAAAGATCTTTTTTTTCAGAGAATAAACTGATTTTTCATAAAATAGAGAATTGAAAAAGCTCAAGTAACATTTTTACATGATGTTTAAACGAGAACTATCAGTTAACATAAAACTTTGAGTGTGGTGTTCGTTATAGAGTGTTTGTAATTCCAATGTGGCAAAAATATATAGTTGAACATTAAAAAAAGTAGCACATATGATTCTTTTGGGGTGAATTAATGTTACCAAGAGTTTTAAAATCATAACAATATGCAAAAATTTACATTCTTTTGAAAACCACCAAAAGCATGCATATTTATAGTAAGGGACAAAATTATTAGTGTCAATACTCATATTTTTGAATTTTCCAATTTAAGTTAATTTTTTGAGTGAAAACTTGCTTTTAGGTATTTTTAATGTATAAGAGTATTCTAATTAAATCATAAGAGTGTATTATGTGAATATACCTTTTTCGTGTAAAAGTAATATTTACATTTAATGAAAATGCTATAAAAAGTAATATTCTATTTGGTGTTTACACCCTTAGATGTAATTCAGCTTTTATTCGGGGCATGCTCTTTACAAATGTATTATGATGACTTCTCTGGTATTTTTCGGGATCACATTATTTCCTTATACTCTGTACAAGGATGTAAATAGAAGTCGTTTATATTAATAGAGTCTATTTGGTGTCTTTTATCAACAGTTTAAAACCGTTGGACAATTTCTATAAAAATTTTGTTCCAGATTGAAGATGAGCCATGCGATTCTATCTGATCCACCCAGAGGCAGGCAAATATTCATGAACTGAGTGGCTAAGGTCCTCTTTGCATCTGCAGCAGTTTCAATGCATGCGAAGTAAAATAACATTAGCATATAAATTACAACTCACGTTTAAATATCAGCTCATATTTAATATATCTTTTATAAAGATGCCGTAACTTCGTAAATATAAACTGTGTTTCGTTAATTGGATTACTTTTTGCAATATTGGTCTGATCATCCAAAAATCTAAAAGTAATTTCAGTATCTAAAAGTAATTCAGTGATCTGCGATGGTCCCCTTAATTAAGGATTAAAGACATCCAAGCAAACACAGATTCTTAAAATAATTTCTTTTATAAAACAGTATATCATCATTTATAAACTATCACACATATGCAAAAGCAAACCTGTTTATAGAATTCATGGTTGACTGTTCATTTTATAGACACACGTAACCCCGATTTGGGGGTGCTACATAACACTTTGTCTAATATAATTGCCATGTATTCTTGTAGATTTCCTTACAATTTATCACAATACTACGTTAGACCTGGTAATTATTAAATTTCTTTATCTTGCAAAAATAAATTGAAAAAAAAACTAATATATTTATATACAAATATATATATTTATTTATTTAAATGGAAGGTAAGTTCTTCAGTCACATGCAAACTTAATGTGCACATGGCGAAGCAGTCCTTATATATATTAAAAACACCAATAAGGATATCAGCTGTAAAAAGCAAGTAAAAAAAAAAGCAACTAATAAAACTTTATAACCAATTTACATGATCGAAAAATTACTTTAAACTAGGTGAAGAAGAATTTCATGAATAACTTGAATAGTCTGAATAGTGCCTGAATAACTTGAATACCTATTGTAATAATGTAACATTTTAACACTTTATTTTAATTGTCCGTATAAACATTTTTTAAAATGGGGCGGGGGGCGTTTTAATTACTTTAGCATTAGTAGAATGCCATTTATGAGCTTTCCAAACTTCCCCAAGATCACATAACTGCTATTTTCCTCCTATGGGTTAGTTCCAAATTCGTGTTATCTCTCTTGGAAGTATGCTGCAAATAATTCATATGATAAATTTAGACAATACTTTAAAATGTATTAATATTTTAATAAAATCTGATTTTCTAATACATAAACAATACAATATCATCATCTATTAAAATTTTCTAACTCTTCATTTTTATTTCTAACAAATTCATGACCCTATAAAATTATATATAATGGTTTACTTCTTAAAGTATTTTAATATTTAATTTTATACTTTGTCTCCTTTAACAACACTTGTATGCGATGAAAAATTTAAGAATATTACTTTTAAAGTGTACAGAAAGTTCACGTGATTACACATAGCGGAAAGAATCTTAGGAGTTAGCAACTATTTCCAATAAGAAGAAACGATGAAAGATGAGTGCGAAATTTTCTAATCATACCTTTTCGCAGAAACAGATTCACAGCTTTCAAAAATATTAATCGAGATTTTACATAAAACGCTATGAATAATTGTTGCCAATAACGAAAAGTTTGTGCCCCCAAATTAAAGATTTATTATTAGCGTTTTGTAAACATAATTTCTTGTATAGGTCAAGAATAAGTTATGATTTTTTTTACGTTTTTGGCACACTTTTAAGCATGAAACTTCACGTCTGTTCTGCAAAGAAATTTTCTCACAATTTACGTGCAAAGTTGATGATAAAGTAGCAGAGGGTATTTGCTATTAAGTGACTTTCTTTTTTTTATGTGTAGAAAAATCCTTAAAGTGGATATTTTCGAGAAATTATTTGTATTACCAATTATTTTTAAGAGATTGTCCTGAGGAAGCTTGAACTTTTGTCTTGAAAATTTATTCATATGTTTATAAATACTCATGTGCTTAAGTACTCGTACTGCCATGCTAAATTTTTAGAAGGACGTGATGTACAGAAAGTGGGATATCGACATTTTTAGCTCGATAATATTTCAGTTTAAAAATAAGTTAATTAAAAAAAATAAAATTATTTTTTTATTATTATCAAAACTCAACAGACATGATTTTGCGCAAAAAACATACGCATGCGAATGTTTGTCAATAAAAGCTTGCATGAAAATGTTTCGAGTATTTAAGTAATTGGTTTGTTTGTTTGAGTTTTTATGTCGGCTCATGAGCCACCTGCCTAGGATGGCGTGTGTTTTGGTTGGAGGACATTCTAAGTAGCCATAACGCGTATTGACGTTAGATCTAGAGAAAACCGGCCAACACTCCAGACCGTTAGTTCGAACAGCCGCGCGATGGGGCAGAACTCTTAACTTTCACACTTTAGCCGTTTAACATTTTCAGTGTCTTATCCAGAGATGCCAAGTCTCCGGCTTTTTTCGAGAGGTTTCCCACCACCAATTTTTACTTACAAACTTACTTACAAACTAAAAAATAAGTCCTTATATTAAAATAAGTCCAAATATTTAATGCAAAATAAAACTGTCTAAAAATTGTGGTGGGAAATCTCCCGAAAAAAGCGAGAGACTTGGCATCTCTACTTATCCATTTGGTCATGGTGGGGCCAAGTGATTCGTAAACAGTGAGTTACTAAGTTTACTTCAAATTTGTTAATGTATTTTTATTTTGTATTATAAAATATGAATTGCATTAATAGTTTTCTGATGAAAATATTAAGTGTAGAATAAATTATTTTGCAATAGCAACTGTTTGAAGCAATCGGAGCTATTAAAACATTTTAACAATCCGATATACACATATTTCCGTCATATTCCCATACTGTAACATGCGATTTTCTAACAATACATAACACTCTATTTGTACGTGCGTAATCGATCTTCCAAACTACCTTACTTCTAAGAATTCTCGTGTTGTTAATCATTGCATGCCAGTCCTTCATTGGTATACTTAATGTGAGACGTGTGTGATGCATTGCCGTTGAAGTGGATATAATAAATCATTTTAAATAAAGAGCATCGCTTTTTTCATGGGTAACTACATAACAAAGTTGCATGATATTTTACTTAATCGCTATCCACTTTAAAAAGTGTTTGGCAATGTTGAGTGTAAAAATCCAAACGATCAAGTTTTACACTAAAATTACATAATAAGCATTTAAATTGTTATTTCAAAAAGAAATTTGTTATCTTTACTACGGATCCGAATGTGGTTTGCAAGCTCTAAATTGAATGTTATGTCACTAGTCAAATAATTTCACAAACTCTCATTTTACTGATTTTAAATCTGCCGTAATTATTTATTTTAAAAAGGACTCCATAATAGTCATTCTCTTCGGAATTCGGAATATCGTCTACATAAAATCAAATGCTGAAAATGTCACGTTTTCCATGCCTTTACTATGAGAATTTTTGTCTGGAATGTTGCTTCTACAATTTTTTTCATACGTCAGTGTGAAACTCTTAAGCAGTCCAAAAGCAAACTATATAAGTTTTACTAAGCAAAGTTAAGTTTCTTCTCTTTAGTTTACCTTATTCTTATACAACCATTAACTTTATGAATGAAATATAGTTTTGAAAAGAGTGTTTTGCTTGCAAAAATTTAAATTATGCATTATAAAAAGCCTATTTTTCCCATACGAAGAATGGGTTCTTCAGATAGAGGAATATATGTAAAACAATTTCTTTTTTATAAATCAGGAAATGCAATACTTTAATGTTTAAATATGATAAAGGTTTTCGTAAACTTTTCTAGAAAAAATATTTAATTAACGATTTTACTATAAAGACATGGAATACTCAAAAATTTATATCATTCGCCATCTTTCTAAATATTCTAAAAATATTTACTTTCAAAATATATAGTACAGTAGCGAAGCAATTCAATATGTTTGGGAGGGGCTCAGCATATTTCTATCAATGTTGGAATCTAAAAAAAAAATCATATTGTGCTGACCTGTGGTTACTTTCTTCTTTCTTCCAATGATATGGGGAGGGCTCAGTCCCCCTCATCCCCTGCTTTCCTACACCACTGATATAGTACATGCGAAACAATCTAATGTGCTCTAAATTACAAAGCTCTTATATATACATGCTGTCTCAAATGAGTTTCTACAAACTTCAAGGGTAGGCAAGCATATAATAAGAATTTAGAATCACCTAGCAGTGCGGAACCGGAAACTTATTCTTCGTGTCGCTGTTAATAATCACTTTCGAATAATAGAGAAATTTCTGATCAGGGTTAGTCCTAAACTAATCAATATTTAACAAATAGCACATGACTAAAATTGTTTATTAACAGGATTAATTATTAAAGTGGGGATTGTATATTGATTACAGTAGTTATTATTTAAATTGATTATTAAAGTGAATATAAGCAGATAAGTGAAAAAGTCATTTTAAGTAAAAAGGTGTTATGTGTCATACCTACAACTAAAGTTTGTTCTAACTCTTTTAGAACACCCTGCATATGTATATGATACATTGCAAAAAAGCAGTGTAAAATAGCATAGCTGTTACTATAACATACTATCTATAGGTAATTAATTATAAATCCTATTAAAACAGTGCAAACTCAGCATATTACTAATAAAATAGTATGTAGCATAAGTAAAACAATGACCAAAACATAATGTACCATATTGCGGCATTTTACTGCCACGATTGAAACAGGAGTCACAATTTGTTAAATTTTATTTTTAGAAAAGTAAACAGAACTAAACTGACTTTTTAAATTTCCATAGAATTGGATTTATTTAGAAATCATGAAGGTAATAAAAAGAGAAATATTTCACAAAACAGTTGTTAATGAAAGGTAATTAACACAATGCGGTAGTATGTATAACTTTTTAAAACAAGAATTAGATGAATAAACTCAGTAATTAACCAGGTGAGCATGATATAATCAAAGTAAAAGTTTTGAATAATGACTGGAATAAATATTAACGAATGAAGTGTTTCTAGAAAAACTCCCTGAATATCATAGAAGGAATTGATTTATTATAGGTCTTCAATGTATGTTTAGCAAACCTACTTCATTCTTTTTATTAGTATTCAAAGCGGAAAGTCTTTATATATGAGCTTTCATTTTCTTATATAAAAAAAATAAAAGAACAAAAGAAAAAAAAAACGCTTACTCGCATAGACAGCTATTTCTGAATAAATAACTCTGTAAATTTATTTAATCTTCAGATTATTTAGATATTCGAAATCGTTCTTTTTAAAAATTCACATCTTGAATTACATGAATAATACAGATACTTACAAAATATATATAATTTTTAGATGAAATATAATTTTAATGAAGAGTAAAATATTAGTATTAATATCAAGTGTTTCAATTATTGGTATAATTTCAAATTATTCAATAATTCCCTGCAATGATTTATAAACTACTAACTGATTGTATAAATTATGCAGAAGAGCTAATCATGCTCTAGTTGTAAAATGTTATGTCCACAAAATCTGAAAAAAATACCAAGTATATTTCAATAAGTTTTATTTTAGAATAAATTCACTCTGATAACAAAATCATATCAGCGAAATTATAAGTCAAATGGAAAAGGTTTGATGAACATGCAAATGTGGCTCATGAAGTTATTTATCAGCTTAAATAAAAGAATTATTCATAGAATACAATCAAAAATATGCCAAAATTTAGCAAGGTACATATTAGATTACCCCGTGTTTCAATAATGCGCTAGTCTGTCAAAACTTGAAAAGAAGGTTCAATGTGGTTTGAAGACGACTTTCCGAACTCAACCAACGGTGTCATGTTCAAATTCATGATTCGTGAAAGATGAAAGCTACTCGGTGCGAGATCTAGATTATAGGAAGAATGTTTCCAAGCATTTCTTCGGAATTTATGTGTAATTGAGACCGCGTGAGTTGGTACTAGCTACTTCAATAGGATACATTTGAACACTGTAGTGGCCTGTTCTCTGCAGACATGCAGTTTACTTAGCACAGGGCGTTTGCGCATTAGGATTATGCCGAAAAAAAATTGCTTTAAGTTGATATGAATGATTTTTTAAATACAGATTCAAAGTGAAAATTATTTTGTTTAATTTATAAAAAATATTCTGCACCAATGAAAGCGAAATTGGTAACTCAAGTAATTTTTGCACACTCAAAACTTATTTGTTGAAATATATTTCAGATTTAAATATTTATATGTTTTCTTATTTTTTTATTTTTGGTTAAGTTCTTCCACCTCTTTCACCCCACATTTCTAACAAATATTCACATGTGTTACATCTATAACGTATCTATCAGCATTCAAACGAGTTATGGCTGCAGCGAAATTTAATTTTGAAATACCATCCATCAGTTTCTTGGAGAATCTCTGCGTTATATTTGGTAGAAAATCCAAGATTCCAGCCTTGTTATGGAGATGATAGCTTACACTATTTACAGTGATATTCTCCATTTAAGAATGAAGAAGTACGAAGTAAAAGCATGTATATAGCACGTGAATTCCATATGGCATTGTGAAAGACAGTAATCCTCTCCATTTAGTTACAGAGTACTCACTAGTTTCTTTAACGAAATGAAACTATTTACACAACTCATACATAAATGGAAAATCGTTTCGCTACATGGATTTGGAGCAGTAATCATTTCACTTTCTGGCTTGTAGGACTGCTGCAAGACATTGCTTTTTTTTTTTTTTTAATCACGTTGACCACAAATTCGTTTAAAGTTAACTCGATGGAAGACTTCGGAGTAAATAACTCTAATACATGTTTTACAATTCAATCATGTATATGATGCTGGCAGCTAATGTACTGTGGCTGATCAAATCCCCTTGTAACTATTGTAATTTAAAATTTTTAACTATTCCATTGCCTTGTGCAGTATATAATGCTGTTGTGTCACATCAATCATTTCAAGCTCTTTGCATCAAATTCATTCAGTAAATTTTGCAGCGCGTTGAAAATGTCCTGGGATTATCCGTTTTAACATGTTACTGTATCTAATTCTTTAAGTGAATTGTTCAAGATTACCATTCGATACTCGTGATCTGAAATTATTTTACGGTGGAAGTGGAGGCAGAAATATTTCTTATCTCTCAGGATACATTTTATTTTACTCTTCGCATTTTCTTATTAGAAACTCACCAAACGCCTAACTGTGATGTTATTGATTAAGCTTGACATAGCAAGCTTAATTTCAAGCTTAAAAATTTTTCAAAAAATATATTTTATTTTTCCCCACATATTTTATTTTTCCACGCATTTTCCCCTCTGTGCTGAAATTTCAAGTTAATTTAATCTGTTTCCATCAAGCGTCCGCGGCTGGGATCGAAATCGGGACCTAAGGTTTGGGAGGCCAGCGTCCTAACTGTTCTGCCAATCTGCCTCGCGCTGGCGTGACTAAAGTTTGAAGTGACTGTCATGGTTGTCACGCCGCTTTCTGGCGAAATCGATCAGTGCCCGATGCCGATTTCTTTTTTTTATTTTTCCATGGGATGAATCAAAATTGAAATAATGTTATGTGTGATTTATAGACTCTACTAATAGGGAAATAAGCATAATATAAATTTAAAAGCAGCACACGTTTTAAAACTTTCAATATCGCGATACTCATGTTGGCCAAAACTGGCCAAAATCGACACAAACGACTGATTTTGAAATCAATTTCGTAGTATAATTGTATTTTATTTTGAAGAATTTCCATATTTGGAAATATAGAATCTTTTGTTTTTAATTCTATGATCAAGTACATTTATGACTGATGATAAATTATTTGTTATATGGATGTGGCTTTCCAAATCAAGCAGTAATCAAGTTGTATTCAAGCTTGACAGTTCAAATGACTTCTCGAAGCTTGCTGCAAGCTTAAAATGAATTGAACTGTCAAGCTTGTATTAATACGTCAAATTCAAAGAAATGCCAAGCTTGATTTAAGCTTTTGTGCTGTTTGGGGAATGGGCGATTTTTAAGAAAGTGTGCATGTTACTTATTTTATCTTGTATTTATTTATACCTCATATAATTTTTATCTTCTTAGCATAACCAATTTCCACATGTTTTTTTATCACAAATATATTTTCTATATCATGTAGAAATGAATGATGTTCCTATTTATATTTTTCTTTCATTCTCTGCAGTCAGCATAATTACTTCTGACGCAACTCTTTCTATCAGATTTATCCATTCTTGCTTAAATTTTGCTGCTTCCGAAAGTAGCAAGATTTAAAGGGCAAAGTGTTTTAATTTTAGGTATATCTCGTCTTTTTGTTGGATTCATAGCTATATTCACGATTCCATTTTTTTCTTAACTGTCACACTTGACTATTATAAAGCCATATTACCCATACACTGTTATATACCCATAGACTATTATATAGCCTTATGCCATTGTAAAACTAATCCTGATTTAAAAAAATTTGAAAGTACAGAAAATACATCTTTCAAACATGAGTCACACTTGATCATGAGCACCATATGGTTCTCGTGACACACCCTGGAACAAAAATGGTTTGGTGCGGGAGGATTTTTCAGGCCCAACTTCAATAATTGTTGCTTAGCAATCTGATTCCAAAATTTCATCAATTGCAACCATAGGAGATAAAAATTTTGTAAAAGAACTTTTAGTCATAACCCTATTATGCATTCTTGTGTGTTACCTTGCATTTTGAACAACCAATGTTTATGAGTAATTTTATTTTATAGTGGAAGGAATAAAAATCACAGCTAAAAAGGCGCTTCATTTTTTTTTCTTGCCTTATCAAGAAATTCTTCTCAGATGATGGGGTTAGTATGCTCCAGAAGTTCTTTCATTAAAACTTCATGAACATACGATAGAAGCATTTAATGCGAGTGCACCAAAATAAACAAAGAAAAAAAACCGTGTAACTTAGCGCATATCCTGAAATTCTCCTCATTTGATGTGGTAAGTATGTTCCAGAAGTCCTTTCATTAAAAATTCATACACAGTTTATATATTCGCAATTTAATGCATGTGTACGAACAACTTGTAATTTAACGCACTTATAAGCGATCATATGACAGATGTGATAATCATGATACATTTTGTGATTGTACAATATGCAGAATAAACATGTAACTTCAACCATAAACCTGTGGAAGTTACAGGAGACTTGATACTTCTGTAAAGAGAAATTGATCGAACCAAAATCGGCATATTGTTGGGAAAATGTAAAGACTAACCTATATAGTTGACTGTGTTTAAAGAAGGGGAGAATAAACTTATCATAATGATAATTATAGAAGAGCAAATAATTGAACCAAATGATGAATGAACCAAAGATCATGCAACCAAAGATATAACGATGCTTTTCAGTTTTTGCAGTCAATTTACAGTAAAATCAAAAATATTTATCAGAAAGGTACTGATGATTCTGTGCACGTAAAATCCGTCGTGGGGTTCAAAATCCTCCAAGTTGTTAAACGATACCTCTGGGGGTCCCTCCTCTGGAATTGGTTCTAAATTACGGGACCCCGAGCTAAGACGGACTTCCTCCCACGAGGGCTCATTGAAATGGAAGCCGCTCCTTCGGCCCATCGCCTGCCTATATATATAGGGGGGATCTGACACCGCAACGCGGTTGCCAGTGGACATTAGCAACAACAACAACAACTGATGATTCTTGAACAACAAATATCTATGGGTTACATCCATCACAACGGAACAAGTCCTATGCATCATAAAATTCATCAATAGTTTCAATATGTGTTATGAGAGGTAAAAAATGGTAATAATTATTATGATTATACTTCATCAGATATCTAAAGGGAAGTATTCAGACTCCATGCTTCTAAAAGTTTACCAATACCTTTCAACTTTTGATATCATCGGATTTTTTGTATATACCAGAAAGCAATCATGATTATCAAGATGATAGTGAGGTTTCTGAAACAACAAGTATCTACATGAAAATAATTCATTTTAATGTTTCAAATTGCTTATCAGCATTTTTCAATTGTCGAGAGATTTACAATACCTGAAATCGCCCATTATGTGGTTTCACGTGACTCAGAGGACGGTGGATTAGCGATTGGATTGCCAAGAACGGTACGGGCCGAGTAAGCTATAACTTTGGTCTATTTATTCCAATCAATATATTCTGATATTTAAACTGAATGGAGTTAAGGTAGGGAATGTTTTTAATAATGTTTTAGCAGATTCATTCTGTATTGGGCTAATTTGATTGTATTATTGTTAATTTGAAATGTACTTATTAAAACACTATGGTCATGTATTTTAAAAATATGACATCGACAAATAGTTGGACTCATAAAATGCATCTTGGTAAGATAATGAGGTAAAATCGTAAAAAAATAGAAGTTCGCTCTGTACAAAATGTATAAATGTTAGATTATAAATGTGATACGCTATATAATATTCCGTATTTTCCTTAAATTCAATTTAAGAGATTAGAGTTTGCAGTGTTGCTTTAAGATGAAATTTATGAACTGATAATTCTCTTATCAGCAAAATTTTAAATTTCTCTGAAACGGCGTTGCTAAACTCTCCCCATCGTATGCCATGAAATGATTGAAAATATACTGGCTAAGTCGCATTGTGTATCAATAAGGCAACATAATACGGTATTTAATACTTATGCGGAATATTATTTATCCTGAATAATCTTCCTCGTCAATTCGATGCAAAGCGTCGCGTTCGTTCTATGTCGTCTAAGTCACAAGGGAAGGGACTTTACGTTGAAAATCATTTTAAAATGAATTTCATGTTTGCAATTCATGTCATTAGGTAGTAAGAACTAGGTATAATTTCTTAGTTGTGACGGTTCACATTAGATGTGATCAAGACAGCAACAATTTATAGATAAATAAACCAAATATGGTAAATCAGAGATTAATTGCCCACTTACAGTGATTGTCCGCTTTAAGAAAAACACTATCAGCAGTTAACTTTGTATCATTATAGTTCGATCAGAATACACTAGATGTTGCTGTGATTAATTTATAGTAGATTTAAAATTGACAATTACTCAAACGAGTAAACATTTTAACAATTTTCATAAGCACTAAATTAAACTTTCTTTTTGAATGCTTTATATTTGGTATTCAACTATTATTGCATAAATATGATCAAATTAAAAGTATTTTCTTAGTTTTTATAAGAAATATGTGCTAAATTTTGATTCCTAACGGTCATTTTAGCTGTGGGCAATCACTGAAACAATGTTTGAGTATAGTTATTGACCACAATCATTTTAGTAATTGCCATGTGTCAATGGTTAAAAATTGCCATGTGATAGGACGGTAAGTTTTTTGTAGTAATAACAAAATTCACTCACCTTTACTTGCATGAAGAGGAAACATAAGAATAAGATTTGGAACAATACCAACTTTGAATACTTCTGTTCTTGAGTGAACTACAGAAAAACTCTGACTCGAATAATCAACTTCCAGATTTCTCACTTTAATTCTTGTTTTATTACTAATTTGCACTATATTTGGACTAAGATAAAACAGAAAGTATCAATATAATTTACAATTTAGATTTTAGTCGACTTAGAAGCCGTGCTACGAATCATATAAGAATTGCGACACTGAAGAACAAAAACTATCAACAAAAAAACTCTCGATTAAAATTTACTACAATACGATATAAAAAATATCGATATAAATTAATGTCTTGGACGAGGCAGTCCTGCCATCTAGTGAATGAATTGTCTTTTAATTAAAGTTCTCGGAACTCAACATCCTCCCCCCCCCCGGGAGAAGCACCGTTACTTTTGTTATGGGTCTTGTCTTAACACCACTCTCAGTCTGAATGTTTATTACTCTGATTTTCTTGTCAGCACCAGGAAAAACTTGGGTAACTCGACCCAATTTCCACTGTAACGGTGGGGCTTGTGCATCGTGTATTACGACTAGATCACCAACTTTCACATCATCCTTACGATAACACCATTTTGGTCGATGTTGTAAATTAGGAAGGTAGTCCCTGGACCATCTTGACCAAAACTGCTGTTTGATTTTGTTAATTAGCTGCCACCGTGTGGATAGGTTTAAGGTGGCAAGGGGTGGTAATTCAGGGATTTCAAGCAGCGGAGTACCGATAAGAAAATGTCCAGGGGTGAGAGCACGGACATCTGTAGGATCGGAAGACACAGGTATGAGAGGTCTTGAGTTGATACAAGCCTCTATTTGGCAGAGTAACGTGCTCAGTTCTTCGAAATTCAAAAGAGTCGATTTACAAGCCTTGATGAGATGATTCTTAGTCAGTTTTACGGACGCTTCCCATAGTCCACCGAAATGAGGGGAATACGGCGGTATAAAATGCCACTTTATTAGTTGATTCGCAAAAAAATTCTGAACATCGTTTGACTGAAGTAATTTAAACAATTCTTTCAGTTGATTAGAGAGGCCTCTGAAGTTTTTTCCATTATCAGAAAAAATATCTGATGGGAGACCACGTCTACCAATGAATCTTTTGAAAGCCGCTAGCAGTGCTTGTGTTGATAAATCTGAAACCGCTTCTAAATGTACTGCCTTGGTACACATGCTAATAAATACGCAAACGTAGGATTTAAGTTTGATTTTACTTCTGAGTACGTTTGGTTTCGTCAGAAAAGGACCTGCGTAATCGAGCCCAGTTTTCAAAAAAGGTCGAGTAGGTGTTATTCTATGTTCTGGTAAATCGCCCATTAACTGCAGACATGTTCGAGCCTTTAAACGTTTGCATAGAAGACATTTACTAATTACTTTACGTACAGTGGAGCGTCCATCAACAAACCAATATTTTTGTCGAAATAGTGAAAGTACTAGTTGTGGGCCACCGTGAAATGATTTATCATGGTAATGACGTATGATCGAGTCAGTCAAATAATTATTCTTTGGGAGGAGCATTGGATGCTTTTGATCTTCCTCTAAAGTTTGATGCTGAGATAGTCGCCCTCCTACTCTAATGATTCCATCTGTGTCGAGAAAGATGTTAAGAGGCAAGAGCTTGCTGTTTTTAGGAAGAGGAAGTCTCTTTTTCAAATGTTTGATTTCTTCATGAAAATCTGACTTTTGTACTGCTCGAATAATAATCTTGGTTGCATTTTCTATCTCTTCTGATGAAAGTACACCATTAAGTTTTGGGGTTTTGGAATTCTTTATGAATCGCGTGCACCAAGCAATCACCCGAGTGAGGCGTAAGAACGACGAATATTTCTCGATGATGTCTAATAGATATTCGTTTTGGCTGTTGATTCCAATATTGGAAACTACTGTTACTGACTTTTCTTCTAATTTTACGTCTTCTTCATGAGAAGGCAATAGACTAGTAGAGGGAAATTGCAAACAGTCCTGACTTAACCAATGCGGTCCAGACCACCACAGATTGTGAACTTTAAGCTTGAAAGCAGATATACCGCGTGAAGCACAGTCGGCTGGATTCTCTTGACTCCTTACATGATGCCAAGATGCTTCAGATGTCAGTTCTTGAATTTTTGAGATTCGATTAGCCACGAACGTTTTCCATCTAGTTGGTGATGACTTCAACCAATCTAAGACGATTTGTGAATCGGAAAAGAGAAAAACCTCATTGACTTGTATAATCTTTCTTAGTGATTCGACAACCACGATGTAGAGTTGAGAAAGAAGAAGAGCTGCCATGAGCTCTAATCTTGGCAATGTGAATACTTTCACTGGAGCTACTCTTGTCTTAGACGTGATAATTGCAACATGTACTTTTCCTGAATCAAACTGGGTTCTTAAGTAAAAGACTGCTGCATAAGCGCGCTGAGATGAATCGGCAAATCCTACTAGTTGAATAGTTTTGATGGTACCTTCTTCGGACAGATATCTTGGAATCTCGATTTCAGCTAAATGGTGCATCTGATTTCTGAATTGAGCCCATTTTTCAGCAATGATGTCTGTCACTGGATCATCCCACGAGATACTTTCCTTCCACAGGTCCTGCATTAAGATTTTAAGCTGAATAGTAGTAGGTGACAGAAATCCAAGAGGATCGTAAATCTTGGCAATATTGGAAAGAAGTTGTCTCTTCGTGAGTCTAACTTCAGGAGGTGAATTGATCTTGATTCGGAATGTATCTTCTTTAGCATCCCAGATGATTCCTAAGATTTTAATTGCTTGATCTTCTTCGATTTGTAGAGATCCTGACGGACTTCTCATTTCTGGTGGTAAAGATTCTAATACTGATGATCTGTTTGAAGACCATTTTCGAATTGGAAAACCTCCTTTCTTCATGAGTTCAATCACTTGAGTAACTAATTTTTCGGCTTCTTCCGTTGAATTTGTTCCAGTTAAAAGATCGTCGACGTAGAAATCTTCTAGAACAACTTTGGATGCTTCAGGAAAATTTTCGAATTCATCTCTAGCAAGTTGCTGGATTGTGCGAATCGATAAGTATGGAGCACAAGCAGTTCCATAAGACACGGTCAGAAGTTGGAATTCTTGCAGTGGTTGCTCGGGGCTGTCTCTCCAAAATATTCGTTGGTAATCCACGTCTTTTTCATCAACCAGAATCTGCCTAAACATCTTTTCTATATCACTTGTCAGGGATATACTGTGCGATCTGAATTTTAGAAGAATGTTAAACAGCTCCTTTTGAAGCTTAGGGCCTGTGTGAAGAATATTATTTAACGAAATCCCTGATGTAGTCTTCGCGGATGCGTCGAATACTACTCTCAACTTTGTAGTCTCAGTCTGCTCTCTAATAACTCCAAAATGTGGCATATAATAACATTGGGATGGAAGTTGTGCTACTGGATTTGAAACAATTCTCATATGACCCAACTCTTCATACTCTTGCATAAATTTTACATATTGATTTTTGAGCCCTTGATTATCCTGAAGGCGTTTTTCTAATTAAAAGAATCTTCTCTTAGCTTGAATTTTTGAGTCTCCTAAAACAGGTTCCTTCTTGAAGGGTAGCTTGAACACATACCTACCATCACAATTTCTTGTCGTGTGCTCTTGGTAGAATTTTTCACATTCCTGGTCTTCAACTGAAAGACAATTAACTTCTGGAACTGATTCGACTTCCCAAAACTTTGTTATTCTGTTATCCAAGTCTACAAGAGTATGAAAACTAACTAGATTCATGACATTCTTTACTCGGAGCAGCTTCACAAATTTGCCCTGAAAGCAGCCAACCCAATTTGGAATTTAGAGCTGAAGGTTGATTCCTATTACCAGAAATTTTACCATATTGAATTAACTCAAAAAGTATATCAGCTCCCAGAATAATGTCCACCGGACGACTGATATAAAAGAAAGGATCAGCTAACTGAAGTCCTGAAAGGTGAGGCCAATCAAAACTTGAGATTTGAAAGTTCGGCAAATCGCAGGTGAGTTTATTTACAACGAGTGCATTTATTGAGAATGTTTCTTGACTGAAGTGGGGAGTAAAATTAAGTTCGACTCTTTTAGTAGCTAAAGCAGCAACCTTGTTCTCTAGCCCTAAAATTGTACTCTCTGATTCATAAAGAGGTAGACCAAGATTTTTACAGCAAGGCTCAGTGATTAAAGATGCCTGGGAACCCCCGTCAATTAAGACTCGACATTCAACGAATTGTCCCTGATAGTTTTTAACGTTGACAATTGCTGTAGAAAGCAAAATTGAATTTGAATTGTGCATGTGGCCAGTCAAACAAAACTGTTGTTCTTGAGACATGGAAGGCGGCTGAGCTGTACTTTGGCCAGTGGGCCGACTTTGAGTGGATACATCAGGAGGGGTGTCTCTCGAAGTTGATCTAACAGTGTGCAAGGAGGTGTGATGTTTCTTTTTGCATACGCGACATACTGTACTGAATTTGCAGGAAGATACGTTATGATTACCAAGTAGACAGTTATAACAGAGTTTATTGTCCTTCACAAAACATCGTCGATCGTCTACGCTCATTTTAAGGAATTTTTCACAATTGTGTAATGAATGAGAAGCAAGGCAAAGTTTACAAGAATCTTTAACTGGGTTCACAACAGTCTTTAGAACGTATGGTTTATGTGGTAATTTAACTAATTTCTCATTAGGTTGAACATTCCTGACACCCTGTAGACTTCGGGCTTGTTTTTCCAAAAATGAAAGAAAATTATCTAACGAAGGAAAGTTCTTATCTTCTAGAGTTAACTCCCATTTAACTTTAATAGAATCTTCTAATTTGTTTTGTAACGTATATACTATCAGTATTTCAACTAGTTGATTTTGTTCTAATCCTAAGGTTTTAAAATTTCTAAGAACTTCATTACAAACATCTATCATAACTCTGATGGATTCAGAGGTCGATTTCACACTCCTTAAACTGAAAATCTTTTTACACTGAGAAAATGCCAATTCCCTATTGTTATCGAATCGATTCAAAAGCGTATCCCATGCATGTTTGTAATTTTCGTTCGTTATAGCGAATCCTCTAATTAATCTTGAAGCATCCGAACTTACTGAGTTTTGCAAATACTGCAATTTTTGAATGTCTGTTAAGGCTTCATTTGAATCTATTGAACTTAAAAATATCGATTTAAAACTCAACCATTCATCAAAGTTTCCCGAGAATGAAGGTAGATCATATTTAGGGAGATTTATACTTGTATAAGGAGTGACAGTAGTTTTCGGTTTCTCATTATCTGGAGACTGTGATTTATCATTAATTATACTTAATTTTGACTCGATTTTTTCTAATGCCGAATCGGCAAAATCTTTAGAATCAGCAAAAATTTGATACTCTGTATCTTCATTAAACTCTTCGAAAGTAGAAAATTCATAATAACATTCTTCTAGTTTCTCACGACATTTCAAAATATTTCCCTTAAGTGCTAGAATTTTCTGAACATTTTCTGAATTGATTACGTTTTCCACACTATCACCGTACCGTTTGATTTCCTTCACTTGCGTCTGGTACATGAGCGGAATTGGCGATTTCGTTTTTGGACCCATTTTAATTTTATCGAATCAATCCAGTAAATTTTTCAAGAATTCAAACAGTATTAAAACTTAAAATAGCAGTTTCTGATTTTTATAGCACAAAAAGAGAATTCAGAATGCACTTTTGATTTCATATATACGCATATAAATCGAATAGTCCATGCAAGTATTCATTTCAAATATTCAAAAAATCTATCTCGCCGGTGCCTCCATATGATAGGACGGTAAGTTTTTGTAGTAATAACAAAATTCACTCACCTTTACTTGCATGAACAGGAAACATAAGAATAAGATTTGGAACAATACCAATTTTGAATACTTCTGTTCTTGAGTGAACTACAGAAAAACTCTGACTCGAATAATCAACTTCCAGATTTCTCACTTTAATTCTTGTTTTATTACTAATTTGCACTATATTTGGACTAAGATAAAACAGAAAGTATCAATATAATTTACAATTTAGATTTTAGTCGACTTAGAAGCCGTGCTACGAATCATATAAGAATTGCGACACTGAAGAACAAAAACTATCAACAAAAAAACTCTCGATTAAAATTTACTACAATACGATATAAAAAATATCGATATAAATTAATGTCTTGGACGAGGCAGTCCTGCCATCTAGTGAATGAATTGTCTTTTAATTAAAGTTCTCGGAACTCAACACCATGTGTTAATGTCTATAGTTATTGCTAGGGCATTAACTGTCATGGTCAATTATTGGTCATATTGTGTTGCCAATATCACGTGTAGTTTTGTTTAAAATTCTTAAATTCTGTCGAAATCCTAATTCAAAAATATCTAAATTATAATTGTTATATTTTTAGTATACGAAAGGTACCAAAAGTACAATATAGTAAAAAAATTACAGAAAGCGTGCTGAAGCGAAATTGCTGAAATTCTTAAACTATAAAAGTAGCATTACGTACAAAAAACATATAAAAAGAAAAATTCTTAAAAGTGAAAGAAGAGAAGTTGGTTAGAGACAAGAAAAAGACGGAAAATACAAACAAGAAGACTGCAAAAATAAATAAAAGTTCACAAAAAAAAGAAAATTCTTTGATGAATCCCAACAGTGAGAATAGAAATTCGAATTAATGCCCACAAACAGACTGAACATTTTAAGTAAAAACTCGAACCAAGGTTATTATTAAGTAAGTTAGTACAAGTTTTAAGTAAGTTAAGTGTTAGTAAGTATGTTATTATTAAGAAAAACTCAATAACAAAGAGTTAAGATAACTGTTTTAAGTAACACTGTGCCGACCGAGTTGTATGGTGGGTAAAGCACCGTACTTCGGTTCCGAGTTCAACTCCCGGTGGCCGGGGTGCAATCCCCGACTGGGGGAGGTTTCAATGCCAGTCCTTTCATAGGGGCGACGTTGGACCACCGACTAGGCGCCCCCATAATAAAGAGACCAACAATTTTGGCATATTATGGCCAAAGTCTTCACAGCAGAGGCCGGCCATTAGAAAAAAAAGCAGCATTGTAATAAAGCCTAATCATAGTGATCATAGTCTTTGTGAAGTTTGTCATTAGAATGTGATAAAAATCGATTGGACCTGTAGTTATTGTTCAAAAATTTTTTATGTGCATTTGATTCCACGAATACATAAGGAACATACAGCCGACAGCTCTAATAAATTTTTATGCCATCATTGTTTTATAGTAGTTTATCTGACTCTGGTGATTCTGACTCATCATCATCAGCAAAATAATTATTCGTTTCAATTATTAAAGCTAAACACAATCTATTTTCAAATATTTAGGACTATCCTATTGCATTTAAATTTAAAGTTTTTTTAAAATATTTATTTATGTCTAAAGTCGATTCAGACTTTAATTTAACATTTTAAGGAACTGGGCAATTGCTCTGCTTTGATGTGGGTAATCTCTCTCAGCTATAGGCCGTGACTGTACTATGACTGTAGATGATTTTTATTTCTTTTCATTATTTTCTATGTTATCTAAGTTTTAACTAAAAAATATCGACACGCTGTAGGAGAGTTTATTAGGTCATAAGGCAATAGTGACATCTAGTTAGTAGATATCATATAAATATATTTTTTGGAAGTCAATGTGTTTGAAATCCTTAAACGGGCAATATCTATATGGTTACCCTGCGTTATTTGTTTTAATACATTTGAGACAGTTTCTATGTGACGTGTAGTTGCAAAAGCAGAACTCTGCAAGTTTACACTTGGAAATTTCACTCATTTTTTAAAGTATTACTAATAAAGTAACGCTACACCTGTCAAGGATAATGGGATATTTAGAGATGCATAATTTATGCAATAATCTTCTCAGCAATGTATACTTTTGTGAAACAGCCTTCCTAATATATTCCTATCGCAAGTCTTTAATTGAACAAAAAATATGCTGTCAAAATAGTATTGAAAGTCAATTATGGTAACGTGGTACGTTGTGTATTACTTGTACTCGAAATTGTTTATTCTGCGTTCTGAATAGCCCGACAGAATTGAGGAGAATTTAATGAAAAATATTCTATGGTAAGTTTCTATGAATTATTAATTTAGCGATTATGTCGTATTTTTTTTTAATGGTCCATTGGGTAAAAAAGCACCTTTGAAAATCTATTGTAAGTAGAGTTACAATGTTGCTATCTCACTGTTTAACGTTATTTATTTTAAACTGACTTGGATACCATTGCTTCGAACACTGCATATCAGTGCCATCTTTTAAAGTACGTTCTTTCCCTTGTTAAACGAAACAAAATATCTGTGTTATATTTAAAATTAATATAGTATTTAAAATTAATATAGCTATAAAGTAAAATTTTACTTCACAAACTTTTTAACCCATTAATTTGCATAATACCTCTGCACATAATTTGAAAAAACCAAACGAAATAAGGAATTCGTACATTGTATCGCATGTTAAAAAAAACGATGTGAAGAATAAATAATATCAATCGTTTGTTTAAGTAGACAGGAGAAACGACATCATAAAGGGTTATGCCGCCACACTCCAAAACAGCCAACTACCACCAGCGAGAAAATACTGTACGATAGCAAGCAGCATGAAAAGCTATCTCAGAATGTGCCTAAGGTACTGATCAAAACAGCATGCTTGTAATAGCAGAAAATATCGATTTAAAAATGTTTCTTCGTACTGCCTGACTTATCAATAAAATGAGATAAGTGTATTTCTGTGTTATCTCATATTGAAATCGATGAGTTTTAGAAGTTCGGAAAAAAATGGAATAGTATAAAATTACTTCGCAACGCAAAGAAAAAAGGAAAAATCATTGTAAATATCGTTTAGAGAATTAAATGTAAGTAAAAACGTTAAAGTATGAAGAAATTAAAAGGGAAAATTTCAGGACAGTGCCTACTTATCTTTGGAGCCAAGTAGCTGGTCTTCCAGTCTGATCTTGGGTCTTCCTATCAGCTTAAGAATTTAAATTACACTTCAAAGACAATGCGTCACAAACTTTTCACATTAAATAGATCAATGACGACAGACATGAGATGATCACCACTAATGCAGCACAAACTTTCTTGGAATTAACGTAGTTCTGATGATGGATTGTATACGCAAAAACATTATATCATGCACTGTTGGAATTTAGCATAACACAGTGTAGAAATAAATGCCTATTCTGAAATTTTAGAAGCCTTCAATCATTTCAAGGCCTGTGTCAGAATCAATATATCTCTTTGAAAAGTATATTTGAAAAGTAAAAATATACATATTTAAAAATCCTAATTGAAAGTTACACAGTTTATCACTAACTGCCATGTGTTAGTTCTACTTCTAACACATGGCAGAACTATAGTCAAAAACGTTCTATCTCAATAATAAATAATAGAAGTTAATTCGGCAATATGAAAAAGGAAAATGCTGAAGTTTACTCTGACCCAGAAATGGTTAATCTTTCTTATAACTGTAAATGCAAAATAGATAATTTAGCTTTTGATATTTTAGTATACAAAACTACTAATGGAATAAACACTTCTTGATACAAAAGGAAAATATAGCAAATAAATAAGAAATTGGCATATTTCCTGATTTCAATTTTACTAAGTTGTGTCAATTTTACTTGTTGTGTCAATTTGATTATTAAATCTTAGTTGTATACACTCTAAATTTTCACTGTAAAGCTTCATTCATGGATGAACTGACCTACATGAATGGATGTGCCAAACATGGTATTCATTTCCATGGAATTTTGATGGTAAAAAAATAATTTACTATGTGTTTCATAATTAATTTATCTGTAAAATTCAATATTATGCTACTACAATCACAAATATCTGTTGAATCCCAATTTCCCTGTCTCGCACTTCTCAACTTCTAGTATAACTGTGCAATCGTCCCCCCTCCCCTCCCTACCCCCCCCCCAAAAAAAAAGAAAGAAAGAAAAGGTAAAACACTTCAAAGACACAAATTTTATTTTCCACGTGTGAATGATGCTGAATTTAAAAAAAAAATAATAATTCGCATAAGTTCAAGGAATATTCAAATTAAGGCTCCTTTTGCTCGAATAATAAATGCACTCTACTTTATCATCAACTTTGCCCGAAAATTATGAGAAAATTCCCTTGAAGAACAGATGCGGACTTTCAAGCTTAAAGGTGTGCCGATAATTTGAAAAAAAAAACTTTACTCTTAACCTATACTGTAAGATTTTTGTTTACATAACATTAATAATAAACATTAGAAACGTATAATTTAGGGGCAGAAAGGCTTTTCTGCTAGCACCAATTATTCAACGCGTGTTATGTAAAATCTTGATGAATATTTCTAAAAGTTATGAATCTATTTCTTCGAAAAGGAATGATTAGAAAATTTTAAACTCATATTTCATCGATGCTTATTGAAAATATGTGCTAGCATCTAAAATAAAGTTATAATATTCCTTCAACTGTATGTAAATACGTCAGTTTTCTGTATAATTTAAATAAATTGTTCTTATGTTTTTAATTTTTTGATTATATACACGTTTAAAAATATAAGTTATGATTTTATTTAAAAAAATAAAAGATATGTTAAAGTCAATTTTAAAATGAAGACGGTATCATTTTTCTCATTTCTATATTAAATAAAGATTTTATAGAGACATTAATGCATTTTAAAGTTTTTCTTAAATAAGTATCTTACGATGGGATTTCACAGTTTTTAGTACGAGTATTCAAAATAAAATACTAAAACGTGAATTTATTAAATTGACATTTTCAATTATTTCCAAATTAATGTAAACTTTTGGCATATGGTTAAGAAAAAAAAACAGTATCGTGTGTATACTGAGAAATTGTGTATGTGGTTTTTACTCGAGCATCATTTTCGATACTTTGAAACGCAACCTTATGTATAACACAACCTTATATAACATAAACATTATACAGTTAAGATTCCATACACAGATTTTTGTTAATATAGAGTCATCGCCTTATAATTCAGTTAAAATCTTAGTTGACATTTTGAGCGACGTTATATAAAAAATTGTTTACTCTCTGAAAGTTTGCTTTTATTACATGCATAAGAATTTTTAAACTGACCATATTTTTTTAACGTTTGGACAGTTAAAACGGAGGAATTAATATAACGGAGGACATATCATAGTTACGGTAAAATAATTTGCCATGAGGGCAGTAAAATCAATAATTACACAGTAGGCAAATAGTTTTGTCAAACCCAAGCCAAATAATTGAAACAAGTTGTGATGAAGATCACATATCTAATTTAAAAATCATTTAATTTGGTTTTCTTTAATGCAATCTATCCAAAATTCAAGAATTCTAAATCACTTCTGTTTTCATTTTCCTGTCATTTCGGCTTTTAAATCTGTATTTTCGCTTTTCCCGTATGCACTATTCTTTTTCTTTTTGTTCTTAATTGTTTCGTCTCTCCAGACCGGTGTGCTAAAAATAGATTATATTGGGTCCGCTTGCAAAATCAACGGCCTTTTTGAGTTTCTTCTTGGCATCCTGCTGGCGTAAGATTTTTAGTTGTTCCCCTGCGACGACTTTAAAATTATTTGCTCGCGATTACGTCATTGTAATTTTATTGGATTAACTGTTAGGGTTGCTCTGGAATTGGCGCTATTAATCTCAGCCAAGTTATTGTTCTCGCCAATGTGTAATTCTGTGCTGGCGTAATTTTTAAATTATTCCACCTTAATTTCCCTGTCCATTTTGGACGTATTTTTATTTTCGCTGAGCCACCACCGCCGTTATAATAATATTTCAATAGTATATGTTTAATAAAATAGTTTTTCAGTATTTAACGTCTTTTTATTTTATTGCAACATAAGTGCATCGTACCTGGATTATCATGTATCACAACGCAGTCTTTAAATTTAAATCAGCTCAACCAAATAACCTTCTTTACACAAGTGCCAATAGCAAACAAACTTAACGAGAATCCCAGAGCATCATTTCGAGTACAGAGTTCTTTGATCCGCATTTTTATATTTTGGAATTTTAATTTAATTCCATACGTTTTTCCCATTTTCATACTTTTAACAGACAATTAATTCTATAAACATATAAATTTCTTTTTAGCGATACTTTTATACATTTTAATTTGTATATAAGTGGTTTTTTTGTATACTGATTAACATTTTCGGCTTTGTTTTGGGGAACAACGATGTTTTAGAAGTAGTCTTTTAATGTCACCATGAAAAAATTGTTGGTGGGATTTTTGGCCAACTAATCAAAATGTACCATACTTTGACACCACAGATGTTTGTGTTGAAAGTTAATTGGATAGTTTTGCTGACCAGAAGCTTAAGTAATACAAAAGCACGAGGGTCAATTGCACCCGCACAAACAGCTATCACTCAAATGGAGAGGTGAGTTGCACCTGAATCCATATCTTGCTCCCCTCGAAAATATTCAACCACTGGTGTTTTCGACACCCAAAAATCATCATTCGGTCTGGTTATCGCTGTAGGACCTCTTCGAAAATATGCTACCGCTGTCCCTTTGGAAGACCACAGTGTTCCTCTATGATTATCCCCCTCCCTTACATTTCGCGGCCGTGAATTAAGTTCATCAGCGGCGCAAATCACCCTTTTCTCCTTTCTCCCTGTTCAACTAACCCATTCCCGTACAAAGGAAGCATTAATCAATTGAACTAGAATGTGCATCAAGTATATGCACCGTAATGCTATTCGCAGTGGAGTTTTAACAGGAATCGCATGCAGTAGGAAAATTTGAATTCCAAATAAACGGATAATTCGGAATATGTCTCACGTACAACATATTCCGGAGCTATATTATCTTTCACTTATCTCTCAAAAGAGACCAATTTCCAATTATACCTGCATTTGCGATGACAATAAGTAAGTCTCAAGGACAAACATTCGAAAAAATTGAATATTAGTGAACCAGCCAGTTTTGCAATTGTACATCGCAGAACAGCAGTGTTTGATCATTCCATGGTTTGACATTTTATATTATTTTTTTATTTAAATTTTACATACTTTGAAAAAGACAGATAAAATAACTGTGTAGCCTTGAAGTAACCTGGCAAGTAAAACAATAAAATAAACAGGGAAAAGTGTAAAAACACGCATTGCCGCTTTTTAAAATATGACTTAGCTAAATTTTACCTCATTTCTCCTATCGTTCCCACTTTTCAAATAACTGGAAAATTAATGAATAGTGACGTATTTGTGCACACTCGCAGTTGAAGTAATAGAACAAAAAACGTTATAACCAATGATCACAGAGGTATAAGCAATGATTATACAGAGGTTTAATCGAATTTCGACCACTGGTTATTATTATTTCAAACTGATAACGAAAATTCAAGGTGAATATTTTTATATTTTCAGCAGCCAATGGTATTTCTTTTCCCGATTTTGAGTGTTTGCAGCATATCTGTATAGAAATCTAAATCGGTATGAAAAACATCTAAAGAGTAAATATTTTTACTAGTTACATACTTTTGTGAAAATCGACTAATAACTGGACAACACTTTGCCACGGATTTGATATTTTAAATCATGAAAGAAAAGAATTCCTCTCCCACAAGGAAACTAAAATAACCTTCATCTCACTCTTTGGCCAAGCCAGAACTAGTCTTATAGCGTCTAGTCGTTAGAGCAACCGTCTCCCAATCCGTAGGTTCAGGGTTCGATCCTAGCTATAGCCGAAGGGTATTTTGTTTCTCAGTTTTAGCAAAACGGATAGTTACCTGCCCAGAAAACGGAAAAATAATAAACAGAACGGACATTTTCTGGAAACTTTGCTGCCCGTCGTTTTTCCGTTAATTTGCAGATATATTTTGAACATTGTACTGTCCAAAACTGACTTCACGCTGCAAGTTTGTATGCTCGACGATCAATGGTATGTGTTAGGTTAACAGCAAGGCATCGTATGGCCCACAAAGAGTGGGCAGCAGAGCATGTCAACTTGACGAGAAACGAATGCCGCATTATTCTTTTCTCTGACGAGAACGCTTTTTTGTTCATCCTGATAATAGGCGTACTTTCATATGGAGGGAGCGTGGCACTAGAAAAAACCGCAGCGTTAAAGAAATACTACGAATGGAATGGCCAGCGTATATTCCGGACATGAACCTAATAGGACATGTTTAGGACAATCTAGGGGGACGAGTTGCTGGCTACATACCACTCCCACGTACTCTCCGAGAACTGGAAATAGCTCTTCTGTAGGAGTGAGACAGAATACCCCAGCTCCTCATTAACAGAATCATTGACTCCATGCCTCAAAGATGTTCAACGTTGTAGGTAGTCCGGGAAAATCATACCTCCAATTAAAAAGATTTTCTTTCAAGGAAAAACCTATTTTTATTCGTTTTTTCTCGCGTGCACAAATTGTGTTTCTTTTTTTCTTTTGCACCCAAATGCTCAATAAAATGAATTATTTTCTGCTAAGCATGTGTATTTTTTTTCTCATATAGACTACCACGTCTGTCGATTATATATCAAACATCTAAACAATTGCCCAGTCGCAAGAACCCCCCATAACGTCAGTATCCTTTAGATGTTTTAAGCAGTGTATGATTAAATAAGTTTGATATTAACTCATGAGAAAATATAGAAGTTAAAATATCTTCTAAGAAAGTATATTTTTAATCTGATTCCGTAAAGCATTCAATCATTAGCAAAGTTAATTAATTAATTAATTAAAATAAATTAAAAATAAAATAAAATTGTTGAAGGCATTTATTGCTCCCTTGAGCATGATACATCTACAATACCGTGTATCTGCTTTAATTCAAACGCCGCCGGTGCATTTAGAACATTTGCAGCTAATGATTTGAAACTTGCGGTCCGTAGTGAAAACACACATATCAAACCTGATCAGCACAGTACTGGTTGTCTAAGTCAATTACACGACGATTGTCATTAGAGATACCAAGGTATATTACTGCATTATCAGTAGAAGTTGTTTTGAAATTTTATGTCCTTATAAAGTGCTCCTGAATTGGAATATATATAAAAAAAAAACTAAAACGTTTTAGCGACAATTTTTTAGATTTTTCTGAGAACTAAAAAAGGAAATTATAGTATTTAATTTTTCCAAGTTTTAAAATTTTAACATTAAGATAAGCTATAATTATGCAAAATTCCCTTTTTAAACTGCATAGACAGAAACAGAAATTTATCCAATAGTTATGTTTTAAATATCACAGCGAAACTAAAGCTGTTTCTAAATATATGAAATCATCACCTTCTTTCGAAACCTGAGATTGTCGCGTTCTGGAAAATTTAGTTCTTTAAGTAATACCTCGCTTTAAAAGTTTCTGACATTATAAACTTTCTAAAAATATCCATGCAAAATGTTTAAGGGCTGTGATTCATATTGCGTTGGAAAAGGATTCAAATTTCACATAAACTTTATTTCTAGAATGAAACAAATTAATATTGGAGTGAACTTTTCTAATAATATTAAATGTTATCTCTTTTTATACTTTTAAAAACTATTTGATAATACTTTCATGTGACTATCAAATAACAAGAGAATGATCTAATTTGTTGAGCACTGGTTAAGCTGCCATAAAAAGAAATAAAACATTTCACAAGATGACTTTAATGTGTATGATTGGATACTGGTAAAGCATTGCTAATTTTTAACTAAAAAAATGAATTTCAGTTTAGCAAACCACTCTTTATTGTAGAATATGCGTAATCAATTATTTCTTTTTGTTCATAGGCTGTTTTTGGATTGTGATGTTCATGAAAGACCTATGATTATGAATAGAGTAGGAAAATTAACAACACAATATGTAAAATGGTCCAAGACGTATTTAAAAAATCATAACATTATGAAGTACACGAAGCTTACCGATAGTCAAACACCTAACAACAAAACATGTGTTTTGCTGATTCAACCACTAGAAAGTATTCGCGAGAGAAATTTCCTTTCAAAGTTGTGTGAGTTACTACTATTACTACTACTAGTAATAATAATAATAATAAGAATAATAATAATAGTAATTATAAAAACCTTTAAAGCATGTCAAATATTGTTATATTATAATTTGTTCATAACAGATTTATAAAAAAAAAGGTTTGGAGATTTTTATTAAAGTTTCAGATTCTTCGATTTTCTTTATGGATAACTTTCGGATCGCTACGTAAATCACGTAATAATGACTAAAGGGAATGAAATGAAATTTGGTGACACGGTAGTTTGTCACAATAAAAGGAATATGTACATATAAATAAAAGTAATTTAGTAAAATGTTTAATTTCGTTAGGCATTTCTTAATAGAGAAAATTTGGAAACAAAATCAATTGAATTTCCCTTTTTAAATTCCCTTTTGAGAAATAAACACATCTGAAGCATACAAAATGTACATGGGTGACTAAAAAACAATGAAAAAAGAAAACCGTTTATTATAATTTTTTGTTATAATTTAATTATATTTGCATTTTTATCATAGTGCATCCTTTCAAAACAACATCAAATGTGGAACCTTTACTGTATGATAAGACGTCTAAAGCATATAGTTGATAGATTTTTAAGACTGAACATCAATGAAATACCTCGTTTTATACAAATGTTTAAAATTGCACTTTTGGACTAATTAAACTGAATAAAATATCTGTAAAATTACAGAATTCAATTATTTGTCTCTACTTTTCGCGAATATATTGTTCTCGCTTAGGGGCTGAGTTTAATATGATTGCAACATATCGTTTCAGCTTATGTCCCGAATAATAGAATTCTTCATATTTTCAAGTTTTGTAAAAATGGAACTAATTCCGCTAACATAAGAAAGAAAAATATTCGATTCAATTCTTACGAAGAACGGGTACGCAGCGAGTATTTTATCTATTCATTGAAGTGATTAATGAGAGTAGTAAAATATACATTATAAACATTAATAACACGTTTATTTCCCACTACACCTAAATAATACGAATATTGTAGCCGCGAACCTATACTTTTTATAGTGGAAGTTATATAACGCCACCTCTTCTGCTCAAGGAATTCATTTCTTTTGAAGCAATGATTACCATTTGGCTACTCCCCAGAAGCACATTTTTTTTTCCTTTCTTAATAACGATTTACTGTATGTTTGACCGCTACGAGTGCTGCAAATGTTTGCCATTTCTTTATGGGGGACCTATTAGGCGGACAAGATGCCTATCAGGAAGTACAACTAGTTCAAAAGACGTTCAGCCTGCGTTCTCTTAACGCAGACTGAAGGTCTTTTGAACTAGTTGTGCTACTGGGGTCTATGTAATAATTGTAGGGGAAATTGGGGTACAATGAAACAAAATTTGTTATTTATTTTTTTCCTGTTCACAAATTTACATGCACAAAAATAAAATTAATGGAACTTTTAACCTACTCTTTTGTTTAGATAAATGAATTTTGTATGCGTTTGTAAAGCAACTTGTTTTGTAAAGCATTTTTATCTTTAAGAATTACCAAAGGTAAATGTCTGTCAGGGTTTCCATGTACCTCAGTTTTCGGGGTACAATGAATTACTTAATAACAATTCTCAAATACTGAAATAATATAAGTCATAATTCAAATTTAAGCATATATGTTTTATGTACATTTATAATAAACATTAGTGAGACATAAATATGAAATTTAATTGGAAGAAACAAATTTCATTAAACTGTTATAGATTAAGGTGAAAACACAATACTTTTATTAGAGGTTAGCTTATAGTTTTTTTTTTTCCCTTTATATTAAATTTACTTAAATTGAATTCAAAAATTACCGTTTCTGCTTTCCTTTCTCTACCTACTGAAGGAACAGGAGGTGGTAGTTTTGATACAATTTGAGTTTTTCCAAAAATGTATGTTTCCGAAGAACGCACAGATTTGAATCTTGGACTTAGTTGTTTGACGTACAGAATTTCGCATTCCGTTTTTTTTTTTTTTTTTTTTTTTTTTGTTCCGTTAAGTTTATTATATCCCCAACAGAGTACATTTCTTTACATTTAAGTTTACCTTCCTTGATTAAAACATAATCATTTAGAACTATACTTTTTGCGACATACAGGTTATGTGAGAATAGCTCATAATCAGTACTGTTTGGATTCTTAGTTGAAAGAAAATAATCTGGATTGTTACCATTTTCAGAGTTTGAAGATGATACAATACGATTTATAAACAATTCCTTGTTAACTCCTTGTTGTGTTCAATGAAGATATCAATCTAAATATTTAATAGTAACATCTTTATTTTAAGTGAATGCATTCACCCGGTTGCAATGAAATATGTTTTATTGTATCCCATTTACAAGTATTCCATTGTATCCCGAATTCAGGCTACAAACTAAATGAATTTTTACTAATTCCTAATATTTTTTCTTTTTAATTCCGCTTTTTATTAAGATCACACTTTAAAAAATAAATAATTATGCATATGGAAACAAGGACGTAAAACGAAATTACTTTTAGTAACGAAATTTACTTTCAGTGGTGAAAATTCAATAATTTTCTATAAAAATGTAATTGTCCCACATCAGTAACTGGAACATATATTTGCAGGATACGTGTGTGAGTTTCAACTTTCTATTACAAATTCTATTGTCATTAGATAGCACGTTTTATTGTACCCCGTTTTTCATTGTACCCCAACTTCTCCATCGTAATGAAATTCCTTGTACTTTGACAGGCATGCAAAACATCTGACTTCACTAACCCCTTAAAGGTCGAATTATTTTCAAGAATATGGTCATAAATGTGTCTATTTTTTTTTATTCAAGAAAATTTATAAAAATAAATGTACGTACAATATATGTATTCGTTTTAAGGTTTGAGACATTTTTTAGCATTAAATAAAAAATTAAATTTCTAGGAATAGCCAACATTTAGGGTTATTGTGACTGAATCTGTGTTTTTCAGTGGAAATTAAAAACATATTTTTTAAACACTAAAAGAGATTTTTATTAAACTTACTTCATAATATACATAAATATTTGTAACGTGTCCTTTGGACATAGGTGAGAGAGTGAGCTAAATGTGTAAAATGCATGGCAGAAGTAACCGTACTGCTACCATCTATTTTAAAATAAACTAACTCCAATTAAATTAAAAATAGTCTAGTACTGTGATCTGTTGTGTAAAATGAGATATAAAAAATTACTGTGCAAAAGAATTGAAATGTTCTGATCTTTCTGGCGAATATCTTTTGAACATTCTACCCCGGAAATATCACGGGCACGAGAAATAGGGGGGAAAAGCTCAGCCCGTGATTTTGACGTGAGCGAGAAGGAAGGGGTTAATATGCATTTCAACTTAACGATGTCCATCTACATGGATACGCATGCAATACTTTATTTATTACATTATCAAATATGTACCCAGAATTATTAAAATGTAGCTGAACTAATTTTCTACCTAACGAGATTGTGAATTGGTTGGTTTTATTTCGATAGTTGGATGTCCTGCAACCATTGTTATACCTTGCCATCTGTCTGTTTACTAAGATTATCCTGCGATTTTTCGGCGTCAGATGCAATGAAGATATACTTGTCTCTCATTTGAGCATTCTTTTGATATGCCAAGTTAAACTTATCGTCAACCTCCCCATCACTTCGATTTCATTTCGCGCTTCAGACAGACTGATCATCCAACCTTAATTGCATAAAAATATCTCATCTACCACCATCTTGTAATTATGTATCGTGTAAGACGAAATATAAAAAAGTTTTGTTTATCTGCACATGGTGTACGTTAAAATTTTGTCGCAAAGTGATGTTCCTGAATTAATGACCTACAGTGTTCTTCCACTGTCTGTCATAAACTTCCAAAAGTAAACTCATTTTTCTTTTTCTTTAATCACCTTAGCAGAATTATACCCTTCTTCATTCCGATAATGGAAAATACCAGACAACACAACAAGTTCTCTTAACGTCTATTAATGCTTAGGGAACATTCAGTAATGCTCTCTGGACGTCTTCTGCACTTTAATACATGTTCGAGAAAAATTTTTTTCTTTCTGGAGAGAATGTTTACATAAATAAATAGATAAATGAATAAATGAAAAAATAAATCACTGACCATGTAAATGCATTTTGATTATACAGAAACAATTTATGTTACAGTGTACTGAAAGAGACAAAACAGTCCCAAAACCATACAAAAATGATAAAATTTAACTTTTTTCCATAAAATTGCAGCGTTTTTATACGTCTGTATTATACTGAACTATCTTGTTTGTTTTCTGTAACAAGAAATTCAGCGAATGTAGCATTTCAAATGTATCGTGTGAAGAAAAAAAATCCCTCCAACTATAACGTGCTTTTTCTTAAAAGTATACATTCCACACTTCTTCTGTTGATAAAAATACAATAAATAATTTTTTTAAATGCAAAAACAATATAAGCGAAATTCAGTTTTTAAGATTCATGTCCCTCATGCTACAATATATAAGGTAAAAACAGCTGACTCTCCTACAAGCAAGTCTTTTACAACAAAGAGTCACTTATTGTAAACTCGGAGAAAAGATTTTGAAAATAAGATGACATTTACATGAGACCTTGAGGTCTCAGATTTAAAAGAAGATGAAATACAGATTTGTTGTCAGCTTATCTTTGTGAGTTTCTAGAGTGTGAAATATTACAGAAGATTTAGTTGAAAAACATGACTCGCATATAGCTTTATGAAATTTTTCAAAAGTTTATTTAACTTTGAAGTTCACCTAATTTGCAACTAAAAATTATTGAGACGGTATTCTTAAAAATGGTGTTTTGAAAAAGTTTTATTCAGTGCTGTCTGAAAGTTCATATTTGAAGAATTGCAAATGTAATCTCGAGTATTTATCCCAGAATTTCATAAATTTTAATCCTTCTTTAACGTTAATCTATAAATTGTAATACTAAGTCTACAATTAAGTTACATATAATAAGTATATACACACACACACACACACACACATATATATATATATATATATATATATATATATACACACACACACACACACACATATATATATATATATATATATATATATATATATATACATGCATGTTCATCTCTGTCTATATATATATATGTATATTACATGTAATATATATAGGGGAAAATGACCAAAAATGATTTCCTAAAGGTTAAAATTTGTATAAGTAAAATTTGTATCATTTGTTAAATGTTTCAATGAAGCTTTGACTTGAATACCTTGAAATTTCCATCATTCAAAGTTAATAATGTCTTGATACTTTTGTGCATATTGATAGATGATGTGGTGATAGGTTCCTTGAGCTATATTGTTAATAGGAGATATTTCTGAACAATTGATTCGTATTCATCTAGGAAGTCGATCAGTCCTATATGTATGTTCTATTGCAATTTATGCTTGTTTGAGATCAAGCAGATTTGTACTTTTGTTAAAGCATATACACGAGGATTACTTTCATATGTATCTTACGTATATTGTATAAAGTCTACAAATACCGGGAAAAAAAGTTCTATTAATAATTTAGAAAATTCTAGAACTACCATTTTATTTTCCAAATATTATGCACATACCTATGAGGCATGACATTTACTGCGCACAAAAATAAATTCTTATATTAATTTATCTAAGAAGTAGATCACATTTCTAATTTGCGCCAAAGAAATTTCTTAAATAACTTAAATTGTGCAGCAGTTTTTCTATGAATCATAACCTTGAAGTGCAGTTCATTAAAACGTCTATTTTACATAGTGAATAAATATTTCCTTTATAAAAGCACTAATGGCGGACTTTATTAATATTCAACTTCATTTGCTAAATATTGAGAGCGTTTCCAAAGTTCTCTCCTGAATGATGTGTTTTAAGTACCATTTGAAATTCCACAATAAACGTAAAACAATCATCTGTTCCTCATCTATTAGGAACATGCCGATGCAGTCTCTCGTACTAGGAGCTTATTTAAAAATACTCCTCTTCATCCTCTTTGTTCAGACATAATTGATTTAGCTGTTACAATTAGCTACCGTTTGAGTCATGCATTGTATAAACTTAGTGGTTTGCCGTTAATCATGTGAATAAACACTGCATGTTTGTCACTGGTTTGTTTATATCTTTTAAGGCAGAGTTTGCTTTTTCCTGCTCAAGTAAAAATTCTAATCAGGTAAAACAGAGGAATGACTTTTAGTGTAAAGTTTCAGCTCACTTTCTGTATTTCGCTCTTTGTTGTGATTATATCCGCACAGCCTCGTTTTCTTTTTTAAGTATGTTTTAGAATTCGAGCATGTTCAATTTACTTGTTAAGTTAGATTTTATGAATTTAATAATGCTTACTTTTCTCTTAAAAGTAAAATAAAGATACATTTCCATACACTTTTTTTGTTATAAAAATCAATAAGAAATGCAATAAGTGCTTTTACATTTAGCATAAAAGCTAAACTTATTCGTCTTAAAACTGAACTTTTCCGCTCCGGCATGAGGTTTAAATGTACCAAAAATGAACTATGTAAATGTATGTTTATGACTTCAATGTATGTTCAGTCTTTCTGTATAAATTTTAACTGTTTAAGATCCACTCAGATATTTTTTGATTGAATAATATTTCTTATATTAATCTAATTAATTTTTTAAGCTTTCATAAATTATTTTTTAAATGAAGTAGATTCATGAAATATACCATTGGTTTTAAGAATATTACCGTAAAATACGGCGAAAGCCCCCCCCCTCCCTGTTTTTCTCGTGCATTTTCTCGGGTTCGATTCCCACTCATACCCTCGTTGTAAAAGTTTTCTTTCTCTGCTTTAGTATTTTATTTCTGCTTTTTTATCTGCTTTAGTATTTTATAAGCTTATTTATCTGCTTTAGAAAACTTTCATTGTAATACGATATATGACACCAATAAAATCGTGCTATGTACCAGCGAAGTGTGACATAATAAAACGATAAAATAATTTCCGTCATGCTCTTTCATGTAAAAATTAATTTGGCTTGCAAAAAAATTCTAATTTTTCTTCAAAACTCTCAGTATCTTAACATACTTAATCTTTTTCGTGAATTATTGCATTTTATTATATGTTATTGCATTAGGTTCGTACTATACCGCAATAAAAAACGTGCCTATGTCATTTCCTGCCAATAGTTTATTCAAATAACTGTATGCAGTCCTGCGGCTCAATTGTAATTATGGGTTGAAAAAATACTAATGAAATAAAAAGAAAAGAAGGAAAATAAAGTATATCCTGCATAAATATTATTTGTTTACGTGAGATAAGTTTGAAAGTAAATTTGAAAAAAGGGTTCTGTGCATCAAATTGACAGTAAATGATCAATGGCCAAGCCAAGTGGTCAACCAATAAAAACAATAGTAGAGAATCAGATTTAATGGACTCCTGCAACAATACCATATATGAGGTAAAAAGTCTTCAAATATGATTAAAACAGAAGTGGAGAACCTTTGTATACGCACGCTTAAAACTGCGCCTCTAAGACAAAATCGGATTTCACCTTCAATTATTTTACCACTAGAGGCAGATAGCCAATGTACCTCTCATATAGAATAAATTTTACAAATTAAATTTTAGAAGCACATTTCTTCGAAATGTGCCTCTTAAATAAGAAGGACATTTTTAAGAGAGCAGAGTAAGCCTAATCATTTTGTAAGGATTTGTTGGAGATTGTAAATTGCCCTTTTATCGTATGACCTTTCAGTGTACTTCATTTTCGTAAATTTCATACATTTTCTGAAAATATTTAATTTCCGCACAGCTTAATAATAAACTATTTTGCACACATTTATCCTTGAAATTAATTTGCTATAAAAATAAAAAAGAACGATGTTGAGTAGGGTCACTTTTTTCTGGACTTTTGGTACAGTTAAGTACAGGTTGTCACCCATTACTACAGTTACACAATACCATTTTTTTAAAGTAAAAATCCAATGAAAAAATGCCAATACAAGAGATGGACGCCTTTATTTGTAGAAATGCAGTGCGCAGTCGGCAAATATGATAATAGTACTACGAAATGTTTTAAATTCTGAAAATTGGGTAAAAATCTAGCAAAGGACTGTAAATATCAAATAGAGAGGATTCAATTTTGTAAGTAAAAGTTCTTTTTATCAACTATGCAAACGATCCTAGTATATATATATATATATACTAGGATCTTTTTCTAAGAAAATTTAGAAAACATCCCGAAAGGAATTTTATTTCCTTATTATATGAAGCATGCTTTTCTAGGAAACACTATTTACCGCGGATTGAAAGTTTCTACAAATTTTTCCCAAAATATCGATGCCAAACAGTCTTTATGACACGGAGCTCAGAGCTCGTTTTAGCTAAGAACTTATATTCTTAGTTAATCATGGCGTGAAAATATTTTCAGCGCTGTTTAATTCTGTATCATACTTATGTAACAAATAAAATCTAATTCCACTACAGATGTACTATTGATTAAAATTATTAATGTTAATATTCATTTTCTAATGGTTTCGTAACATTTGCTTACGATAGAGCCTGTTTGCATTACTACTACACTTTCCATTAGAGAAGTAAATAATTTAATTTTTCGTTCCTCTTCAAATATCAATATACTGATGCGTTTCTTAAGTGTTATTTAAAATATTTCACTTAACATCACTGTTTGAAAGTGAAAGTTATTTCGCTCTTACATTTTGCTAATAGTCTTATCAGCACAATTTATAATTAGTGGCTTGATGCTAATCATGTAAATGCACATGATTATTTATTTATTTTGAAGGTGAGTTTGTATTATAGCGTAACTTCAAAATTATAATAAAATAATAAAATTTAAAAAAATATATGAGTGTTAAAAATTTACTGTTAAGTTTTCTTTATTGTTATTATTTTTCATTTTTATATATATTGTCCTTTTAACACTTCCATATCAGTGCTTTAAGTAAGTATCATTAAACAATGCAACTTAACACATCTGGTTAAAAATAAATTGTGCATATGTTATTTCTAAAAGTAATATATATATATATATATATTCTGCTACTTTATAATTAGCAGTACGTGAAGTAGATTCATCAATGTTTTTTAAATTAATTTATATTGCATAAAAACGTAAATATATAAATTTATTCAATGATATATATTCAATACTATCAATTTTATATAATTACTAGCTGAAGCACCCGTTCTTCGCCCGGAATGGGTATTGATAAACCAACAATTACAAATGGAAAATAAATAAATATATATTAAACATACTTTGGTTATATATTCAGGGTGTCTACCAAATTTCTGAAAGTCCATTTCCTGACTTTTTCCTGACTTTTGGGAGGTAGAAGGACAGAAGCGTATATAAGTATCCATTTTCGGGGGGGGTTATTTTAAATGTTATTGTTATTAGAGTTAATATTAATGTTTTAAAATATCTGCTGGGAGGCCCGGTCGACAGACTTTCAGCAACCATTCTAATGAAGAGATAAGTCCTCCAAATTGAACACTATCCAATACTTTAAATTCAAAAAATAAAACGAAACTCAAAGAGCGCACACTTTCTAAGAAGAAAAAGGGCCAATTGCTTGTGTTATATGCGAGCATGCATACATAAATATTGAGAAATATTAAGCAATAAAAATAAATACATACGTGGAAAATAAAATGATTGAATAAATCATGTATGATCATCTACTAATCCCGTCCACGATACTTCTAGCACAAATTTTAGCCACTTTCGTCTTTCTACACTTCAAATCCAGAACACTGAGTTAAAATAAATAAACAATGAATGAAATTCTATTGCAAACCAGACGGGTGATCACGCGCTGACGACAGCTTTTTTACCCTCCCGTCACGATGGATGAGCCCCCATTTTTCCCTCCTTATGCAAACACATGGCTTGATGCTTTCGCGGTCCGAAAAATGCGTTGCAGTTGCTTTCGGTTTCCAGTCTGACAAATAGGAAGGGTTAAAAAAAGGGATACCGAAAAAAAAAATGATTCTTTTGGTGAATTTTCCGGACCCATTATCCAATTTCCCGTTTTTTTCCAGACTTTCTGGACCCATTTTCCAATTTCCCGGCTTTTTCCAGACTTTCCGGATTTCCCGGAGCGGTAGACACCCTGATATTTAATCGCTACAAATTTGTTTTACAGTATTCTTCAGCCATATTCTAACCATACTTGATTCTTTTACTTACTGCTTGGAATGTGGCTCATATTACCCGCGTATTTGTCTTGTTCTTCAAAATTGAAATCTACGTTAAAATCGTCTATTAAAACTGTTTTAAAATCCCCGTCAGAAATATTCTAACTGTACTTCACCTTTATTTACACGAATATAGACACCAATATTCCAATTAAATAAACACTAGGATTAGGCAATTTCTCGACAAAGATGGTTGTGTTGTGGGATTATGGCCAATTAGCTAAACGTTGACTCTAGACCGAGGGGTGAGGTGCCCTGGCATGGAGGTCTCTCTTAGGGGTGCTAACCGGTAATTATGCTAAGTTTCGGAGGAAACCGCGGAAACTCCAAACGGTTAGGTCCGCGGACACGATTTTGTTTTGAAACAGGCACCTTCCGTCTCCCAGTTCAGCATCCTAAGAGCTCGGTTCATGTAGAGCACTCGACAAAGATGGAACATATCGTTTCCAGGACTCATTTCTTTTATGCCAAACTTCGCGATAAATCACCAAAAATGACAAACCTTGGAGACATTTAATCTGGCAACCCTTCAAACATGATTGGCCCTTTCACCAGGTAGACAAAAACCTTTGTCTGGAATTAACAGCACTCAAGAGCTAAAAAAATACGTGAAAAACACCTTTTTTTCTCAACTATCCTTTATTAAGGTCGATTTTTAAAATACCTTGAAAAAGATTTTTATGAATTAGTGTTCGTTTCATTTTAGTGGAAGAATTTTATGGCTATGTTCATTTCCCTTCGGTGTATGCAGACAAATATGAAAGTAACTTTTTGGCCCCTCACACCAGTTTGGACACGAACTTAAAAAAACTCTGAAAATGACTGTTATGCATTCGTGTGCGCTGTATTTTAAAGCAAGAATTTTATGGCTATCTATATCCCTTTTAGGTATGACGGCAAATTTGGAAACAACGTTTAGACCTTTATGCCCGTTTTGATGAGAATTCTAGAAAATCCTGGAAATGATTTTAAGGCATTTGTGCTCATTTTATTTTTAAGCAAGAAATTTAAGCTATCTCGTCTTCCTCTGATACATGAAGGGAAAGATGAAAAGAGCGTCAAAAACGTTTCGGCCCCTTATACCTGTTTCGGTGCGAATTCTGAAAAATCCTGTAATTTATTGTTAGGCATTCGTGTTTGCTACATTCTAAAGCAAGAGTTTTATGGCTATCCCCAGTCCCCTTTGAGATATGATGGAAAATTCGAAAATAACGTTTTGGCCCCTTATCCTCGTTTTGATGCGCATTCTAAAAAACCCTGAAATGAATTTTAAGCATTTGTGTTCAGAATACTTTTAAGCCGGAATTTTACGGTTATCCCTTTTTCCTCTGATATATATAAAGGGAAATGTGAAAAGAACGTTTTGGACCCTTGCCCCCTTTTGGGTACGAATTTTAAAAAAACCCTGAAAACTGTTTTTAGGTATTGCTGTTAGGTGCATTTTAAAGCAAGAATTTTATGGCCGTCTCTTTTTTCCTCTGAGATATGAAGGGAAATGTGAAAAGAACGTTAAAGAACGTTTTGGCCCTTTTTGTTCGTTTGGGTGCGAATTCTAAAAAATCCTGAAAATAACTTTTAGGTATTTCGCTTAGTCATATTTTAAAGCAAGAATTTCACGGCTATCTCTTTTACCCTCTGAGATATGAAGGGAAACGTTTAAAGAACGTTTTAGGTCGCCACCGCCGTCTGGGTTCGAATTTTCAAAAATCGCTTTTTAAATGACGCCTTGGGGACAAAAGCTATGAGCTCCTAAAATTTCATGTCTATATCTGAGGTAGATTTGGCTGTGCGATGATCATCAGTCAGTCAGAACATCTTCCTTTATATAGAGAGATATCTATGATAAAGAGTTAATGATTAAAAACCCAGTTAAATGTTTTTTAGGCACCATGTATACAGAATGTTGTAGAATACGTTTAATGACCTTGATTTGTTTTAAAATAGGTTTTTGTTGGCACACTAATATATTGAAAACCTCAGTCGGCACACTGATAGCAATAGTTTGCGGACGTTGAGGGACACACGAATTTTCATATTTTACCATCAGAATGAGAATACATAAACTATTCATGCTATTTAATTTTCCTACCTTAATTTTACGAATAATAAATTTGATTTCCAGAAAATAGTTATTAGAGTTCACATAGTAACACATGCACATTTTTTTTTTATACATCTACTAGCTGAAGTACCCGTTCTTCGCACGGGAATGAATGGACATTTTGATATTACGATTTGTGGTGATTACTATTCATTGTAATAAACAGATATAGCAAAATGGATATCGCGTTATATTGTGTCCAATAATCATGCATACCGAATTGCAAGACAATCGTTTGTACGGTGCAGAAGGCCATGCGGAGTAGCGCAATCTAGTGGCAAGTTTTACCAAAACGGATACGGCGAAAATATTCTTCGCATTCAGATATCGATGTATACGAATTTTCATGACTATCGGCTGGACAGTCCTGAAGTTCATGTGTTGACGCGACATCTAGTGGTAAGATATAGGAAAATTGATAGCGCAAAACTCTTCCCCGTGTTTAAATATCTATGTTTACCTATTTTCATAGCGATCATTTGCAAAGTCAAGAAGTGATACACTGCAGGGCCATCTAGTGTTTATTTAAAGTAATGATTTGCTACAGCGCCGTCAAGTGGCGAGTTATAGGAAAATGGATTACGCCAAAATATTCTCATTGTTCAAATAGCTATGTATACTGATTTTCATAGCGACCGTTTGAATGGTCAAGAATTTGGATTGCTGCAGCGTCATCTAGTGGCGAGTTAAAATAGTAATGCATTGCAGTGTCATCTAGTGGTGAGTAACATCAAAAGGCACGCAGTTAGAATATATTCTTCGTGCTAAAATGTGTAACTATAAAAAATTTTATGCCGACTGGTCGAACGGTATAGAAGTTGATGCGTTGCAGCGCCATTTAGCGGCAAGTTACAGCAAAATGGATTGTGAAAAATATTCTCCGTGTTCTAATATTCGCATAGCAAACGGCTAAACGGAATAGAATTCGACGTTGTGCTGCGGCACCAAGTGGCAAGTTAAGGAAAACGGATAGCATTAAAACCTTCTCCATCATAAAAGACTTAGGTGAACCAAATTTCATCGTGCAACAGTGCATAACTGTGCTGGAGTTTTCCAACATTCATTTTTATCTATAACCAGTGTTATTATATATACCAGTCTCAAATAAAATCCAGTTTCAAATCTAAGCCTCGCCAAAATGCCAACATACGCCATTTTTCAAGAGTTTTTTCTGGGAATCATTGGAAGCATTGACTTAGCAGCAATCAATATGGGAAATGGTTCGAACGCCAAAGAGTAAAGCACGCATTTATTTGAAAAGTGGAATCCCTTAATACAGCCGAATTTTTTAAAATTATCAACTATAATGTGTTTTATTCATCGTTACTCCGATGTACTAAATGAGAAGATTACAATTTTCTGAAATTTGGAGGAATTCCCCCAACTTAAATCAATGTACTCAACTGGCGAGAATTCTGAAGTTAGATCGCTTAAAATCCCTTAATAACTGCATTATTTCTTCACGGATCATTAAAATTTAACGGTGTATTCTAATAAAACCTTTGCACTTGTTTTCAAAAATCTTTTCCTTAAGCTCTCAATAAATTGCTCCAAGCCGAAAACTGTGCAAACCGCTAGAACTCACTTACTCAAAATCGATATTTCAGCCACTTTATTTTTTCGCCAAACTAAAAAATTTTACACATTAGCCTCGGAAATCTTCAATTCTTATTGTTTTGCGTATAAAACATTTCCTTCCTGCTCTGATTTCCCATGCACACGATATTATAATTTTTAAAAAAATAACCTTACGAATATAAACTAACAAAAAAAATCAGTATTATTCTTTTATTTTTACTTTGAGAATTTAAAACATTTTATTGGCAAAATCGCCACACATGGCAACCACGATCCTTATTTCACACTTTTTTCACTACAGGGGTTACAATTACGGAGAGCTTTTTGCGTGGAGAGCATAAAAAATCTCTTAAATTCCGGGAACGGGTGGACTTTCAAAGTTTTAAAGTGGACTACGATTTATTCTATATTATGTTACATATCTGTGCTAAATTTCAGGCCGATAGGTCCATTTTTGTGGATTTGTATACGAATCAAATCCACAAACAAACAAACAAACAAACAAACAAACAGAATTTCATTTTTATTTGTAAGATTATTACTTTTGATTACACCAAAACAAATTATATGTGTGATTATAGATGGTTTTGTGTTTCTAGCGTTGTTTGATATCGTTATTTTCATATATTATTTAAATAATATCCCAATAGATATTTACGGTATTCACTGTCTCACTAACCATATGATGTTATAAGTGTGGCATAAAATTTGCACGCGCACATTTTACGGAGTATGATGCCTTTTCCAAAAAAATGAGACAGGTAAGACAAATAGTCATAAGGCATAGGTTATAAAGCACTTTCCTATTTAATGAATGAAGTAAAGTAAATAATGTTCACGTATAAATGACGCTTTAAAGGCGCATGAAGGAAATAGCATCATTTAAATCCTGAGTTTTACCTCAATAATTACATTAAACCATTCTTATTGCACATAATTTAGATTAAAAACTTTTGAAATGTATGTATTTATACCTCAGTTGAATAATACGAATATTTATATACCAAATAAATTCTCGTTGATCTACAGAATTTTCTAATTGATTGTTTGAATTTTCGTTATTTTAAAACAATATTTATAGCCATTTGATAAATGTGCACAATCTATCAAAGCTTTTACTTGAATTAACTGTTTTAACCTTTGAGATGGATTGATGGAACTCTTGTACTACAGCCCTGAATCGGTATTGCATGTATTGTATACCCCTGTTTTTGTCCAAATTTTCTTAAAATCTCTTCTATTTCTTCCCTTTGTACTCATAATGAGAGAGGTTTATTGTTGACAGATGGTTAGAAACTGGTTTAAAATATTCTGCCTCGCACATTCAACTGTGAATAAAAATGGAAGGTAATATGCTTATTCCAGAAAATATGTAGAATGCACATGAAATCTGTCGGCACCTGAAAGAAATATAAGAAAAGTGGTGCGAAACTTGCAACTAAGCCACACATTATTTCTGACTTGTGTCTGCAAACAAATACATCATGAATGTCAAGCAATTTTTTTTTCTTATTAGAAAAAATGACTTTTGTATACATAACGTAATTCCCCCATTTTCACGATGTCTACTTCATATAATCGTGTGTGTCTTTTTATATATGTAGGCCTCTTTACCTGTCAATGCTCCAAATTTACGATATGTGTAATATATGCAAGTCAGGATATTCTTGTATATTTTAGATCACTTTGTTAAGCCTTTCATTTTCGATGTCTCATTATTATCATGTTTTGTCCTAAGAATTTTTCTTATGAATAGATTTTGGCTATGCAGCTTTTTTAGGATTCCTTTGAACAAAAGATGCTACAGAGGGTTCAAGAAATCTTTGTCACTGATTCATGAAGAACACGACGTTTTGAATAATGTCTTTACATCGATCTCTAACGAATAAACTTTTCTAGACATCGTAAAACGTTCCCTTAGCAAGACTAGTTTTCTTCCCAACTGTATCGATACATTTTTGACAAAATTTCGTATGAAAATATCATATTCGTGGTTCACAAAATATGCAGTATTTGCATGTATATCATTGCGAGTTTCGTAATTTTTTAAAAAACCTGCTCATTTTTTTCTTATAATTAGTATACCTTGTTGGAACAGAGCATTTAACCCTTTAACGCGCAGTGTTCCCGCTCTGGGAACACCAAACTCTAACGTTTTGACTGTTGCCCGTCACGAAGAATAGATTTGATTTCTATAAAAATAGTTGCGGGTGACATAGCTGCACGAGAATTCTTTACTTTTTAGCTCGTCATTTCCCGTAAAAAAATTGTCACGATAATTTTTAACAGCACTGACATCTGCTGAAAAATGGAAGAATGTGAGAACAGCTGGACAGATTTCCCAATGCTGAAAAAAGGGCAGCCGTTGCCATCGCTTGACTTAACCTACCAGCAAGATGGCGGACGATCAGTCATATAAAATTCAATTATTTATGGATTATAACAATCCAAACCGAGGTTTAGACGTTTTATTTTAACTCACAGGCATATTTACATAAAATTTCACTAAATAATTTACCAGTACAAAGTCTAAAATGAAACAATAATGCACAAGAAATACATAAAAAGAAGTATAAATATATAGAAAAAAAAGTCATTCAGTTATCTATAGTATTTAATTTTCCTCGAATATGTTCTATATCTTCCAAATCATGCTAGAAAATGTAAGGTTTTTGATGTTTTTACTATCAAGATTAAAATACTTACAAAAGTACCCTCGGACTTTACAAATTTATACAGATGCCTTTTTTTCAGAATAAAAGTATTAGATTTTATTAAAAATTTGTAATTCATGTGAAAAATCCCATTATTCTTTTTAAATATATACAGGGTATCCAGTGCTAATGGTTCCCAATGTCTATTTCTTGAACCGTTAGTCAGAGACACATAATTCCTGTTGCAAAAGTGCTTTAAATTGTATAATCTATTATATCAGAAAAAAATAAATCAATAAATCAGTTCCTATAAAAACTACGGTATTTAAATTTTTATACGGCCCCCCGGTACTATCAGTTACATTTAGAAAAATAAAATCTTTATACAATTTTATGCACAAAAAAAAAAAAAAAATCGTCCTTCTATGACCAAAATTCAATGAGTTACAGCTGCTTAGAGCCCTTTTCGAGCTGCGAAATGGGGGTTTGTATTGAGAAAAATTAATGTACATAGATTTGAGCTTTTTAATATTTATTAGAAATTTCATTAACTATTTCATGAATATAGATTGCAATAAAGAAGATTAACATTTAAATATGTTCATCCAATAAATTAACATAAAAATACAGTTTATACTGAAAATAGATTTTTTTTAATTTTAAATGAACTGGCGTTAAATAATTTCTATCGACTGCAATCCAAATATGCACCCGCATAGATAACTCTTCCTGTACTTTGCGTAGCACACTCTATGTTACACATCTGCATGCTTCACCTGTACGATTTAGTAAGTTTGACCCCTCATAGGTTTTCATAGGGTTTGACTATAACCCTCTGCTTGGAAATCACTATTCTAAAATTAGTTTTGCTTCTTTTTCCGCATTATGCCAGAAAATGAAATTAAAACCTATAATTTAAAATTTCAATATTTATATGGTCCCTTTACAGTTCACCATAACGGGACATTTTTAAACGCGGAAAGTGACTTAAATAAAAATGTCTGCTGCTTCATAAATCGGTGAATTTTGGTCGTAGAAGGAGGAATTCTGTTTCATTGTGCATGGAAATTTTATAAAGAAAGTTTTTCTAAATATAACTGATAGGACCAGGAAACCATATAAAAATTGAAATTTGTTAATTTTTATAGAGATTGATTGTTTCTGATATAATAGATTATACAATTTGATAATAAAAAAAATTCGTCCTTCTACGACCAAAATTCACCGAGGTACAGATCCTTAGATCCCTTTTCGAGCTGTGAAATGAGGGCTGTATGAAAAATGAATTTGAGAAAAATTAGTGTACATAGTTTTGAGCTTTGTAATATTTACAAAGATACAAACTATGTATTATGATATACTATTGACTTCGATTGTTTCTGATATGATAGATTATACAATTTAAAGCATTTTGCAATAGAAACTATGTGTCGTTCACTAATTGAAATAGCCATTGGGCATCGCTCCTGTATATATATATATATATATATATAAATATATATTTATATATAGATAGATAGATAGATAGATTAGTGGATGCACAGATATATATGCATACATTTATACAGGGTGATCCTAAATTATATGTCAAAAATGTAAAGGCAGGTAGAGGGGACCAAGACGGTTCAGAATCTCATAGCAATGTGGAGTCGGAAATGCCGTCTTCATGTATCTGTTAATATAATCACGATGTAAGAACTGTTGATCTAACTTCTTAATCAATTTTTCGGCAATGAGCTTTTCTCCGAGACTTTCATTAATGAAACGAAGTAGAATTTATAAACTATTAGTTTTAGTGAAGCGCTTTCAGTAAAAAATGCGTTTGTTTTTGACAAACGATAGTCGGGAGGTTCACTGGTACTTTAACACTTCTTCCAAAGTGATTATTAACCGGTAAATGAAGATGACATTTCAGATTCCACATTGCTATCTGATTCTGACCCGCCTTGTTCCCCTACATCTGCCTCTACATTTTGGACATATTTTTTAAGACCATTAGGATATATGGAAAGAGAGAGAGAGAGAGAGAGAGAGAGAGAAATATATAGGTGGACAGGTAGATAGACCTCATTCCTTTGATGGAACAGCGTGATAACTCGAAAATCATGTTTTTTATTTTTGTTATTTATTTGACTTTTATTTTTTGTTAATTTTAAAAACTTTTGATTGAAAGTAAAAAAGAAATAACGACATTTTCCCACTGTTCTGGCGAACTAACGAAGTCTACCACGGAACAGCTGACTCGAAACAGATAACAGTGTGTTGCAAACACACACACACTTACATACAGGGTGTCCCATAATAATTGGGACACACTTTAACGGAAGGTAGGGCACATAATAAGGAATGGGAATAACATAGCAATATGGGGTCAAAAACGACGTGTTCCCATAACCGTTAATAATCACTTTCGGAAAAGAGCTATAGTGTTAGCATAATTTCTTAACCAAGTTTCATGACAACGAGCTTGCCTCCAAAATTTTCATCAAATCAATTGCAATCAATTGCCTCAATCAATTGCAAAAATATCTGTTTAGAACAAGGAATACCATACATAAACTTATTTTTTTCAGTTTACAAACTTGTGAATAATGATTTGAAAAAAAAAAATATTATTCGACGAAATTTTTTAAGAAAAAATTCTAAATATCACACAGACAATTTCTAGTTTTCTAATTAATAGTTCAATATTTAGCTTCGAGATTCTTTTAGCATAATTTTCAAAGAATTATCCAATAGACTTACTACTTATTGTTGTTTAAAGCGGGAAATGTTAAATGAAATTTCACCTTTTTAAAACACAACACAAACTAATTGTCTCTGAATAAGCCATTTTATAAATTTTGCTCTGCTCTGAAATGACTCTATCATTTGGAATTTGTTTCTTAGCTTAAAAGTTGATGTTTTAAGTTATATGCTTAGTAAAGATAACTTAGAAAATGCTTTTAAATTAATTTAGGAAGAAACATCGTTTACTACTTAGTTAAATATTTATTGATTTAATAGTTTTAGAGTTAAATATATTTTTAGTGATTTGTACTCTAAAACTATCTTTATCTCTTTAGATCATTGTATAAGAATATTTTCTTATACAATGATCTAAATCTAAATACTTAATAGTAACATCTTTATTATAAGTGAATTCATTCCCCCATGGGTACAGTAAAATATGTGTTTCATTGTACCCCAATAACTAGGGTATAAACTCAACAAATTTTTACAAATTCCTAATAATTATTTTCTTTATTCTGGCTTAAAAAGTATGAAGACCACACCTCAGTGATCAAAATATTTGAAAAATAAATAATTATACATATGAAAACATGGGGGGTAAAAGAAAATTAATTTTAGTAACGAAATTTACTTTTATTGGTGAACATCCAATAATTTTCTATATCTCTTGTTGCAAAAATACGATTGTCTCCAAATCATATCAGTAACTGGAACATATAGTTGTGTAAGTTTCAACTTTCTGAGACACATCCTATTGGTTGTAGATAGCAAGTTTCACTGTTCCCCGTGTTTCATTGTACCACTAATTCCCCTACTTCTTGTGCATCCCATGTATGAATTTAACACACGCGCACCGAAAATTTGCAAACTAGCCCATTTTTAAGCTCTCGTTTGTCAAAATCGATTACTGCGATTCATTTTTGTGATAGCAGTAGGGCAAAATACAGTAATAACAAAAATATTTCAACACCTACCAGAGGAGTTTACTGACTGAGATAATTTTTAAGTTGCTGTCTCTCTAGTGCTCTCAGATAATTGTTTGACCATGCTAATGAATTGCAGAAAGCTGTTATGCTTAGTCTGTGTTGTCGTTAGTGTTTATAAAAAGAAGTTAAAAATTTATGAAAGACGTAATGATTATTCAAGAATAAAAAAATGTCAGAAGAAAATGAAATAGCTATTATACACATAAAAGCTCCTCAACGCCTTATTTCAACTTTCTCGGTGAGTTTTCATGGAAAAGCGGGTCGTAATTACCAAGAAAGTAGTTATGATTCTTGAACAAGGACTATCTAAATAGGAATAATCAGACACCATGTTTCTAAATTTTAGTGCATTCCACATTTCGATTTTTGTTGCCGTTGCATCATTGCTGTTTACAAGAAAGAAGACATAATGATCAAGAAGTTAATGAGGTTCTAAACAGCAAATATTGAAATGCGCTGAACGAGACATCAATCCTATAGATATTTCTCAACATTTCTTAACCGTTCGGGAGATTAAAAACCGTAAATTGATAAAAAATGCTATAACACGTTTATCCCAAGACAGTAGTCGTGCATGTAGACAGCAAGATTACTGCTATCGACAACGAATACGATAACGCTGTTCTGCATATTTAATTCTATAGAATAGATTAAGTTAAATGCAGCCTTTTTACTTCCTTGTACGTAGTATAAGGAAGTAATGTGATCTCGAAAAATTTTGGGGGCCAAATTTCGACATAAAAAACGATTTTGACTACCTCTAAATTTAATTTAAAAACTTTTTTCGATGCATCTCATCGTAGGCTAGCATGCACGATCATATTAACGCGTCTGCAACTCATTTTGACCAGTGGCGAGTCTACTGTGGCCAGTTTTTCCATGCCGTCTGTACGTACGTACGTATGTATGTAACTCGCATATCTCAAAAACTATTGGTCGTAGAATGTTGAGATTTGATATTTAGGATTGTTCTATGATCTAGTTGTGCACCTCCCCTTTTGGTGGCAATCGAATGGATAGTTTATGTACAGGACCGCCCAAAAGATTCGAAATACATTACGCTCTATGGGCCGAAATTCATTAAACTCGCCTAACTCAAAAGCTATTAGGCGTAGAATGTCGAAACTTCATATTTTGGATAGTTGTAACATCTAGTTGTGCACCTCCCCTTTTGGTTCCATTCGACTGAATAGTTTATCTACAGGACCGCCCAAAAGATTCGAAATACATTACGCTCTATGGGCCGAAATTCATCAAAGCGTTTTTTAGAGGTATTGGGCTATTTCAAACGACTCAGAAGTGATATATGCTGTAAAGAGTTAGAAAATGAATTTCTCCATTAAAAAAACTGTCTTTATCATTTATAGTTCTGCTACAGGAACACTCAAAAGATTTCCAATACATTACGGTCAATAGCAGTTTTGGGGCAGTCATCCATTTCAAGCACAATACCGTCCTACCACATAAGTTAGGTAATGGTCCGACCACGGTCACGTGCCTCCCTCAAGAACTATGCCAAAAGTCGCCAAGCTTGGCGACTTTTGGTGTACGTGTGTGCATATTTAAATCTCAAATCTCAAAAACTATTATGAAATTTCATATATAAGAATGTTGTAACATCTAGTTGTGCATCTCGATTTTTGGTTCCAATCTACTGGAGAGTTTATTTACAGGACCACCGAAAAGAATTTCAGTACCTTAATGTCTATGGACATCTTCATTATAATACAACTGTAGACAGTCATTGTTTGGTACATACCCAAAATCTCGCCGTCTGTCCTCGACCTTGGCGAGTTTTGGCGAAATATCGCCAAATTTGGCGATAGTCAGTCATTTGGTCCATGCCCAAAGTATCGCCATTTGTCATCGTTCTTGGCGAGTTTTGGCGAAATATCGCCAAATTTGGCGATAATCTGTCATTGTTTGGTTTATGCTTAAAATCTCGCCAAATGTCGTCGACATTGACGAGTTTCGCCGAAATATCGCCAAATTTGGCGCCAAAAATTATTTCCTATTTTGTATAACTCTAAAACTTTAACCAATAGATTTTTTAACTTTGTATTTAGAACTATTGTAATATCTAACTGTTTTCAATATCTTTTTTGACAGCAATCGACTGAGAATTTATTTACATGGTGAGCCAAATGACTTTAAATACATTGAGGTGTATAGATGCATTCAATTCATTGAAAATCTGGGGTCAATGACTACTTTGGCTATCCCCAAAATCTCGCTGACTATCTCAAGTTTGTCGGCTTTTGGTGAAATATCGCCAAATAAAGTGTTAGAAGGAAATCTTTCAAATTGAACTCAGCTTGGCGATATCGAAATATTTGGCTAGAAATCGCTAAACCTTACTATTATTGATATTTTATCTCTTTCAAACAAATAAATTTAGAGGAAGTGCGTCGAAAATATTTTTGATCTAATGGACGTGCAAGGAAGTCATGTGTTGGACACATCAGATTTTTTTTCTTTGTAAATCTTTACAGATTGATTCTTGAAGGAATAATTAATGTTAACTTGAAATATAATAAATACTATGATTGCGTAGTTTGTTTAATGTATTTATGCATTTTATGAATGTTATCTAGACAAACAGTTCTGCTCAATCAAATGCGTAACTTAACCCTTTATAAGGTTATTTTGTTCAAATTTGGGATTGAGATTGATTTATAAAAATAAATTCATTTAGCAAATTACCTAAAATTTGAATTTTTAAAACAATTTCTTTTTTTTTTTTTGGTGGGAAGTATGTTTTCCGGTGCCCATTGGGAGTTATTCAAATGTGGTTTATCTTATGTTCTGCATATCTTTTTATTTCGCATTCATCCGAATTCTTTTCCACTCCTAACATATACAAACATTGAGGTGTTTTGTTCTTGCTATGGACCATACTGCAAAATGGACTATCTTCTCTGGGAGAGAGGGTGTCAAATCTCATATCGTAGAAATCAGACTATACCGTTACCCACATTTAAGTAAATATGTCTTTGGTTTTCTTTTGTCTTTTCTGAGTTATCAGCAGATGGCACCACAAATCATAGGTGGAGAATACTTCCTCCATTAACATTAAAAAATTAATGAATTTGTTTTGAAGTATACTTCCCACGGCCTCACAGAGGGTTAAAAAGATGAATGTATTAAATCGTCTAAAAATATTCGACCTTATAGAGATAGAGAATACAGACTATATATTTGATAAAATGAATTTATTTATACTTTCCTTAAACTCAATTAAAGGGATCAGAGTTTGAAGGATGCTTTTAAAATGAAATTTTTGAATTGATGATTCTCTTCGTAACAACAATCTATGCTTTTCCAAAATAGTCTTACTAAAATATTCCCATAGTATGCCATTGAATGACTAAAAATATGGGGTCGAAGTCAAAATTTCTGTCAATTATGGTAATGAGATGCGATATTTATTACTTGAAAGGAATATTATTTATTCTGAATAATCCCCCTGATCAATTCGATGCGACGCGTTGTGTTTATTCTGTATCATAGAAAATCACTGGCATTTTACATTGACGATATACTTAAAATGCATTCAATGCTTGCAATTCATGTTATTAGGTAGTGACGCTGATCCTTGATTCCCCAGTTCTGACAGACAAGGGACATTGTAGTTTCACCTTGTTTAATATTTAATGTTCGATGGGAGAAATTGATAGGTAAGTAAATCAGAATTTTTAATATAAAAGGTAAAGACGTAGTTTTAAAACTAAGGGCTGATTCTGGGAAACTTCCAGTAGCCAACAAATTAATAAAACGTAAAGAAAAAAAAAAAAAAAACTTTTCGTACAATGCACATATTAAGGAATAGGAATCACACAACAATGTGCGGTTCGAAACGCCATCTACATGTAACTGTTAATAATCACTTTGGAACAAGGGCTGAAATAATAGTGAACTTTCCGACCATTGTTCATCAAACATTAATGTATTTTTCTTAGAAAACACGTGACTAAAAATGTTAATTTAAAAAATTATTTTATTTCATGAATGAAAATTTTGAAGACGAGACTATTGTTTATGAAACTTGGTTAAGAAATTAGACAAACACTTCGACAGTTTCATAAAGTGATTATTACCAGGTAAGTGAAAACGGCATTTTTGACCCCACATTGCTTGGTGATTTTGATTCCTTGTTATGTGCCCTAGCTCCCCTAAAATTTTGTACCAATAATTATAGGACACCCTGTATATCTAATATTAAATGGCATCTTTATGCCAAGGATGCAGAGGTTAAAACAATCCAGCTCTCTTCCTTTCTCTATGATATGCAAAAAAAATCTGATGTGTCCAACACATGACTTCCTTGCACGTCTATTAAATCAAAAATGTTTTTTACGCACTTCCTCTAAACTTATTTGTTTGAAAGATATAAAATATCAATAATAGTAAGATATAGCGATTTCTAGCCAAACATTTCGATAGCGCCAAGCTGAGTTCAATTTGAAAGATTTCTTTCTGACACTTTATTGGGCGATATTTCACCAAAAGCCGACAAACTTGAGATAGTTTGCGAGATTTTGGGGATAGCCAAAGTAGTCATTGACCACAGACTTTCAATGAATTGAATGCATCCATACACCTTAATGTATTTAAAGTCATTTGGTTCACCCTGTAAATAAATTCCCAGTCGATGGCTGTCAAAAAAGATATTGAAAACAGTTAGATATTATAATATAGTTCTAAATACAAAAGTTCAAAATTCTACGGGTTAAAGTTTTAGATTTATACAAAATACGAAATAATTTTTGGCGCCAAATTTGGCGATATTTCGGCGAAACTCGTCAATGTCGACGACATTTGGCGAGATATTAAGCATGGACCAACAATTACAGATTATCGCCAAATTTGGCGATATTTCGCCAAAACTCGCCAAGAACGATGACAAATGGCGATACTTTGGGCATGGACCAAATGACTGACTATCGCCAAATTTGGCGACATTTCGGCAAAACTCGCCAAGGTCGAGGACAGACGGCGAGATTTTGGGCATGTACCAAACAATGACTGTCTACAATTGTATTATATTGAAGATGTCCATAGACATTAAAGTACTGAAATTATTTTCGGTGGTCCTGTAAATAAACTCTCCAGTAGATTTTAACCAAAAATCGAGATGCACAACTAGATGTTACAACAATCTTATATATGAAATTTCATAATAATTTTTGAGATTTGAGAGTTAAATATGCACACACGTACACAAAAAAGTCGCCAAGCTTGGCGACTTTTGGCATAGTACTTGAGGGAGGCACGTGACCGTGGTCGGACCATTACCTAACTTATGTGGTAGGACGGTATTGTGCTTGAAATGGATGAATCTCCTAAAATTGCCATTGACCGTAATGTATTGGAAATCTTTTGAGTGTTCCTGTAGCAGAACTGTAAATGATAAAGACACTTTTTTTAATGGAGAAATTCATTTTCTAACTCTTTACAGCATATATCACTTCTGAGTCGTTTGAAATAGCCCAAACCTCTAAAAAACGCTTTGATGAATTTCGGCCCATAGAGCGTAATGTATTTCGAATCTTTTAGGCGGTTCTGTAGATAAACTATCCAGTCCAATGGAACCGAAAGGGGAGGTGCACAACTAGATGTTACAACTATCCAAAATATGAAGTTTCGACATTCTACGCCTAATAGTTTTTGAGATATGCGAGTTTAATGATTTTCGGCCCATAGAGCGTAATGTATTTCGAATCTTTTGGGCGGTCCTGTACATAAACTATTTATTCGATTGCGACCAAAAGGGGAGGTGCACAACTAGATGATAGAACAATCCTAAATATCAAATCTCAACATTCTACGACCCATAGTTTTTGAGATATGCGTGTTACATACATACGTACGTACGTACGTACGTACAGACGGCATGGAAAAACTGACCACAATAAACTCGCCGCTGGTCAAAATGAGTTGCAGACGAGTTAATAGGATCGTGCATGCTAGCCTACAATGAGATGCATCGAAAAAATTTTTTAAAATTAAATTTAGAGGTAGTCAAAATCTGTTTTTTTGTCGAAATTTGGCCCCCAAAATTTTTCGGGATCACATTACTTCCTTATACTACGTACAAGGAAGTAATACATATACGTATATACATATATGTAAATGTCATAAAAGCCATAACTGGCTTCTTTTTAAACATAATTGATGAGCATCTGGTTAAAACATTCACAACACGCTGCAGCAGCCTATCAATCTTAAAGGTGTATCGCCTGTGAACACCGAGCATATCTGCGGTACATCAAATTAGTGTTTTGTTCTTAACTTTTAGGGAAACTGGTGATTAGAGGGAAGTGTTATCCCCCAACACTATGTGTCGGAACTAATAATTGTAAAATTACTGAAATGGGTGAGGTTTTTTTTTTTTCATTTCCTTTATCAAGTACGCATGTTATCTGAATGTAAGAAAACTGCTCTTGCAGATATTGTGTATATTTCACTACCGTAAATAAAAATTGTTCAGACTGGATCTCGATTGATTAAATACTTATCCATTGCTAGGACACGTCGTATAAGATACATACACCGAAGAACCATTACATTATGACCTACCACCTACTCAATAACGCGTTGCGCCTGCTTTGTCCCTCAAAACAGCTGCAGCTTGCCTGGGCATGGATGGCACGAGCTCTTGGTAGATACTGGAGACAGGTTGTACCAACTATTTAAGCAGCGGCCCCACAAATTCGAGATATTGGAACATGGTAGTGTTTGAGCTCTGATCTGCTGGGGAGAAGAGAGCAGCTGTTCTCCTGGAAGACGGCGTACCCTGACACGACCATCTTTGACATGAAGGAAAAACCGGTCTTCATCCAACCAGCCAACTGGTCGGCGAGACTAGAACGCATATCCATGGCCCAATCTGGATGTCCCTGTGCTATCTGTAGGCGTAGTTGACAATGACGCTTGGTAAGCAGAGGCACAAGAGTGGGACGTTTGTTCCACAGTCCCATATCCAAAAATATCAGCTTTTTTGTTCCGAAACCAATCAATTGGATCTGCATTGTATTGGGCTCTCAGCTGTACCACTGTCTGCCGGCGATTTTGCTGTATTAGGCGGGACAGTCTCCAGCATCTTCTTTCTTTGATGATGCGTAGACGCCCAACATCTTGGCGTCTATTGCTGATTTCACCATCATTAATCCAATTTTTATACTTGCTCTCTCTATGTATATATATAAGTGTGTGTGTGTGTGTAGATAGTTTTACAAATTTAATATATTAAAATACACGTTAAAAAATTTAGGAGGGCGAGTCATTTAGCATGTTAAAAATATATATATAACTGAGACATTCTCTTTCGTAGACGCCAATTTCTAGAGTACAATTTGAAATTTAAGTTAACATTTGAGAAATATCTTCTAAAGGAAAATAAAGATATTAATCTTTGCGAAATAAAATCGAATTTTTATTTAGTTTGAAGTTTCTGTAGAAATATGCGTTCAATTAAAATTTCAGATATTTGCCTCGCAAAAGTAGGTTGAAAATTATTCAACTTTTCATTTCTAAAGATATTGACATTGCAATACCACAACAATTTAGTGTCTTTTTACATCCTCGTGCGGAGATTCGCAAGATGCACCGCAATCTCGAAATATTTCGGTATTCAGATTTTTATGGAAAAAGACTTGACTATCCCTGAATATACTTTTGACAAGTTGCTGCACGCCAGTGGTATGTAAATATGCATTTACGATCCATTTTGACTAGACTTGAACCCATAAATATTGGTTTTTAGGACATCATACCTGCACATACTTATGTACGAATAAAGGCCTATACGTGCATATTTCACTTAACTTAACGGTAAGACTTCAGGGATTAGGCGTAGTCTTGAAATTTTGTATTTAGGACTGTTGTATCATCCATTTGTGCATCTCTATTTTCCAATGCAATCGATTGCGTAGTTTATTTACAACGTCACTTAAAAGACATTTAATACATAAGGTGGACTACTGTGGACATATCCAATACTTTAAACAACTGTGAACATTGAATACAGCTCCCAAACTTGTTACGTTGTGCCTTCCCCAACAAATGATAACTTACCATGCAACCCCCGCTCCCTCACATACATAAGCCTACATGATATTTTTTATTCTTCAACAATGAACATTTAGTTTCCTTTTCTCCAAAATAATGTTATCAATAAAATTTTCGAATAAACATTTTGAGCGAAAATAGCTAGACATCGAAGTAAAATTAAATAATATATATATTTATTATTTTAAAACATGCATTATTACTTGCTCTTTGCCTTCTTTTCTCGCACCTCCCCTCCAAACTCTCTGCTTCCTCCAAGAGAGGGGGGCGGGTGCCTCACTGGTTGGGAATAGCTGAACCAGACCATGTCCAAAATCTTGCTAATATACTTTTCTCCCTGAATTCTGTTACAACGGTCGGTGATTTTCGGTGATATTTTGCCAATTGTGCTGGCATGCGTCATGCATCGTGATATTTCATAAAACAAGAAACAGCCAAACATAATTGGTAATGAAGAATCATGTCTCACTTTCAAATTAAGGCTTCAAAAATAAGCATAATTTAATAAAAATACAAAGAAGTCATTTGGTATTCGTAATAGAGTTATTATTTGTTTAAAAATATACTTAAGCACACACACACACATCTGAATGCATATGCATATTTTAATGTTACGGAACTTTTCAAATGTTAAAACCACTTTCAAAACCATCGACGAACATTCTATTAAGTTCGGTATCTTCAGACAATAGAAATTCAAAATTCATACGTATCAATCATCATGACGAGATTCGGAGATGTTTAATTATAAAAAAAAAAAAAAAATGGCCTTGCGCGTTTTGGTAATTCAAATCTACAGTTACGTATTTGGGTGCGGTCTGTTACATATTTCATCCCTGAGGCCTGCGTGTCACCACACCCTGCTCCATTGTATCCAAACAGGTGCTTTGTGTTTTATTCAAAGTTAGAAACCAAAGTGATTTGATGCCCGACTGACAACTCAATGTAACATTATTTGGGAAAGTGCCTTTTTAGCAAGTTTTCTGCAGAAGCAAAATGAATTGGAAACATCATGTAGAACTTTTGTATGGAATGAAGAAGACGGGTGTAAGGCATTTTGTTTATTATATATAGATATAATACAGGGCGATTCAAAACTAGTTTTACAAACTGTTTAGAGGGGTAGATACACCAAGACAGTTCAGAATCACATAACATGCGGGGTTGGAAACTTCGTCTTCATGTATCTGCTAATAATCAATTTAGAAGAAGTGTTGCAGAATGGGTCCAATTTCTTAACTAAGTTTCATGAACACTGGGCTTTCCTCTCACAATTTCATCAATGGAATGAGAGAAAAAATTCTGAATTAACAATTTTTAGTGCAATCGATGAAAGATGGATAACTTTTTGAAAAATCAAAGGAAATTTTCAGAATTCGAAAAGTTTACTATTACTTGAACCTTCTTCTAATGAGATTATTGACAGGTACTTGAAGACGAGGTTTGTGACCCTCATTGCTTATGACCCTCATTGCTATGTGATTTTGTGAGTTTGCTGTGTCATGTCACTGTGTTTGAGGGTCACACACTCACGCATTGCTGTGTGAGTGTGTGACCCTCATTGCTATGTGATTCTCAACCGTCTCGGTGTATTCTACCCCTACTAAAAGTTTGTAAAACTAAGTTCAAATCACCCTGTATTTATATATATATATATATAGTCTTTATTCAATTTTCCGATAATGAAAGCTAGTAATCAACAAATTGCAAAGTTACATTGCAAAAGTATATTTTTTAAATTGTAACATCTAAAATATTTTTGTTCTTTTTCACGATAAATTGAAATTCAGTTGATCACATGATATTAATTAACATTTCAGTATTAGAATGCACAACTAACTCTTATAATCTTGGAACAAATATAATTTACTCATATTATAGAATATATAAGAAAACTAATTAGAATTTTCATTTGTATAACTGCATAAACAAATTTCTACTTGGACACACAATTATGAACAATTGCAGTCCCGTAATTGTTTTAATTAATGCAATATACAGGTTGCGCCATAAATAGCATTTACATACTTTAATGGGTGGTATGGGGTATCTTCAAAAGAAATAAGAATCACAATCATATTACCATACACCGATTCTATTTATCTAGGTCATAACATTAAAATAACTAAAAAAAATAGAACTAACTAAAAAAATAGAACCAACGTTATTAAAGAATAATAAGATATTTTCACTAACAATTTAACACACTTAAATAATTACAATGCATATAAACAAAATTTTCGCCATGCAGCCCTATGCAATGCTCAATATCCTTTAAATGTGGCTTACCATCCCTTACTTTTTGCACCTGTATTTATTGAACACTCATTATATAATGCAAAGAAATATTAAGTAAAATGAAAATAAGAATGCTGTGAATGAATAATCACCAAATAAAAATCATAATCCTCAGTTATTAAAACCACTATTTGTAAATTGTAAATACTTTTACTAACACCATTTTATTCATACAGTCAGTATGTTTGAAATTACAGTTTCATTACAAAATTTTCTCATATTGCACTGAAATACTAAACTTAATTTAGAGAATTTTCAGTCAAAATGAGTTTGTGTTTACATTTTGTTAGATTAACATTTCAATATTGTTCGAAATTAACTTGGCAGTAATCGATAAATAGGTTTAAAATGTAAAATGCAAGCATATTTATTGTTTTACGTTTCATCTAAAGCATTATTTCAGTTAAGTCTTTTGCGTCTAAGGATCTGTATAATTATCGATATTCTATAACAATTCGTAATCATTTTACCATGATGCATTGTACTCTATACATACTAGCTAGCATCTGTTTCCGAGAACGTGATTGTATGTGAAGTATTGCAGATACAGTTGCTAAAAAATGTACTTAATTTTATGTTCTAATTCCTGTTTTTTCTAATTTATTTTGTAGTGGCAGTATGGATTTCAAGAAATTGTTTCTCATTTTTTCCTTAAATTTTCATGAAGAAATACAGAATCACGAAATTATTTTTTTTCATAAAAAAATTCCACCCTCCACCTTTTTTCACGCCAGTCTTATTCTCCAAGTATGAACTTTTTAAATGTCCTGAAATTAATTTTTAAGTATTCGTGAGTGTTGTATTTTATAGCAATAACTTTAGGTATATCTTTTTTTTCTCTTCGTGAAAGAGAAAGATGTTAACGTTTGGCCACCCTATCCCCTGTTGGTTACATATCTTTAAAGCACAGTCTAATCCAGCACGTACTTTGAAAGCTCACACACATGCCAAATTTCGTATTATTAGCTTCAGCGTGTTACATGCCTATCCCCTTAATAATAAGGCAAGTAAAAGAAGTTTACATACATGGAAGGCAAGACTGAAGAAGTTAGTGGTTCATAAGATAACAATCTTCTGTAACATTATGATGGTCTTATCTCTTTGGAGAAGGATACTGGTTATGGATTGTTTAGAGAGATAGTTCCACTTTAACGAAGGGATTAAAAAGATTCTGAATGTTAGAGCTACAACAGAGGTATTGATCAGTATGAACAGTAAATAGATCACTTTAACGCGTGAACCTCCGCACATACGACGACGTTATCCTCCATTTCTAGTCACTGACCCTCTGCATCAATTGCTCAAATCTTAATTTCTTCACATATAGAAATACATACAGAAGAGTAGATAAAGGAACTTGTTAGGGAGATAACGTGAATCTTTGAAGATTTTTACGGTTTAATCAACAAGAAATGATTTACTTCTTGCGACGTGAGCTTTGCACAGCACATGAACAGTCGCGGTCGTTTTGCGAACACAGTGGAAATTGCTAGTATACTTGAAATCGCAGGGCCAGCGCTGCATTCGAAGTCCGCAGGAACGAAACGAATCCGCCATCTACAGCTCATCAGAGTGATTGCAGAATATCAACGACTTGCTGAGTCTATAAGCTCGTAGCCGTGAAGAGCTCCAGGCAGCAGTTAGTAGTTCTGACAGCCAGCTGACATGTGCCATCAGCAGCGATATTATTTGCTATAGCTTTAATTACATTTTATCTATTTTAAATTCATTTTTACTGATAACATTGTTAATTATTATACTGTTGTTTCGAGTTTAATTAATAAAGTAGTTTAGTTTAATTGTAAAGTAGTTAATTATTAAAGTAATATATGAGCAGCAGACAATATGCTAGCTTAATTTTGGAGTAGAGAAGGAAGGGTGCTCAAGCAACCTCTTTAGTCTCAAAGCTAAAATACAAGTGAGTAGAACTGTTAAGTTTATGACTAGTTATATTTTGACTCCATGACTCTTCAGGTATCAAGGACTTACGAAAGATAGAAGTTCGCAGTCGTGAAGAACTCGGGGCAGCAGTTAGCATTTCTGACAGTAAGCCAGCTGGAGTGTGCGATAAGTAGAGGAATTATTTGCTATAACTTTATGTATTTTAACTTGAGTTTTACTGATAAAATTGTTAATTATTATACTGCTGTTTCAAGTTGAATTAGTAACGGAATGTATGAACAACACACAATATGCCATCTGCTATTAAGTACTTTTAGGGTACTAATGGAGGGTTGCTGAAGCAAACTTTACACTCTCAAAACTAGAATAGTTGGTATTGATGGGAGTGGGACTATGATATATATGACGCATGTTCCCTCAGAAAGAAAAAAGAGAATCTGCAAAGTAGCGCCTCATTCACATTTGTCTAGATTTGGCAGGGTCTCTGCTAGAGATGAGTTAGGGCTCATTTTTTTAAGCCCGAGCCCGCCCGAGCCCGAGCAATATTATTAAAGTTGGAGCCCGAGCCCGAAATTTAAGCTAAAGACAAATAAAATTAACTACTTCATTAATAGGATACAATAAATTTTGGAGCTTCACACACCTTCTAGTCCCCCGTGCCACTATTTTTTAAAATAAGTACGTCTATTTATCCCATGAATCACTTTTTAAAATCTGTTTCAAGAAGTATGTTCAACAAAGGAGAAATTTTTCACGAGCCCGAGCCCGGACACAATCGTGAATTACAGAGCTCGGGCTCGGCCTTTCGGGCTCGGCTGAGCCCGTCTCATCTCTAGTCTCTGGTCTTCTATTTATTTTAATTTGTAACTTTGACAAGACATTTAAAGATAAGAAATGCAAACTCATTACTATACATGCGTTTTCAAAAACTGATCTTTCAAAATAATGTGGTAGGTGTCTCGTTTACCTTTAAAGTTCTTTCAAAATGTACTGTGGTGCTGTATTAGATAAGGAAAATCAGTTCTTTACAGATTACAGCTTCGAAGTTAGAAACTAACAGTTATTAGAATTACAACAGCCTGCAATGTAGCTATTTATAGAATCCGATAGGGAGGAAGGTTTCTTCACCCGTATATTTTCTCTGACACTGTAGGGGAAGGTGGCCCCTAATTACTCCCTTAAGCTGAAAACTTGCATAAAATAACATAAATGTTAAATAAAATTTGGTACTTTGCCAAAATACTTTACACTACATTTTTCAACATAAGCATACTTTAATAATATTTTAAACCCAAACTGGGTAATGAGAAAAATAGAATTTTGAAAACAGAGTCCAAAGGATCATTTTACACTCATCCGAGGGCAAAATGATCCTTCATTTGAAAATAATTATAAATTGCTTTTTATTGGCAAAATAAAAGATGTAAAAGTAATTCTGATTATACATAATAAAAAAGAATAATTTTTACAATCATATCGTATGAATAATTTATTTTATGGAAATTTTAAAATGAAACATTTCAAAATTATAATTCAAAAATTATGGCATACAGTAAAAGTAGAAATAAATTAAATAATATTAGGAGTCAAGCATTTTGAGAACATCTGAAGGGCTGCGTTTATGATTAAGACCCTTTACTGGAGTTTCTTGAATCGATGGAGCACTTTACCCGGCAAAATGAATGTGCACTTTAGGTCATATTACTGGAACACTGCAGAGAAACGTAACAAAATAAACAAGTGTAATTCACATCTAAAAATATACTCTATTGAGTAAACCAAGTCATACTTCTGTACATTAAAGACTGTATTTGTTAATAAGTAGGAAAGTTAGTGTTTACCTTATAAGAGATATGATAAAACCCAGTTTTTTTAATAATTCTACTCAGACACATAATATACCGATCGCTTAAATATCGTCATTGCTTCTTCTTGACTTGGCACAACTCGTTTATGTGTTACCTAGAAATAGCTCTGCCTGTCTGGATGAAAACGTGGATCGTTTTGTACGCTAGGATCATTTTGGGCCACTTTCCCCTATATTTATTATTCCTTTCTTTGAAATAGAGTAAAGAGTAAATAACAGTCCACAGGCTATAATTTATGGAAAGTTATTAGGATTAACCTGTAGATAAACTAAAGAGATTAAGATCAAAATGGAAATATAAAACTAGATATTAGCATGAAGTAATTGAATAATTTAAACATTTTTTAATTATACTTTTTTTAATTGTGCCAGATGCTTACGGATGTGCAAATGACACGGATAAACTTGTCTAGTTGGATTTAGCAGTGGCCAAAATGGATAGTAAAATATACGAACATAAACGAGCCTCACATAAAATTTGTCAAAATGGATTCAGATTTTGTCTAAAGTGATCATTTCTTCAAAGTGTGAATAAAGTAATTTTTCGCTATTAGAGCGCATTCAGTAAAAACAAAGTTTATTGGGCGAATTAATTAACAGATTAGCATGGAAATATATGAGTTGGTGATATCATAATGTAATGTGATAAGCCACTCAACATAGTTGACGGTAGAAGTTTGAAGGTCCAGGGCTGTGGCATACAGCACTGTTGTCGATTTAACGGTATTTAGTTTTGGGCGGATTTCTCTACATTCAGCGTGAGCATGCGTTGGAATCTCTCAAAATATTCTCCGACCAAGACATCTCCCTTTCAGTCAGATAGCCCTCGTGTAACTTTCCGTTAACCAACACAACCTTGACGAAGTATAAACATTTAGATACGATTTTGTTTGCCGAAATTTTATTTCGATATTAAAACGTTGCCAGAAAACAAACATAATCTAACATCAATTCTTTTACGTTAGTAAAGATACTACATAACATTAAAAAATGACTTCTTGATAGCCATCAAAAGAAAAAAAAAGAAACGTTTAAGGAATATTATTCGAATATGACGTACATTATTGTAAGTTTTAATTGTAAAAAGAAATATACGTAATTTAGTCTTCCTTTAAGGAAAAAAAAAATATTGTTTAAAAAATGTTTGAGGACATTCTTGTAGCACTTAGTAAACTTTTCATTTTATAAAATGCTTGATATATTTTAAATTATCTATTTGATACTTCTTTCTTTCTGTAGCTATTTCAGACATTTTGAAGTATACTACATATAATATCGCTTTTAGAACGGTATTTAATTTTTAAATGAATCAGAAGACACACATCTTCCATGAATAACATATTATTTTTCTAAATTTTTAAAACGATGACCCTATTCTTCAAAAATATACTACATATACATGCGATTACAAAATTAATAAAACAATGGTCTGCTTAATGGCCACGAAATAACAAACAAAACAAATTTGACATATTCTTATATTGGGTGCAAAACCACGCACTTTTTTCGTTAATGTCATCCCAGGAGTGTGAATTAGAAAGAAGAGCAGATTGAGATTTAAATTATTAATTTGAAAGTCGCGTGCAAAGAAGTGGAAATACTTACATCGTGATCAAATCGCTTAGTGAACTTTAGTTTGAAGATCGGCACGCTCTGAGATCTTTGGCGATAAGTTCGTGCTTGTCACAGTAATAGAATTTATAATCAATGACAAAGAAAATTGCTGTCGTGTTCTAATTTTCGTTACATAAATCGAACATATTAAACACTTTAAATAGGATGCATTTACTTAAAGAATATTTAATTTCTTGTAAAGTTATAGTTTTCCAGTAATTTTTTTTAATATAAAAATTCAGGAAGACTCATTTCTGATAAAAGCTCCATTATGATGAAGCCTTAAATGACCTATGTATTTTACTTATACTAATGTCTTGAATCAGAAAAGCGCAGAGTCTATAAAAGGATTATCTATTTAATTTTTTTAAATATTGAACAATTTTAAATATAGAATAATTTACCTTCAAAGTGAATGGACAGCATTTCGTTTATCGAAAATATCCGAACTTTCTTTATAAACCCCTCCCTATCCTACACAAATTCTCAACTCTCTTCTGGATTGAACACAGGAGATTAACACAAGCTTGGTCTAAGTTCTTCTTGTGCAAATAGAAACCTAAATGCAACCCTAAATTATTCACATTAATTGAATTTGTATGTGTTTGAATTAAAAATAAAACTTTTATAATGATACGATATTAAAATAATAAGTTTTTCTATGTTTGGATTTTTTTAAAGGAATCAGTAACAGTAACTAAAATGAAAGATAAATGAATAATTAATAATAAAAACAGGACAATCGATAAATGGGCTACTTATAAAAATATAAGGAAAAACTACTGTCGAGATCTGTAAGATAGAAAGCACAAAAAAAAGTAAATATATACAAAGAAGGGATTTTTATCCTTCTCATATGATTTTGACAGGACAAGTTTCCATGGAAAAAGCTACCAGGCAGCTCTTATTTGCGAATATTGAAAAAAAAACAAGTTTGGCTATTCGTTCAGAAGAAATCTGCATGTGTAGTACATAACTTTAAAGTCTAAATTTTGTGTTTATTACTGTTGTATCATCTGGTTGGATACTTCGCTTTTTGACTGGAAGCTATTGTCTTGTCTTTTTCCAGAATCCTCCAAAACATCTTCAATCTATTGAATTCCATAAAACAAAGTCATTGCTTTATCCATGCAAAAAATGTCACCAGCTGTAGAAAAACTATTTTTTTGGTGATATTTCACCTAAAGTAAGTTTCTAAAAATATACAAAGATTGACGATGTATTCTGTATTTGAAAAAATATCCTGAAACGTAGTTTTATAATATATTTTAGTTTTAAAATATATTGTAATTAGTTTAATGCAGACAACTAAAATATATCTATATTTACATGGGGCGTCCTGTGGTATACATTAGGAATTTTTAATTAATATTAATGTTGTACTAGTATACTAAAATATTTAGCATATTTTAATATAATATTACGACGTTTACAAAGTTATTATATTTTTTATAGTCAAACAAAATACATATGTTTTAAACCATTGCCCTTGAATGCTTGCATTTTCTGCTATCTCAAGTAGCAGATGAAAGAAAAACTCATATTTTATTCAAAAACTTTGCAAAACCGCAGAACTTATGCAAATATACGCACCTATTGAAACTTCTAATTATTTCACTTTGCTTTGAAAGGAACTTCTTTTTTTATCTCTCCTCAAATTATTCAATGAGAAATACGTCTGAAAAGACTCAGAAGAATAGGAAATAGCTAATTTTTTCCCTCTCAAAATAAATGTGATAAATGATTTGTTTAGTAAGTTTTAACGCGGAATCTTTTGTGTTTGAAGTCAAAAAACGTGAAAGGGTAGAAGAAAAATAAAAGAATTTCGTGAAAGATAATACGGCAGAAAATGTATTTTCAGAAAGAGGGTGTTGTTATCTTTTCTTTGCTTAGTTCTCGGTGTAAGAAAGTCATCTTTTGTGTTTTATTTCATCTCAGTTTGTAGTTTTGAAAAGGTGCATTTCTTCTACTGATCCCTTTCGACTTTAAAGATAAAGATCTAAGGGAGAAAAAAAATAAAGAAATGACTCTAACGAGCTCTAAAATCTTTTTTAAAGGATGCGAAGACACAGTAAAAAACCTCATCCTTAAATATTTTAGATTTTTCTTGTTTTCATGAAAGAATATAGTTATTTTTCTAGAAACTTTAATTTAGCCATTTTTTCTTCTTAAGATCATTATTTTTAGAGAGAAGGTTTTACGACTTTACTTTTGTTATCTTATAAAATGCTGTATAGAATATTTTTTAGAACAAGATTCCATAAACAAACTTAGTAAATATTAACGAATACGCTTTTCCTTAATGATGTAATTAACAAACATACTTTTTTCAACAATGTTTACTTGTATGGTAAACAATACAGTTATTGGGGCTATATGGCTACATTGGGACCCTTGCATTCAAATGAAAAAGTGAATGAACAGAAACGTTGAACAGTATGTTGAAAATAATTTTAACAAACAAAACATTCATTCTAACATATAAATACATATATATATATATATATATATATATATACTATCTCGAGTAATATAATGGCTCAAAATTAGTTGCATTACATTTTCAAAAACTGATGTTTAAACGGGTGTTCCATCACTTAGAAACTGTGTCCTGTGTCAGGTCTTTTTCGTAATTCTTTAATACTTTAATAATAATTTTGTCTTGTATACAGGTATTTTTTTATAAACATAAAATCTGTTTAATTAAAATAACATTTATTTTACTAAAATCATATAAGTGTATACATTTATGGGTTCACATACCTGAATACAATAAATTTGACAAATCTAGCTATTAACACTGGTTATAACAGTAAACTGAGTTAGATTTACAAGTCAACCAACACTATGGTAACGCTGACAACCATAGTTGAAATTAATTGTCATAGTCTAGTCAAAAATAAAAAAAAATGTATCGTGGAATACTAGAGCACATAAAAAACCCTCTAAGAACTACAGGTAATTACAATTGTAACAAACGGAGAGCCGTAACAATTTCCCAGTGGAAGAATGATTTATTGCGATATTCCTGAAAACAGTAACTAGAAAAATTTCCAGAACTTACAAAACCCATGAAGTAATACTTTAAAGCTGTTCAATTTGGTGTTGTTTTTCTATGCTTTGAGTTATTAAGTAATAAAAAAAACTGCACAAAAAATAGTAATTTCATGTTTTTCACTTACTGGAATCTATTTTATTGGATTCCCTGTCCAAGTCCTGCGGATTGTCTCAGGCAGGAAAGTGTGCCTGGGCGGAATGGGCAAGTACTACGGGAGCTTGCCTATCTGTAAATGCCATTCTGTATTGTACGGATAAAAACTGCAGGGAAGGAGCAAGTCAGTTTTCTATGTCCTGCGTTTTAATTAAATTTTCTCCACATTCATGCTGATGTTTATTGGAGGATGCTTATCTAGGTGTACTATGCAGTGCTTAAAAAATCTATGCCAAAATTGTGATCTCTGTTTTGCGCCACTTCAAAATTTTCAGTTATTTATTTTCCGATTGAGTTATTTTAAACATCGATCATCAAAACATTGCAACTTCAGTGATTTTAAATCAATTTCTAGATACATTTTTTTCCTAAAAAAAAATGCCAAGCATAATTTCTTTATAGAAAAGTTGCATTTTAAGTGTCAATAACTTTACTGTTCACCTTAAAATTATTTTTCGAAATATTTAAAAATATGTCTGTAGAACTTCAATACAGTTCGACACTGCGTCAGACACTTTCTTTCAAATTTAAAACTTGAAAAAAAAAAACCCACTAAATTTAGAAAAGTGTAGTTTTTAGATTTTCATGGTAAAATATTTTTCCATATGTTTCTGCACATACGAGTAAATTTCGAAATACAAAAATGAATAAATAATTAATGCAGTGTTTTAAATATTGTTGTTTATAATTCATTTTTGAATATTTTATCCAATGTAATTAGTGCAAAAAAACTATCAGCTATAATTCATCTAAAATTCTCCTAAAGTATCATGAAAAGTATATCACTCCAAATTGTTCCATTTTTACCTACCTAGATTCCAGACAGATTTATCTCGTTTATCTTATAGATTCTGTGATCTGTCTCAAGTAGAGGAATGAAAAAATAAAAGACTGCTTTTTAAATTCTAAAGTGAGGCTTCGTTTTTTTTTATTGTTTTCTTCCTTTATTTTTCAAAATATACGGAAAAATATGCAAAAGCATAATACCATTGAATAAATTGTGAAGTTTTGCGGTTTTCATGTTATAGGATGATTCGCTTCTCTCATATGTCAGCTATTGAGGACTTGTATGACATACATATTTACTTATTGAAAATGAATCATGCATTCGATTATTAGCGGGTGAACTAACAACTTTGCAGCATATTTATGATGCGCTCAAAATATTCAGCAGCAACAGTGGCAGGATGCTGCATTTTAATGTGACAAAAAATATTGAAAGATTTATTATAAAAAATAAAAAATAAATAGAAATATGAACAGCTGATCTATTCTTATGGGAAAGTAAATTAAATTTTAAGTATAAATAGTTGTGATCCCGGGAGAAATTGCCCGGGGCACATAGTCACTCCATGCTCAGAAAATCAACAAACTGGGGGGGGGGGTGTACCTGAAAAGAACCATTTTTCCTGCATCCTCCTGCCTGACACTCCCCTTGGAATGTGTACAGTTATTAAGACGTGTTTTTTTCTCTGTGTGATGCAATCGTTTCTTCGAATCTTGGGTGACCACACGCGACCATTATTGCTACGAAATTTTTCAATCTAAGTAAGAAGCCTAGTTTGGTTTCTCTGGGCTCTTTTCCTTTATTTTTCTGGCTGATTATTAATCAAATAATGGTGTTAAAACGCTTTATTATTGTTATTATTATTACAATTATTATTTATAGCATAATTTTGAAATAGACCTGATTGGAAAGACCCCGCGCAACAATCAACGACAGTGTTTGGCGAGTTCTGCATTGTGTCGATGCGAACTTTGAAATTAACAAATGACTTAAATAATTTTGGTAACACTTTATTACAAAGGCTGAAGTTTTAAGATTTAATTACGTAAAATGTCAAGTCAACTTATGACTCTTTCAATTTCTTCTTGTAAACGTAACCATTATATAAACTAGTTAATGAAATATTTTAATTAGTCCATTTAAGCGTATCTGTATTGCTCACTACAAACAATGGTATTTAAACTAGATATTTAAGAAATGTTGTAGTATTTCATGTGGCAAATTGTATAAAATGCATTTGTTCATAATATATTTTGCACATTCATAGATTTTTTTTTTTTTTTTAGCACCAGAGTGCTATTAATTTCAACCTTGCTTTTTGTGTAGACACGATTTTGGTACAATTAGCGAGTCGAGTCACTTTTCAAATATGCTTGCCAAGATAACGTGGAGGGGGGGGGGTGTTAATAAAATGTTGAAAGCAGCACAAGGTTTGCAATTTTTGATAAATGATCGCTAAACTGGGTGCCAAAACGCGACAATTTATTATAAATATATTTTGAGTATAGTTAGAAAGCGCCTGGCGAATATTGTAAAATAGTTTTAGTAGGCGATTTAAATATAGATTTTAATTCCGAAGAAGTGTTTTATAGAACAGTGAAGACAGATACGGCACACATCATAGATTATGATACACTTTCCAAATGGTATTTATAAAGGTGAAGTGTAGTTTGACTATTCCTGGCGAAAATTGTTAAACAGTTTTGGTAGGCGATTTTAATATAGATTTCTATTCCGAAGAAGTGTTTTCTAGAACAAAGAAGGAAAACACGATACACTCATGGATTATGATGCTCATTCCAAACAGTATTTAAAATGTCTACGAGATATAGTTGGAATATGCTTATAGTTCGAATATGTCTGGTGAAGATTTTAAAACAGTATCAGTAGGTGATTTTAAGATGGATTTGGATTCCAAAGATGTGCTTTATGGTTCAAGAAAGAGTTGATTCTATTTTAACGCCCCTACTTTCGCCAACCTAAAAATTCCCCGCACTTTGGCGAGCTTTGAAGTCATGGGTCTCTAGGAGTTATGCACAAGTTTCAACGCTCCCTAAACAACTACATGAAAACTGAAGTGAGCAAATTAGTGATAAACGCACTAGTTAAGGAATTTGAAGACAGTTAATTACTAAAACGACATTAATTGGCAACCCAAAATAAATAAAAATGTAACGGAATGCTGTATTTACAGGTTGTTCCAAATCGCCATTTTAATTCTAAATTACAATTGCCACATAAATACAAAAAATTGTCATGGTAGCTGTATATGTTTAATGATCGCCACCTTGGCGAGAGTTGGGGCGTTAAAGTAGAAATCAACCCAAGAAAGACAAACATGGCACACTCATGGATTATGATGCATTCGAAACAATATTTAAAACGGTGAAGTAGTAATATACTTGGCGAAGATTATAAAATAGTTTTACTAGGCAATTTCAAGATAAATTTCGATTCCAAAGATGGGTTTTATAAAACAAGGAAGAAAAATACTGCTCACTCATGAATAATGATACAATTTCCAACCTTATGGAATAAGGAAGAATATAGGGACGATGCAAAAATCATGATACGCTTTTAATATATAGCACTTTGGTGCGTATTTAAAATCTGAAAGGGTTTCAGATTTTCTTCATATGTCTTTCCTTTCTTCGAAGCTCCTTCGGCGACTTTAAGAAACAGTAAGTATAATGTCGGAAGGAGGGGGCACGTGCCCACTTTTTGTATTAAAACCTTTTGATTTTAAATACTTGGTTTTTTTTGTTGTTGTTGTTGCTGTTACCTTTGAAGATATGCTGGTGTTACAATACCAAAGAATCTGGATTATTTTTTAAAAATATTTATTGGAGCATGTTAATATAATTTTTCACTACTTTAAGGACGCTGAGGACCTTACTTTTTGCATTTTATACATATTTTTCGCACTTAGAGATTGTTTCTCTAATGTCAAAGACGCCGCAATAGACTACAGGATCGATAAGTAACATGGATGTATTACATACATTCGATAACATTTTCAGAATTGAATCGTATTTCTGAAAAAAATTTAAGTATTAATAAACTTGAAATGACTTCATTTATTAATATTATAGTAGAAAGTACTTTGGATATATAATATTCATAATATTTTACCATAACACGCGCTCTCAGACAGGTAAGTGCCAGAAAACTATTATAACAAATTTATTTATTTGAAGTGAAATCGACCATTTTCGGAAATGAGATTCATCTGTCCCAAAAGACACTTTACCGATAATAAAACTTAGTAATAACCATAAACTTTTCAGCCAATACTTTAAAGCACATTCACTAATGTCGTTGTCGTTATCTAAAATAGAGATATAAGTTGAAAATATTTCGAAAATTTGTCTCAACTTAATTAGAAGTGGTTTTTGTCTAATAAACACGTGCCGCATCATAAAATCAGTTGGGTATAGAAATTGCTCTCATGCGAAATATCTTTTGAATTAAAGCACACTGTGAAAATTTTTCAAACTGTAACTATATTTTGATTTCAATGAAAAAAATATTTAATTGATAAGTTTCATTGATAAATGAAATAATCATCCTGAATGAAATTTAATATACTTTATCTTGCTTGACACTACACAATAGATATACATTTTTCCCCCTCATTTAATGTACGTAGTTCATACGTTTCTTCAGTTTTTTCAGGTCAATTTTCCTGTAAAAATTCACAAATATAAAAAAAAAACGCACAAGTGTAAATAAAAGTTAATAATGAAAATTCTAATTTATTCAGATACTCAAGGTGATTCAAAATTAGAAGGGCAAACTCCAAGGAGAGATAGGGTACATCAAAATGATTCAGAATCACATAGCAATGTATATTCAAAAGCATCATCCTCACGTACCTAATAAAAACCACTAAGTGTTATTTCACTAATTTCTTAACCAAGTGTTATGAAGTGAAAGCGAAGCGTTATGACCTCTAATTTCTTAACCAAGTTCATTAACAATGGACTTTCCTCCGACTATTTCATCAATGTAATAAAAAAAAATGAACTAACATTTTTTATCAAGTGCAATCCGTGAAATATTCATTAGTCTTAAAAAAACATGGTCGAAAAGTTCACTATTGCTTGAACACTTCTTCTAAAGGGATTATTAAACCTTTGAGTCGCAACCCTTTCCCAATGCTGAAAAGAGGACAGCCGTTGCAATTCCTCGACTTAACTATCAGCAAGAAGGCGAACGATCGAAAAGTTCGTCGCGTGCCACAGGTCTAGAGACCGATTTTTGACGACAGCTGGCTGTGCGGCACAGTCGAGCGATTGCAAGCTGGTTGCCTAGTCGAGCGATGGCAACGGCTGCCCTTTTTTCAGCATTGGGCAATCTATCCAGCTGTTGTCGCATTCTTCCATTTTTCAGCAGATATCAGTGCTGTTAAAAATAATCGTGACCATTTTTTACGGGAAATGACGTGCTAAAAAGTAAAGGATTCTCGTGGAGCTATGTCAAACGCAACTATTTTTTTTAGAAAGCAAATCTATTCTTCGTGACTGGCAACAGTCAAAAAGTCATAGTTTGGTGTTCCCAGAGAGGGAACACTGCGTGTTAAATGGTTAACAGGTACATGAAGACGGTGCTTTCGACATCACAGCACAATGTGTTTCTGAATTTTTAGTGTAGCGCACCGTTTCTAAAAGTTTTCTTCCTGTAATTTTGAATCAACCTGAATAAAGTAGTAAAAGTTTAAGGAATTTTATCTTGGAAAAATTGCTAATAATGTTCTGGAAAGCACCATAGGTATGTAGCGAACTTAAAAAAATATATATAAAGGCATAACATGAGTCAAATAAATAGTGAAATTAATTACTAAACCATAGAACCTATGATAGTTTATGATTTAAATGCAGAAAAAATGGCATTTTCATTAATTGGAAATTAATTGACAAAATGATCTAAAAATATTTAGAAGATAACATACAGTATGGATTGAGCAAGCACAATATCCGCTCTTATATTAAACGAGGTATAAAGTAATTAAAAAACTTTGTAATAAACACACATAAGAAGTAATAGGTAAGAGGATACGCACGTTTCGTTCAAAAATTGTTTTGAACTTCATCAGTCCAAGCCCTTCGTCGTAACGAACACAGGGAACAATTTTTGAATGAAACGTGCGTATACTCTTACCTATTACGTCTTATGTGTGTTTATTACAAAGATTTTTAATTACTGTATCGTTTAACACCAGTATTTTGAGTGATTTTTCAAACGAGGAATGTTTGTGTGTGTGATGTCCGAACGATCTCGAAAGCTGCTCTAAGGATTCTTTTTAAATCCCGTACCTTGGGGGTTTTTTGGGCCCCTGAAACGATTGAGCTAGGTCAATTGATTGAAAAAACTCTAAAGCGCTCAAAATTTAAAATTTAAAATTTTTGGACGGTAGCGCCATCTATTGAGCGTTTGAAAAACACACTTGATGAAATATTCCTAAAAGGGACGCTCAAATAAGTTTGGGGCGGATTAAAAAATACACGCCATCGATATATAATAGTAAAAATTAATTTCGTAAAGAAATAAAATAAATGGAACTTGATATTCAGTACATAGACAAATAAATATTTTAGTAACTAGATATATTACACCATTCAGCTACATAAATTTGTTTAGAATTAAAAAGTTATTTTTATTTCAAAAGATCGTCCTGACAACCAGCGAAAGAGAAAAGAGTCTTCGTTGCCATCCCAGCAAGCACCTTTATGTAATATACTTAAATAATTTAATTATTCTTAATTCATAGTTATTAATAAAAAACTATTCGTAAATCTTATGTGAAAAATTGTCTGAATTTATTACAATTCTCCTTTTGTAACTAACGTAAATCTAAATATATTTTCGCGTATATACTAAAACAATAAATATGTTTCATGTATTTTATTGATCCATATGATGCGAATTTCAAAAGTACATAAAAGTTTCAGCTTAGCCGAATAATTTAAATGAAAATGACGCCCTTTTCAATTATTCACAGTAAGAAAAAAGATCCTGTGACGTAACATGCAAATTCCATTTTTTTTTTAATAACGGCACTAAGTTAAATTCTATTTTAACAGCCTTATTCCGCCAACTTGACGATAAATATTTAAATGTAGTTATCCTAACGATTTTTTTTTAATGGGTCAACCGTTTATAATGAAACGATGTTCGAAACTCCGATGAAAAATTGATACGATCGATTCCTAAATTGGGCTCGCAGCCGCTATTCAAATTAATTTTGCAGATGATCAGACATCAGTTCAGTTTTCATTCACTGCAGTTGATGATTTCAACTCATTTATTTTATCACAGTATGGACAACCTTTTAAAAGTTGCGGGCAGAACTTTACGATAGTGGCCTCCTGGGCCTGACTTCAGGATGTTAGCGAAATCGCGGGCCGTATAATTCGGATTTATATGGGAGTTTGAATGTTTTATATAGGTTTTATACAGGGTTTTGACTTGTTCTGAGGGCTGGGCCCCATCCAGCCGCAGGCTGGGAGTTTTCCATTTGTGGAAGCAGTAAATTGGGAGGCTGAAATCTGGTTACTAAGGTCTTTTCTAATAAATTTTCAATTCTTATTTAGTCGTGGATTAGACTGTGTTGTTTTGTGTTGTGTACTATCATTAAACTAAAGGATAAAGCCCTTTGTGGAGACAATTACAGCAGCCGATAGAATGTCTACACTCAGAATATTTAATATTTACCCACTTAAAATCAAATAATTTCATTTTCAATTTTTATTATACATCGAAATTCGAATTGTATAATCTGCAGAAACATTTCGTATTCGAAACATTTCAATTGGTATCGACATCCTCTCCTATATCCATGCTTAATGCATAGAAAACCGTTTTATTTTTGAAAAAAAGTTAAACTGAGTAGTAATTTAGAAAAGCTATCTTAAGCGAATTAGAATCGTAATTTTTCCTCCAAAGCCTGATAACCGTGACTTCAATGTAACGTCAATGTCACTTGCAATAGATAATTATGACACTCAAATGATTAGCTTTTTTATTCTCTTAAATGAAATAGAGCTAAAAATACAAAAAAAACCGCTTTAAAATCAGGGAACGGGTGGATTGTCAGATATTTTCTTTCTTTTTTTCTTTCTTCTTTTTCTTTCTTTTTTTTTCTTTTTTTTACATAATTATGATAATTTTCAGGCTGATCGCACCAACGAACCGTGTAAATTTTAAGTTATTAGACAATACATTTTTAATCTGTTTGGATGGTAAAAGTTTTATTTTGAGTGGTTGAACTGGAATTGTGACAGAGTCAGGGATCAGCGTAACTATATAGGAGCGATGTATTTTTCATTTATTCGAGTTTAGAAGTTCATTTTCTTCAGTCCATCCGTTTGTTCTATTATTGTCAACGTTTAAGTAGTTGTTAGGGTTATTATAAAAGAATATTTTTGATCTATTCTGTTTTTGATTTCATGATTTCAAAATGTCCTTTTGTACTAATAATTTAAATTGCGTTACACTTTTTATTTTCTTAAGCGTGTATTTATAAAATAAAATTATGTTTAAAGCATATTTATGTAAGATTATACTTTTATGGCATCTATATTTATGTATCTATAAGATTGAATTTACGTTTGTAGAATTTGTTTATGCATGATGTATTTTCTTTGAATTAGAAAAAAATAAGTATTTTATGTTTGAATTGAAGCACTATAGAGAAATTTACAATTTCAATCGTAAAGAATTATCATCATAGATGTATTATAAAGACGTAAATGCATGAAAGTGTAGCTCAAAAACGAGCTGTGGAAACATATGATCATCGACAGCAGCACTTAGCCCAAATGTGTGAACGTGCAGTTAAAACACAAGCAGATGAAACAGATGATTAGTATTTGGAAGGAGAACGACATGGAACAGCTAGACGTCGACAAATACTTCGGGTAAACAGTCTAAGTATGTACAAAGCTGCCACAAATGTGGGTACTTATTATCATAGTTTAATACTTTTTAACATGGATTGCATTCACCCTGGAGCTTTGCATTTTTCTGAAGAGTAAAAACAAAAATTAACCGAAACCATTTTGGGGACTACAAGATTGATGTAGGACATTCCGAATTTCCTAATGAATTAGTGTGGTTGTTTCTTCGATGTCACCCACATTTCAAAGAATTCGAAATTTGAAAGCATACTTTACAATGCATTTGTTCACAGTATATGACGAGTGAAACTATTAACTATTTTGGTGTGCACTGCTACGTTGCGAACAGTGTACAACAGACTTGATGAATTTTTTTTATAAACTCATTCATCTGACAGTTCAGCCAACTCAAATTCTTGATGCTGAATTTGAACGTCCTCAATATGGACAGATATATTTCTGAAGTAATGAAGACGCTGTTAGTGAATGCATCGCCCAAGATCTTCGCTGATACCCTCGCTGATCTGCAACAGAAGGAAAGGAGGCACCTTACGATAAAGTACTTTTTGCTCAACTCTGATGGCACCGACCATCGAATATTTAGCATCCGTCTTCAAAACAAAGTATATGCCATTGTAACATTGAATGCCGGCCAAAGCTTACCTGATAATGTATGGGTGATCCGACAGCGATGAAAATCTTTGGCAACCATGAAGATTATTGATATGTGCCAAGGCATTTACGTATTCATTATTTTACACTTAAGGAGCCTTTAGATTCTGAGCATGGCTCGGTAACCTGGTACTTATAAGTTTAAAAAGAAAAATTTCGGCACATATAATACGCATTGAAGTAAGTACAATGGAACAGGGTTAGATATGCCAGATATTAAAATATATACAATTTTTAATGTAACAAGAAAGATAAATCATGCCAAACTTATCGACTACGGAACACTTTTCAATACAAATATATTTTTGGGCCCAAACTTGACAATGTATTGTACTTAAAACTTTCGAGATTAGGTACAAAGTAAAAAGAAAAAGACACGAGGGCTATGTACCTAAGGAACCTAAGGAAGGTTCCTTGGGCTCAGGACCTTCTTATAAGTTCCTAACTCGTATTCGCATTACAACTGGAGACAATCGCCCAAAATTCCAGACCATTTGATACAGCGCGACGGCATAGGCCCAATCGCACGATCTTTACATTTCGGCGAGATCTTAGAGAAAATATTTAAAAAAAAAGACCTGTATATTACTAATAATTAAATTTTGCAAGCTCCTGTAAAACAATTTAAAATTTATTTCGATCTTTTAACTGAAGAGTACACATTTGGAAACGTTTATATACTTATTGTAGTTCTCCTTGGATATAATGAATGTCTCTTTACTGCCATAGACCGTAATGTATTGATGTTCTTTTGAGTACTCCTGTAGAAGAACTATAAACGCTGTAGACGCTAATTTAAATCGAAATCATTACTTTGCGATTTTTAATACCATAAATGAATTTTGTTTTGTTTGAAATAGAAGAATAAGTGCAAAATATACTTTAAATGGTGATTATCCTCAGAGATCAGTGTATTGGAATTACTTTAGGTGATCCTGTTAAAGCACGTTCGGACAGAAATCATTGTTGGGAGCAAGCATGGGAGCAGTGGACTTGTTAAAAATAATAACAAATCAATTTTTGTTGACCATCCTAACAGTTACAGTCAAAGGCCAGTTTAGTTACATGAGAGTTTTGAACATGAGTTCAAAATAAATTCCAAGGGGCTACGAGAGATGTTACTTTGAGCGGCTTCAAGCTTCTCTCTCTCTGCACAGTATGTTGGTGCTCTGTACAAGATCTGTTGACAGGAAAAATCTCGCCAAACTTTCGCCAATATACAGTGTAGAGGAAATAAGCTGCAATCCTAAACACATTAATATTGTCGGAGAGTGTCAAAAATATAAATACCCCTCTTATACAAAGTAACATTATTGCACGGGATGAGGAGACCATGCAATTCCTTAATTTAAGGTTTAGTAATCTAAAATGTTCCACTTGTTAAGAAATCAAAGACTGCAATTTCGTTGTGTGTTAATTGGTTACTTATAGATCAAGTTACGGATTTTCAAAACCCCATTAAAATCGCCATACCTTATTACTATTTTATTAGGAATTTTTTGGTTGGTTGAGATTTATTGGCACAAAATCCAGGTAGATTACGCAACGCTATACAGTGAGATGAAATAAAAGAGAAAAAGAAATTTAATGTCAGAAGACACTGTTTTCAATGAGACTTTTCTTTTGTAGTCCTTAACAACATATATCAGTTTTGTGTCGTTTCAAATAAACAAATATCTATGAAATCTTAATTTTGCGATGCATAAATAACTATACTTGACACGATAGCTTAAAGCTGAAACATTTTTTAATTACTACATTAAAAGCAAGCAAATACAAGCTCTGATATCCAATAAAACTTCTAAAAAGTATTAAAGCCGCACTCTTCCAAACAAGATTTTTTAAAACGGCCTGAAAAGTATGTGATACTGTTCGAAGAGTCTGCCCCTCTCCGCATGATTTAATGAATATAAACTGCGTAATTCATAAAGAAATCAGTATTGCTATAATTTGTTTCCTATATCTCGTAATGAACAGCAGCCATTATTTTCAAGTAAACGGCATAAAATTTTAATTAAAATATTAGAAAAAAGCACTCACAAATTGAGTGCTTTTTCTAACGTTTTAGTTAAAATTTTATGCTACATACTTGAAAATAATGGCTGTTGTTCAGTATGAAATAGTGGAAATAAATTGTTGCAACATTGTACACTCATATGAATTGCGAAGTTTATATTCATTAGATCATGCAGAGAGGAGATGACTTTTCGAATGTCAGATGCTTTTCTGGCAGTTTTTTAAAATCTTCTTCGGAAGAGGGTGGTTTTAATGGTTTTTAGAAGTTTTTATTGGATACATAAATTTCGTAGTAATCGGTGAATATTTACGGCAGTTAGAGCACGAACGGACGGCCAGATAAACAGACAAGCTGAAATCATAAACACATTTCAACATTGTTGGGAAGTGTTAAAAATGCATTACTTTATATTGATATGCAGTAGAAAAACAGCCTGGATACAAATGATTATGCACAATGTGGTTTCAAGTTTCTGATATTGAATTTGGTGAAACATCCTCCCAAGAGTGTGACGTCTTAAAATTCTTTATTGGGCCGAACCAAGGATACACCCTACATTCTTGGGATTCCAATCCGGAAAACAAGATCTGGCAATCCAGAGAATCCGGTATCATTAGAGTACTTCCGGATCCAGAATAAAAAAGCAAAAGACTACTTCTGAAAGTGAAATAACTCGAGCACAATACCTGTGTTACATTCATGACTATTTGTTGACAATTAAACCGACGTGTGTAGAAGCTGAGAGGACTTTTTAAACCGCTGCCTCGATTAGCAGAGGTTTAAAAACTTAAAACCTTTTTTTAAAAAGTAAACTTGATTTTTTATAATCGATGTACCCAAAATTATTATTTAAAGAAAGTTCATCAAAAATTTTCCGTATTGTGATTATTGTGTCATTCATTAATCAGATCTATCGAACGTTTAATTAAACAGTTCTATGACAACTATCATCATAGTTATAATACATCTTATCGTGATGAAATTACATTATTAGTGTGAACTCAGTTAATTAAGATGATTTAGGTAATTTAAGAAACTTACATAAATTAATGTAAGTTAAAAGATGATTTTCATTGTCACTTGTGAACTCTATTTATTGAGACAATGGAACATAATTATAAATATAATATTTATAAATGTATATAATTATAAGTATATTATTTTATAGTAGTATATAATAATTCAAAATCTGTTTCATTGATATCCATTGTTTTGTTATGGTTACAAATAAACTTTTGCTGTTATATTACCTCTAATAACAATAATAATAATAATATTTTATAGGTAAATTAATCTATATATTCCTATGAATTCAAAAATGTTGCAATTTCTATCCGTTTCAAACACCCGGGAATGTGATGCGACCCTCAAAAAAAGTTTGTCTGTCTGTCGTTCTGTCGTTCTGTCATTCTGTCATTCTGTCCGTGACGCTTTTGTCGGATCACGTGACTCCGTGAAGCATCACGTAAAAACGACTGAAGCGAATGATATGAAATTGGGTGTCATGATAGGTGGTCACTCAACTTAAAACATAGGCGTCGAATTAAAAAAAAATCTTGATTAGATTTTGAGATTTTGCGAAAATCGTTTCAAACTGATTGAATTTTTGTTCACGCATTACGTAATAACGACTAAAGCGAATGATATGAAATTTGGTCACATGATAGGTTGTTGCTAAAAATAAAGTATAGGTGTCCAATTTTTTAAACATTTTTATTAGATTTTGAGATTTTGTGAAAATCCTCCCAAAATGCGGTTATGTTTCTTCAAGCATCGCATAATAGCGACTAATACGAAATTTGGTGATATGACAGTAAGTTTTATAGCTTCTTTTTTTAATTTTTATTTTTCGTTTCAATATTCGTATCTACTTTCTTTGTAATTTGCATGTAACTATCGACATTCGGTATAGATAGCACTGCATTTTTCAGTTGTTATTATGAAAAATATCATTTTATTAAATTTGTAAAACATTTTATGAGGGTACAAATCTAAAGATATAAATTATTAATCCCAATGGTACGTAGGCAGTTCAATAGGTCCGTGCAAAGTCTAAACGATGGTTAAGTGGTTATGGTAGAAAAGCAATCAGCTATGTCCATGGCCATTTGCCTTTCTACATTACAAAGACGCATGGATGAAAAATATTTTTCTGTGTTACCACTGTGCGGGTTGGGAGTGGAGGGAACGGAATGTCTTTATTTGGGAAATTTTTATCCAAAAAATTTTACATGCAAAAGAAATTTCATCAACGAATCACCAAAGATTGATAGAAAACAGATAAAGCAAGTGAGATGGTTTAGTGAAGCCATCGTTTAGACTTTGCATGTACTAATAGAACTGTCCAAGTAGCAGTTCCAGCTGATGATTTAGAAATGCATTATGTGTTTGCATTTGTTATTCACGTGCTAAAAAGGATACAACCTTTCTATGTTTTTTGCAAGACTGCTGTGTAAGACTGTGAATGCAATTTTATTAACCAAAAAAATTGTTAAAAAAGATTATACAAGAAACTAATACTAATATTTTATGACAATTGAAAAAATCAGCTTCTAAAAGGCAGTACTGTTACTAAAATCTTCAACTTTTTAACAGCTTTTTTTTTCAAATATTAATCTCTTTTCAATGAACAAACATACAGATTATCATTTTTTAGAAGATTACATATTTTTTTCCTTATGCATAAAAGATAATTTTATTTCTCGAAAATTCATCTTACGCACATACAATAGGTGCACGGTTATCTGCCTGAATAATGGGAAATAAATGCTTCTTTACCCGGAGGAAGCTATCTAGAGAATTCTGTGATTGATTTCTTATAATACATGGCAAAATGCCTAGCTCTTCAATTACTTGCTGGAAGGATTTTTTTTTTTATTGAATAACATGATTTTGACAATATACGGGTGATGAATATTTAAGATAGCTGTGATATATTCTGTTAGTATTTCTTTTTACACAACAGATTAAATAAAACATTTTACATAGGAAATTAATAAAAAAACCGAATAAGAAATTTTAGTAGTGTTTATCATTTCTTACTGACCTAGAACGCATATTTATAATTACTTTAAAATAATATTTTTTTCTTCATAATTTACTGAAATAGTTACAATAAATATGAAGAAAATTACTGTCTTGAAAATGAAAAAAAAATAATAATAAAGCTTATTTCTTGGTTACTATAGCTGTTTCCCCAGTAGCACAACAATTTAAAAGCCTGCGCTAATACGTTCAACCTGCGTTCTTATAACGTAGATAAAACGTCTTTTGAAATAGTTGTGCTGTTAGAATACCAAATCAAATTCAATGTTCGAAGTAAAAAACCAAAAGGGAATAAACAGGAGTCTCTGGGTACTTTCCAAACTTGGTTTTTAAGGGAATAAGGGGTAAAAAGGAAGAACTGAAAGGAACTTCCAAAAAAAAAGACGGGTTATTCCTGATTTTCCTATTTCTTTTCTATTTAATTTATAAATTAAGTTGCATCAAATATAATTCCAAATTCTATTCTGTTCCACTTCCATTTTGTTTTGAAATGGAACAAACATGCACTGAGTTTTCACAAAATCTCAAAATATGTAAAAAATATAAAGTAATTTGACGCCTATAGTTTAAGTGACCACCTGTAACGATACTAAATTTTATCTCATTCGTTTCAGATGCTTATATGTAATCGACAAATATTTTCACATTTTACCTTAAATTTGTGCAAAATCTCGAAATCAAATATTTAAAAAAATCTTGTCCAGTAGATAAGTTGAGTGACCACCTATCATGTCACAAAATTTCACTTTATACATTTTAGTCGTTTGTACGTAAAGCAATTCAAATATTTACTCATTTTGAAACAATTTTCGCAAATTCTCAGAATTAATTAACTTTTTTTAAAAATTTCAACATCTACAATTAAATTGAGTGACAACTATCATCACTTAATGTCATTTTGTTGAATTTAGTCGGCATTATGTGATGCGTGAGTGATTACTGACGCATTTTGAAGTAATTTTCGCAAAATCTGAAAACCTGATCAAAATTTTGGAACAATTTGACGCCTACCGTTCTTGAGTCTCTATATCGTGTCACCAAATTTCCTTTAATTCCCTGTAGCCTTTTTTTAAACAAAAATTTACACATTTTGAAAGAATTTTCGCAAAATCTTAAAATCTAATCTTTTTTTTTTTTATTTAGATGCAGTTTAACTTGAGTGACCACCTGTCATGTCACCAAATTTCATTAATTCGCTTTAGCCGTTAATACGTAATGCACGGACAAAGATTCACACAGTTTGAAACGATTTTCGCAAAATCTCAAAATCTATTCATGTTTTTAATAAGATGCTTATGGTTTAAGTTGAGTCACCACGAATTAATTCTTTAAATTTAATTTCATTCGCTTTAGCCGTTATTGCGTAATGTCCGAACAAAAGTTTACGCAATTTGGAACGATTTTCGCAAAATCTCAAAATGTAATCAAGGTTTTTTTAAGAAATAGAAGCCTTTATTTTAAGCTGGGGGACCACCTATCATGTCACCAAATTTCATTTCATTTGCTTTAGTCATTTTCACGTAATAATATGAACAAAACAAAAAAAATCACGGACAGAATGTCAAAACGACAGACAGACAAACTTTTTTGAGGATCGTACTGGATTACCAGGTGCTTGAAACAAATAGAAATCGCTATTTTTTTTTTAATTCAAGTAATGTACAGACACAAGTCTAATTTTATTTTTATATTAGCTGAAGTACCCGTCCTCGACTCGACGGGTTAGTGAATGAAAATTTTCTAAAAGCAAGAACTTTCGTCAGCATCACAGAATGGATGTAGTATGTTGCCAAAGTAAAGAAAGCGAAGTTATAATTTTCATATATTGTTAAAATATTACAGGTTAGAGAGTAACTAAGTAATATCATTTCATTCGCTTTAGTCGTAATTATGTGATGCGCGAACGAATATTTACGCATATTGAAATAATTTTCGCAAAATCTCAAAATTTAATCAACATTTTTGAAAAATTTGAAGCCTAGAATTTAAGTTGATTGACAACCTATCATGTCACCCAAATTCGTTTCATTCCCTGCAGTCTTTATTTCGTGATGCTGGAACAAATTTTCAGCATTTTAAAACGATTTTCGAAAAATCTCAAAATGTAAGCAAATTATTTTTAAAATTCAACGCCTATAAATTAAGATTAGCAACTACCTATCATATCACTCAATTTGGTATCATTCGTATTAGTCGTTATTACATTATGTTTGAAGAAATATAAACGTATTTTGAGAGAATTTTCACAAAATCTCAAAATCTAATAAAAAATTTAAAAAATTGGACTCCTTAGTTTATGTTGAGCAACCATCTATCGTGTAACCAAAGTTCATATCATTCGCTTTAGTCGTTATTACGTAATACGGGAACAAAGAATCACTCAGTTTTAAACGATTTTCACAAAATCTTGAAATCTGATGGATTTTTTTAATTAGATGCTTATAGTTTAAGGTGAGTGACCACCTATCATTTCACCAAATATCATTTTTTCAGCTTTGCAGTTATTACGTGATGTGCGAACACAAATTTACGCAGTTTGAAATGATATTCGCAAAATTTCAAAATCTAATCAAGATTTTTCTTTAATTCGACGCCTATGTTTTAAGTTGAGTGACCACCTATCATGTCACTCAATTTCATATCATTCGCTTCAGTCGTTTATACGTGATGCTTGAACACAAATTTACGCAGTTTGAAACGATTTTCGCAAAATCTGAAAATCTAATCAAGATTTTTTAAAAATTCGACGCCTATGTTTTAAGTTGAGTGACCACCTATCATGACACCAAATTTCATATCATTCGCTTCAGTCGTTTTTACGTGATGCAAACAAAAAAAAGCGTCACGGACAGAATGACAGAATGACAGACAGAGAAAGTTTTTTTTGAGGGTCGCATCGGATTCCCGGGTGCTTGAAACGGATAGAAATCGCAAAATTTTTGAATTTCAAAAAATGTACAGACAAAAGTCTAATTTTATTTATATAGATAGATATTCTTTATGAATGTTATTAATCCAATGCAAATAGTCATGCATTTGCTTCATTGCCTTTGTTTTCGTGCATGTATCTCATTAATTAAATGAACATTCAACTAAATCTAAGGAGAAAAATCGCCGCCAATTTATCTATTTTCTATAGATCAATATATTTTATATAAACATAAAAACGCCTTTTTTTTCTCAATGAACATGCGGAAAACGTTAACGATTCTAATACATACCTCAGTGCCGGATTAAGACAGCGCGGGGCCCGTAGCAAATGTTACCAAGGGGCCCCCTGCTCAGTTACGCACCCATATATATATATATATATATATTTAGGGGGAGGAGTTCACCCTCACATTAAAGTAGTAGAGCTAAATTAAATGAGAAAATAAATAGTGCTAATTATATTAGAATTCATGTTTAGTGCTAATTAATGGTATTACTAATGCTAATTAGATGTAAACAAAACTAAAAGGTCCCACGTGTTATATTCGCGAGAAGTTTATCCCAGCCCTTCCTCCACCTTGGGTGAGCTAATCTGTAGGTTTTGTGCGATAATAAAATAAAACACAATTTTTACGAATTTTCTTGATTCAAAATGAACAAATTTGAGTTAACACTAGACAAATCAATTTCTCCAAGTAATTTGGTGTGTGGGAAAAAATGCCCGTCAAAATAAAGTGGGGGGGGGGGGTCTAAAAAGATAGTGAGACTGGCGGTGTTTAAGTTATTTATTCGTACAACTCAGGTTTTTTTTTAATGAATGTTAATGTTCATGGATATATATTTGAAATTTCTAACACTTCCCACCTTTCCCATATGCAAACATATAACTAGACAAGTTTACACACATAAAACAATAATTGTTTCTGTAAAATTTTTAGAACCTTCTAAAATACATTGCTGTAAAATTATTTCATTATCTGGACGGTCTTTATTAATAATAGGTTACATATTTTTAACTTCTTTTAATTTATTTAATGGGTTAATTCATAAGAAATTGAACTGGGGATAGATAGATCTAGCACAATAATACCTCCTCCATTCAAAATATACTGCATGCACAGAGGGCATTTAAACTGTACGTGCTTGTACAGGGGGACTGTTACTTCCACATACCGCTTGGAGCACTTCTAAAGGCGATTTCGTTAGTGTTCTACAAGCATATGTGCATTACTTTTCAACTTATCCTCGTTAAAATGATGTAAAATATTTTGTTCAAAAAATCTTTATAAGAGGATTGTATCTTTTATAAATAGAATAATCTATATAATAAATAATAAAAAATTCGGATAAAACATTCATTATCGAATTACGTTCAAATGTTTTTGCAAGACATAATAATCTTAAATGTGACAAGTAATTTGTGAGTTTCTTTGTGGATCAAGAGTATCCGAAAATTCTTTTTGTTTTCAGTTTACCTGGTGTTATGGCTTCTCGGATACCTCGACCGTCTTGTCTTTGTGCGAAGATCCTCTCGGTTATTTTATTATATTTTATTTGAACGAATGTACTGGCATTCGCGCTCTTGACCTGTGGTTTCGACCGGCCAAAAATCAATTCTTTTATATTTAACGTGTTTAATTTCCAAGATTAATAAGATAATTTATCGTAATAGTGGATTCCCCAACTATAAAAAAAATTACTTACATTCAAATGTAATTCTATATATTATTATTGTTTCAAAAAATAATTCGTCTTTGTTTAAATATTGTAAAATGTAAAATAAATAATTAAGTAAAAACAAAGCAAACCAACTACCAAAAGCCTTCTAAGATGGTTTACACCCTAGTACACCTTCGAATTTCGCCAAAGCCACCCGCCTTTACTCTAAAACAAAAGAACTTTGGGGCTGCCCAACATCCGTTTAAAATACCATCCTCATATTTTCTGCAAAACAAAAAAACTTTATGTCCAATATTTAAATAAAAATTATTGTTTCGTGGGGGATTATTATAGATTATGGGGCGCGTTTTTCCTACAATCTTAATCCTATGGATCTCAGCTCTCGGGGAAATTCAGAAGGTCAACTCGCGTTCCAGAGAACATCTTCAGAAATAGCCACAAATATTTCCGTTCTATTGAGTCATTTTGAAAAGTTTGATTACAACTTCATTAAAAAATTCATTCGACTTGTTACTGAAAAGTCGCTGAAATGATCGGGACAGATAGACTACAGCCTAATGAATAATCCGGCCCACTGACGGATTAATAAAATTTTGTGGTGGAGGCTTGGATGGAAGATTCACATACATATATATAAATTTTATGGAAGTAAGTTGGGATTGTTTACATTAATTTCATTTTTCTCGGAAGGGGCGGTCGCCTCCTACGACCCCCTCCCTTTAATCTGCCCTTGATCAGACCCTGAGTCTGTTTTTTTGTTTTTTTTGTTTCGGCACTTAGATTTCTTTCTATATTTTGTTTATTTCTGGATTCATTCTTCAAATAAAGACAAAAATGTAACATTATTGGTAAGGAATCCATTTTCTAAAGGCCATAGGTGGGTGGTGCAAGGATCTGGATACCCCCTACTCCGTTTGTCTGAGTTTCGCTTTAAGTCAACAAAAAGATAATGATACAGCCTTTCTTTCTGTCTGTCTTTTATTTCCCCCCTTTTGGATGCTCCCTGAAATATTTTTCTGAGAACTGTGTTTTTGTTCCACAGTATTGTTGAATATACTCTTGTGTGTGTCCTTATTGCTGACTTTAGAATACTCATTCAGTTTCGCCTAGGTAATGAGTTGACTAAATAATGCAGGCATGCAACAGCCACGTTAAATGTATTAATGACTATGTCATTTTATCTCTCACCCCCTTTTGAAAATGTGACATAAAAATGAGACACGAAAATGCGTTATGAAAACGCGACATAAAAGTATAGGAATAAATGTCCGCTGAAAATGTTAGTATGTGTTACGTAAACCACCGATTTCTATAAGTTTCGTAAGGTTGCATTTATTTGAAAAAGTGATTGTTTAAAAATTTCATCCGTTTATTTAAATACTATTAGTTCACAACAGCTTTAATCTATTGTTACACTATTTCATAAGCTGTAGAATATACATCACATATATATTTTACATATATTTAAATACTATTAGTTCACAACAGCTTTAATCTATTGTTAAAATATTTACTAAGCTGTAGAATGTGCATCCAATGTATTTTTCTATAAATAGGTTAAAATCCTAAAAATTTCAACATAGGGTTACCAGGTGAAATACACGATAGATGAGAGATAAAATGACATAGTCCCTTAATATCGTTTTAATATGGCGGGGTTCAGGGGGTCTCCCATTGACGAGGCTCGAACAGCCGAGTTATACATATATTCTTTCAATGAGTTGTCTACAACTGATTGACAGTTCCTCTATATAGAGCTTCAGAAATTGTCTTATCAAAAAAAAAAAAAAAAAAAAAAAAAGAAAGAAAGAAAAAAAGAATTACAAGATTTATCTGTTGCCTTAAAAAATTAAGAAAGGTAAATCATGCCAAGCTCATAGATTATAAAACACTTTCCAATACAAAAATATTTTTCGACAAATCTGCGTTGTATTTTAGATAAAACTGGGATTTCGTAGATAAAAAAAATGTTGTATTATCACTATAAATGCAATTTTATGAGACCCTGTAAAAGACCTTTAATTTTTTTTTAGCGTTTAACTGGAGAATATAAAAATTTTATACTCATTTTCTTGTGCTAGAAATGTATTAGTGTCTCTCAAATGCCACAGACTGCAATGTATGGGAATTCTTTTGGGTGATCCTGTAGAACTATTAATAATATGGACGTTATTTTAAATGGAGAGCATCATTTTGAGAGCCTTATTAATATATATGCCAACTTTGTTTTCTTTCAAAAATCGAATATCTCTAAAATATGTTTTCAAGAATGACTGTTGATTCAGTCATTCCTGTATCAACAGATACAGGTGGAGACCCGCCCCCCTAATTTTTTAGTTCTGTTTTTTAGACTGTGCTATACATTGGATTTTTTTTCTCCTGTAAAAGAACTATAAATGCTACATACACCATTTTCAATATGGTACATGGTACTGTACATAGAAAAAACATAAATTTCGCACAAATCGATGTATATCCACAGCAGTTAGAACTCTGGATGGGTGGACATCAAATCAGACAAATAGCCGAAATCATAAGGACCTCTTAAACTTGCTGGTAAGTTAAAAATGTATAAATAATCCTTTTATACCTCATAATGACATCGGACGGACACAGATAGCGATAAATTTATTCTTTTAAGGGTTAACAGTCTCAAATTAATTTTCCACGCGCTAAAGAATCAAAGTTTGCAATTTTGTTCCATGTAAATCCGTTAACCCGTTTTGGGTTCTAATGCATTAACATATTTTCGTCGGTCAGAGACCCCCTCCTACTAGAGATGAGACGGGCTCAGCCCGAACCGGGCTCGGGCTCTGAAATTCACAATTGTGTTCGGGCTCGGGCTCATGAAAAATTTCTCCTTTATTGAACATACTGCTTGAAACAGATTTTAAAAAGCGATTCGTGAGGAAAATAAAAGTACTTATAAAAGATAAATAATAAATAAACAAATAAAAATAGCGGCACGGGCGCCTAGAAGGTGCGTGAAGCTCTTTTTGTATTCTAGAACGGCGGTTTATATTCCTTAGTTAGTCATTTGATCCTACATTTTTTGATAAAAGATGGATACAAAGAATTAGAAAGTGCATTGGGAGTTTGCAACTAGTATATTTGTCTTTGATTTGCACAAACAGCAAAATTTATTGTATTCTATCAATGAAGTAATTGAATTTTTTTTTATCTTTAGCTGAAATTTCGGGCTCGGGCTCCGACTTAAATAATATTGCTCGGGCTCGGGCGGCCTCGGATGAAAAGTCCTCGGGCTCGGGCTTCAAAAAATGAGTCCGAACTCATCTCTACCTCCTACTCCTAGGCAGATAGCCCTTAACAAAGAACAATACAATAAATCAGTTAATTACAGTGCGAGTAACGAATTTTCAAAATTCCCAAAGAAATCGTCAGCTTAATATAATCACATTAGACATTTTTGGAGGTACTTACATATTATCCCAGCGATCCGCCAAGACGAGCAAATTTTTTCTCCAAGATAAATGCGGGACACATGAAATTATTGATGGTTCGGAATACGATTGCCAACAGTTTGCCAGCAAATTTGAGGAAAAAATAGTTTGGCGTTAATGACCGCCGGGATAATACGTAAATACCTTTTTCGATTTATCGTAAAATAATAAAAATACCGCCAAGTTCGGTTCATTTTTCAAAGCATTTTTTTCGAACCCTATTTGGCAATTTATCGCAAAAGTAGCCAACATTGCCGAATTTTGGTGCAAATTTTGAAGGAGGCACACGATCGTCGTCGGATTATTAGCTAATCATATTGTAGGATAGTATTATATGCTTAAAATAGATGCCTGTCTCTGAACTGCCATTGACCGCATTGTATTGAAATTATTTTGAGTGCTCCCGTATAGAAAAACTTTTAACTATACAGACACTATTTTCGATGCAAAGCTTCATTTTGTAATCCTTAATAACATCCAATTTTGTTTCATTTCAAAGAGCAGAATATCTCTAAAACTAGAAGTCATAAGCCTTTTGTGGAGGCAATTACAACGGGCGCGAGAAAAAACATTTTAAGGAAATTTGTATTTCATTCAATATATTTAATTTTCATCCACCTAAAATAAATAAGTTCATATTCAATTTTTATTACAGACCCAAATCGAATTTCATGCTCATCTTTTCGCAGTCGAAAGCTTTCGTTTTGTATACGTAAACATTCGAATATCCAGCAGACGATTTATTTGTGGGGAAAAAAATAATAATAAACTATGTAATCGGGAAAAATTATTTTAAATGTATTGGAATCCCCCAATTGTATGACGTCATTTTAACTTAAAATAGGTCATTTTGTCACGCAAATGATTCACTTTTTTTGACTCTCGGAAACGAAATAGTGCTGAAAATAGCGAAAAATCGCTTGAAAATGAGGGAACGGGTGGAGTTTCAGATTTTTAAAATTGACAGATTGTTTTCTATATTTTTTTACAAAGTTGTGAAAAATTTCAAGCGGATCGTACAAACGATGTAGAAGTTGTTAGGCTTTTTGTCCTTGACTTCGTAATCTTTTTGCAGTCATGGAGGAAAAAGTTTTATCTTGAAGTCAGGGTTCAGCGCAACTACAAGGGGTGATCAAATGAAAAGGTACGAAACGTCGCAACAACCTAACCGTTATCATATTGTCCATGCAGCCATGAGAGCACGTAGCGAGACATCTAGGAATGCGATTGGAGCCTTTTGTGTGGATAGGAACATGCGGGGGCCCGCAGGAGAGAGCAGAAGCTCTTTAAAAAGCACCCTCCTACGTCCAATTGACGCGGCAGTGCGTGTGAGGACAGGATCGCGTTCACATTGCAAAATTCAACGATTTAGGGGCAGCGAGGCGTTATTCGATTTCGACAGTGGAAGGTGTTAAACCGGACACTATTCATCGCAGGATGATGACCGTGTACTGGGAAGGCTGTGTGTCCCACAAGTCAATGAGAAAATGGAATGTCCGTTTTCGCCAAGGAACTGGCGAAGTTCAAGTGGGAGACGTTGGACCATCCGCCCTACAGTCCGGACATGTCGCCCTGCGATTTCCATGTGTTGGGTCCACTGAAGAAACCACCTGAAAGGGAAGTGCTTCCACTTGGACGACGTACTCAAGGACGCTGTGACGGACTGGGTCTCGTCACGGCCACAGGAATTCTGGGAACAAGGAATCCTGCGGCTGGTTCGTCAGTGGGATCGTTGTGCTCAGTCCTATGGTGTATATTTTGAATAAAGTCTACATTTGTACCCACCGTGTCGTTTCGTACCTTTTCATTGGATCACCCCCTTGTAGTTAGTAGGATGATACGCTTTAAAGAATAACTTCCCATTGAGCGCAATATATTGCGACTATTTTGAGTGCTCCTGTACAAAAAATCTATAAATGCTACATAGATCCTTTACAATAGGGTACATGGTACTGCAGATAAGAATAGCATGTATAAATTTCATAGAAATTTATGCCTATTGACGCGTGTTATATCAAGCACGGGCAGACAGACAAATCGAAATCTTAAACACTTTTCTACCTTGTTGGAAAGGTGAAAAAAGCTAGATCTTGAGGGGAAAGACGAAAACTTTCAAGGTAAAGGCGCGGGGCCCCCAAAAGCGCGGGGCTCGTAGCATTTGCTACATCTGCTATATTGTTAATCCGGCACTGACATACCTGCAAGCTTGTGGAATTCGCCTTCTTTTTATACAAAGTAATACTTAAAATATTAACTTTGTATTCACTTTAATGGATATTCAAAAGAAGAAAGTTCTTTTATGTATTAAAACGTAACTGTATTTTTGTACTAATAATAATGATTATAAAACTATTTGTTTGTTAAAGCAAAATCGCGGGGCTTTCTAGGTAGTTCAATTTTTAACTGTGTTTTTTTAACATTTTTCAAACAGTCAGACACTATGTTATTTAATCCCTTTCTTTTATAGAAATAATGAAATGTATTCTACACTAATACCTCTCAAAATAACCCTTAATAATGAAATGAAATAGGCTTATTGAAATAATCTTATCAAATATTTCCCTAAGAGCTTGCTGATAAAACACGAAATACAAGTTTCTGTTCGGTCCAAACACCCTTCACTCTTTATTAGGTTGAGGAAAATGTTTTACGTAAGTCAATATTCACATTCCATTCAAAGCATAAATCTTTCCGAATGTGTTTTTCTTTCAGTTATTTTTAACGAAACTAATATTGCCCCAAGATATGAACCATACTTTGTACCGAATCCTCACTTAAGCTGTCCTAATCCAATATCCTCAATAAAGGTTTTTTTTTTTTCTTTTCTTATGTTTCCTATCTCAAATAAGACATCCTCTAAGAAAAACAATCTCTGGAAGATTATGAAAGTGTGAAACTCAGGCGATTGGGGATCAGAAAAATAAAATAAGACAGATAAATACAGGGCATTATTTGGGAATACTCAACGAGATTAATAGATGGATTTTATAGAAATCCTTGTAACAATTAAAATGCGCTTAGAATTGAACTTTCAATAGGAGATTTATTAAATTCAGACTACATATCTTGGATCGTATTTATCTAAAATATATTTAGGTCTTTAATTATTTTGGCAAATTATTCGTTAGTATCGACATTTATATTCTATTTGTTTGATTGTACATTTGCTCTTTTTTTTAATAGTCAGAGGTTAGGGAGGCTCAGACAGAGAAACATGTGTTTTAACAAAGGTTCCGTTATATCTGAGTTTACTTTACTGCAAAGTTTTATGTTTGATAAATATTTTGCCCCTCCAGATATTCCTCGCTTTTTTCAAAAATAAACCGTACAATCACATATATTTTAATGTATTTTCTCATTGAAAATTTTCAAACTTCGGTAATAATACATGCATAAAATGGATTCCACCAACTATGTGACTTGCATTTAACTTACTATCTCTAAAATAAAGGTACATACATTGACTTCTACGAGGAGCATTTTAAAAGTAAGCTTTCTCACTTATTTTTACACAACAACTTTATTACCCCCAAAAATGCGTCATGCCATCTCGAACGAGGCATCCTGCACTACTTTTTGATAAAGATGGCACCAACAGTTTCAGGCATTTATCGTAGCGCGCAATGAGTTTGAAGGAAACGCAGACGTAAAAGTCTCAACACTACTCTGGAAGTATCTCTATCTTATCTAGTAGATTCAATATGACAAATAAACTGTTGGATTGTTTAAGTGAGTAGATTCAATTTCTTACTTTCCTTACTTTACTGGGTACTCAATTTCAAAACAGTGCTTTCTTCAAACTGATTCCACGCCACGGCAAATGTCTCAAATTCGGAAACGCCGGTGCCAAAAATGAGTGCAGGGTGTATACACTGGCGTAAGAAATTAAGAGAATTTGTAGATTTAGTCGATTATTTCTAGAACTCATGGACCGATTACAAAGCAAATAACCTTTCAATAATTGTAATATACATGATTGATCGTGCGTAACACACGTTGGAGTCTGAAGGTATGAAACATCGGTTGCAGAATAAACACAAAAAGGGTTAATAGGAGGTATGATTCCCTTTTACAGTTATAGAGGTCTCGCAGCGTGATTTCATACTTGAGATAACGTAGTTTATCATTTCCAGTGGCAATATATCCCATTCCTTCAGCAATGCTGTTTTTATTCCCTGGATGGTTCTCGGAGGGGGGTTCCGAGTCGCAATAGCCTTCCACAGAGCGTCCCAGACATGCTATATAGGGTTAAAATCTGGAGATCTGGCTGGCCAATCCATCCGGCGAATATCCTAACTCTCTAGAAATTCGTCGACCAGAAGATCTGTATGTGGCATCGCTTTATCGTCCATTACGATGAACTCAGGGCCAACTGCAACCCTTAAAAGGCGAACATAGGGCTCCAAAACCTTATCCCTATACCTCACACCAGTCACTGTGCCTCTTTCAAAGACTTGGAGAGGTTGCGGCCATCCAACATGACGCCTGCCCAGACCATTAAACCTCCTCTACCATAATGGTCGATTTCTCGGCCATTGGAGGGTAGGTAGCGGGTCCTTGGTTCTCCCCATACGAACGTACGGCGAGTATCGTGTTTAGGCTGAACCGGGACTCATCAGTGAAGAGAACGTTCGTTGATCCATACTCCAATCTCTATGCTCTCTGCACCTAAACGGATTCTTCTGTTCGTAGAAATGAGCGAAACGCAAACAGCAGGTCTTCTTGCAAACAGCTCTCTCTCATGAAGTCTTTTGGAAACAGTTACCCTTGATGCACGAGTTTCTGTGGCTGCATACGAGTAACAAGATAGCTGAGAGGCTGTAGTGCTCCTGATTACGTCTCGCTATAATGGACAAATGACGATTTTCTCTGGCCGTCGTGGCTCTTGGACGACCTTTCCTCAGGCTTTCTCTCGACGGATCCGGTATCCTGGAACTGTTTCCATTTACACACGACGCTGGGCATTAAATTGAACTCTCTACAAATCTGGACTTGAGCTTTGGCCTGCTTCCAGCCTCCTCAAAATTCGCCATCTCATTCCATCATCTAAACGTAGGTGGTTACTCATTTTTACTGTTACAGTTTGAAACTAACCGATTGCTGTAAAATAAAGGGAAGAAATTCGCCTTAACTTACTCGCTCTGATGAATCCTGTTTCGCTGTTGGCTCCGACTACACACACGTATACGCTTACGTATTTTACGTACAAGATTTCCATTTTTGTCTAGAAGCAGTGGTTTTACATTCAGTTCAGTTCTTTTCGTGAAATTCAATAAATATGCAAATTCTCTTAATTTATTTCACCAGTGTAGACCATGACGACATGATGCACTTTTTCTTAAGCAAAATCTTCGTGGAAAAATGAATAAATAAGTAAGTGAAGAAACTGACTTTCCGAAGGTCGATCGTATTTACACTAGCATTCTATAACTGATTTGTCCGAATTCAAATTAGGTAATTTTTTTGGGTTATATCAGATCAGAGTGTCTACAAGATAATATTTTGCATTAGGAGTGATGTGTCTTTACCTTTCACAGGTCGAATTCAGATCCAGCCATATTTTAAACTATTTTTTTGCATATTTCGCATTCTAATGCGTTAGTTAAAAGTATCAGGTTGTAACGAAAGTTTTCCGCCATATCTGCCTGAAAAACTAACTTCTAACTCCTTAGATAACTGTTTTTGAACTTTCGGTACCAAACCTGCACAGTGTCACATGATACAACAATAGTACTTAAAGCTGTACTCATAATTTGTTGATATTATGTAGCTGAATTTTTGCAACACAAGTGGAAGTAAATGATGGTTCTAATCCTCTAGAGTGATAGTTCCATTTGGGACACCTTCTACTTAATGATAACTATATTTTTTACAGATTTCACAACACAGTGTTATAAAGTAAGCCTCTTTCTTTCAAATGCCAAAAATCGTTTGACAAAATATGAGCAAAAACGCCAACGCGAACTGTGTCTGACGATGTTTGCGGTGGCGGGTTACTTTCGTTACAACTTTATATTTTGTTGATCTAAAAAGGAAAACAAAATTTTACCCCCCCAATTTTCACTGTGCTCCCAATTGGGAAAAATCGTCATTTCTGACTACACTTTTAAAGGCTATACTTTGACTATACTTTTATGGGTAGCTTAAATGAGAGGTGAAATATTCAGAAAAAATTAAAGATTTATTTTTAAATTTAAGTAAAGATAAGAATCAAGTCTGAAAGTGGAGAGTGTGTGCATCACGATAGCTCAGTAAATATTATTAAAATTGCTGCTTTCATGATTTTTTATTCAGTTTCCCACTAATGATAGAAATGCAAACTCTATTTCAAAATATCAAGTCATCTTTTAACAATATCTGCTAATTTTTTTTATTACAGTATTAATGAAATTTAAATTTTCAATAAATTTCTAAGTTGATGTTCCTAATTGGAAACATTGGCTTCTGAAAGGTTGAATTCACATGTATCTTTTTAACATTTTTTAAACACAAAATTCCCGTTCTGAATCACCAGAAAGAAAAATCGATAGGGCAGTTTCAGATTACGTCACTATTCTATCCTGGTGGAATAATATGAGGTTCCTATTGGTTCATTCAAGTTCCTGGTGGACAGGCGTCACTTCAAAGACGAGCTTTTATTGGTTGAGTCTAGTGCCGATCACGTGGTTGAAACTGCTCTATTCTATGTCGGAAATCTCTGTAACTTCAAATGGTGTGCTCCCTCTCAAAATAAATATACAAAGAACAGCAATAAGAATGAATCCTTGCAGAGCAAATAAAACTATATTTGCAGGTACTTTAAAATATGGAAAAGAAAAGTTTGAATTCAAGCAAGTGAAATCTTTCGCATAAATGCAATATGCTTCCATGAAAAATTGCTCTGCATGCTAGAATAAATGCGGCACATAAACTGTTTGACTGTTTATGTGAGTAGATTCCAAAATATACTCGATATGTGATTTCAATTACAAATTGAATATTTTAAAAAATTCATAAAAATGGTATATTTCTCAAAAATAACATGCAACCTTGTTCAATCATGTATCTGACTTGCAATAATATGAAAACAATATGTATAAATGTAGTTTAATTTTACATGTAAAATACATGAAATGAAGTCTTTGGTAATTTATCGGAATTTTGCAAAATATTATATAACTTCTGTAATATATACATTTAACAATTTCATAAAGTTTCACAGGATTTACCGTATAGTTGCATGCAAACAATGAAGCTTATCATTTACTATGGAAGAATAGGTGAAATCTAAGGAGGTATGCTTCTTTTCCTCCGCTGATCCACTTCTTCCATTTTATATTATTATAGATTTTCTAAAAAACTTTTTCCACCACTTATTGCAATAAGTGTAGCAGTTACGAAAATATAAATATTTAAAACCGAATTTTCATTTGTTCTAACTCTGTATTATTCACTCGATTACTCAAAACAATACTCTGACACCCCATATATTTGGAAATTTGATTGTATACGAATACGTACGTGCATTGCATGCATATTATGTAGATTTAGTAAGCATCACCTGAGAGATCAATCTATATAAATAAAGTTAGACTTTTGTCTGTACATTTCTTGGAATTCCAAAATTTTGCGATTTCTATCCGTTTCAAGCACCCGGGAATCCGATGCGACCCTCAAAAAAAAGTTTGTCTGTCTGTCATTCTGTCATTCTGTCCGTGACGCTTTTTTTGTTCAAGCATCACGTAAAAACGACTGAAGCGAATGATATGAAATTGGGTGTCATGATAGGTAGTCACTCAACTTAAAACATAGGCGTCCAATTTTTAAAAAATCTTGATTGGATTTTGAGATTTTGTGAAAATCGTTTCAAACTGCGTAAATTTGTGTTCAAGCATCACGCAAAAAGGACTGAAGCGAATGATATGCAAAAGGGTGTCATGATAGGTGGTCACTCAACTTAAAACATAGGGGTCCAATTTCTAAAAAATCTTGATTGAATTTTAAGATTTTGCGAAAATCCTTTCAAACTGCGTAAATTTGTGTTCAAGCATCACGTAATAACTGCAAAGGTGAAAAAATGATATTTGGTGAAATGATAGGTGGTCACTCACCTTAAACTATAAGCATCTAATTAAAAAAAATCCATCAGATTTCGAGATTTTGTGAAAATCGTTTAAATAGTGAATCTTTGTTCCCGTATTACGTAATAACGACTAAAGCGAATGATATGAAATTTGGTCACACGATAGATGGTTGCTCAACATAAACTATAGGAGTCCAATTTTTTAAACATTTTTATTAGATTTTGAGATTTTGTGAAAATTCTCTCAAAATACGTTTATATTTCTTCAAACATCACGTAATAACGACTAATACGAATGATACGAAATTGAGTGATATGATAGGTAGTTGCTAATCTTAATTTATAGGCGTTGAATTTTAAAAATATTTTGCTTACATTTTGAGATTTTACGAAAATCGTTTTAAAATGCTGAAAATTTGTTCCAGCATCACGAAATAAAGACTGCAGGGAATGAAACGAATTTGGGTGACATGATAGGTTGTCACTCAACTTAAATTCTAGGCTTCCAATTTTTCAAAAATGTTGATTAAATTTTGAGATTTTGCGAAAATTATTTCAATATGCGTTAATATTCGTTCGCGCATCACATAATTACGACTAAAGCGAATGAAATGATATTACTTAGTTACTCTCTAACCTGTAATATTTTAACAATACATGAAAATTATAACTTCGCTTTCTTTACTTTGGCAACATACTACATCCATTCTGTGTACTTCTACAATGCTGACGAAAGTTCTTGCTTTTTGGAAATTTGCAATCACTAACCCGTCGATATATATATATATATATATATAATATATATATATATATATATATATATATATATATATATATATATATATATATATATATATATATATATATATATATATATATATATATATATATATATATATATATATATATATATATATATATATATATATATGTATGTATAATCAAACCTTATGCAAAAGTAAATAAAATTACAGTGGTTACACACGTTACATAGCGCTTATTGAAGCTGCTTAAAGGAAAATATGAGCATAATATTATTTAGTAAATACAAAATGGATGACCCCCAGGCCAGCCATTGTTGTTATATAAATAAAGCATAAAATGCATTGTCTTCATCAGAGGGAGAAATGCACAACCCCAGTGAGTGTGAAACCTATGCTTTGGGGTTGTGCATTTCTCCCTCTGATGAAGACGATGCATTTTATGCTTTTTTTATATAACAACAATGGCTGGCCTGTGGAGCATTCATCTTGTACTATAATAAAGATGAAATGTATCTACAACACGGACACAAATTATGATATTATTATCTTCATTGTACCGTTAAAAACACTACAAAATTTCGATTATATTACAAAATTATGTATTAAAATTTTCCGAAAAATTCCACTAGATGAATTTTTTTCATTTTATGTGATGAACCACACTTAATTTCCCTCTTACCAGCATTTCCAAGTATTTGTATTATTTCTCTACACCCCATATCATCTTTGTGTACATGATATTACATATACATTACACTTCTCCTCTCAAATGTGAATGCGTTTGCTCTAAAACCACACAGAAACGCTGCTACATTCTGTTCGTTGTATGAATTTGAAATTTAATGTGCCTCTGCAGCCGAGCCAATTTGGAATACACCCCATAAACGCAAATAATGTCTAATTCAAGAACCGTTAGTTGTAAATATAAGGATCTAATAACCATTATATATTAAATTTTATAAATGAATTATATTTTGAAGTTCCCATCTATGCATAGTCGTTATAATGTGTATCGAGAGCCGAGTGGAGGAACTTCCATTATGACTAGCTTGGGATGTACCTCAAATATATCATTTGCATGCATCATTTATTATAAAATTACTTTATTTGGTAACAAATGCTGTAATTGCAAAAGTGGAATTCACAATACATGTACTGTCTGACATAAAATGTTCATTATAGTTAAACAGATTTTACAATCATTTCGCATAGTTTAATAGAGAGTAAATGAGAGTCTGTTTATTGATTCTGCATCAATAATATTAAGAAATTTATTTACTCTAATAAAAAGCTTTATAAGCAAGTCCGCTGCTTCCACTAGTTAAAATTTACTTTACGAGAAATTCACAATAATTATATAGTTTAGTTTAAGCATTATGTGCGATTATCGTTTTGGCTCAAATGTAAAATAATTTTAATATCTACAATGATAAAGGATTTATCATGAAACATTAAACGAATTTTGAAGAATAATCGAATATCGACAAAAATCTAATTAATTCACATTACACATTATGTGCGATAATTTTTATGTACCTAATATCACATTTTTTCTAGAATGCGTGTTATAATATATGCTTTTAAATAATATGTTGTTTACGGTTAATTATTTGCTAAAAAACTCCAAATTGAACGAAAAAACGCCAATGATATCTTGGTTAAACCAAAAAATCACAGAAATTACACAAACATTTCACCCTATTATCTCTTGGCCAAATCACAAACGCTATCTGTAGGGGAGAAAGGATACTCTGGTGACGTTACAAAAATGTTGTAGATGTACACCCAGGGAAAATTCACAAGCACAGGGTCACCATTAGATGACATTTTGACACTTATAACCGTTTCATATAGTTACCAAATGTGACTAGAACTTAGGTTATTCGCAATTTGATGTCGTTTGGAGCTAACTGAAATATATATTTTAGATATATAAATCAAAATTAAAAAAATTATCAAGAATTTTGACTATTTTATTGCTAAAAGGAAATTTTAGACGTTCACATCAAACGCTGTTATAGTCAAAATCTCGGTGTTGAGGATGTGAATAATGTATAAAATATGTTCTTTTATGTTATGTACTTTGAACTTTCCTATTTCAGAAATTTCAGAAATTTTAAAAATATTTTCTTCTCTTATCTTTATTTTGCTAAGTAATCAAACATGATAAAAATAAAATTAAGAAGAACATAATCCGGCGATGAAGTTTTTATTTCATTGTTTTAAGCAATGCAATAATCACGTGATAACAAGTTATGTGAAAATTAATGTAAGTGCTTTTCTAAGAATTTCTTTATATTGAAAATTTTGAGTTTCATTATTTTGTGTTACATATCTTTTATTTTTGATTTCTACGTGGCTTCATTTTTTTAACATTAGAAGCTAAGCGAAAACTCAAATTATAAAGAGAAAATCTGAATTATTTTAGACTGGAAATGAGCGAATTAAAACTGCATAGACGTTTGTAAACAATTTATATATTATTAATTATAAACAAATTGAACGCATGCGTTTTAAAATGATTCAGACCAGTAATATATTACGCAAAAAGACACGTTTTAAACAATTAATCGTAGAACAAAATACGGTAAGTGACCAGAAAAATAAGTTCCAAATTTGTGACACTTACAGATGTGCGTTAAATGTCATCTTCATGCTAAACCAAATCACCAGGGCATGAGTGGAGTATATACAAATTATTTTTCGCGTCCATCCGAAATACACAAAAAAGACTTCGAAAATTATCAAGCTATACTGCTGCTGCACTGAAGGCATTCTAAAAATCTTCTTTATCATTCAGCTTCTAGTAAAATCTAGTCATTTTTCATAATAAGATTCTGTAATAATGCTGCTATTAAAGAAAACTAAAAATAAGTATAACAGTTCAAAATGCTCCAAATTCTAACAAACTGCTTGATAATGACAAAGTACATTATTCAAATTTAGTGCCAAGAACAAGCTTCCGAAGCCATACAGAGTTTGCTGATATCATGAATATGACAAGGTATTGTCATACAGAAATGTTAAATAATGGGGTGTTAATTATCAATGAGTCAAAACTATTTGAGACATTTGCTTGCAACGAAAAGCAGTTTTTGCCAATTTAAAGTGTATGATTTTAGATAAGCTGACATTAACAGAAGCATATGAATGACAAATTCATATTTATCATTCTTACAATTTGCAAAATTGCACAGACGTATAATAAAAACTTTTTATAAAGATAATTTCATTTAATTAGTTATTTAAAAACGGATAACAAGTTAACAAACGATCACACTTACCAATTAACGTTAACATACCTGTTACAGATTTATTCTGTAATGAATTGTTAATACAGTTTGTTATATTTTAGAAGAAAAACAAAACTTTACTGCACAATAAGGCATCCCAACAAAGGTTTATACTCTACAGTAAATTGCGTTCTTCTCATAATCCACAGCATGAAAACAATCTTGAATCTCCACAACTTATCGTCTACATTGGATGAATTCCAAAAGCAGAATCTTCATATTCACAGGAAAAATCTATAATAATATCTCATCGGAGTAATGCCACTAAACTGAGTCTACTTTCATGAATTGCTTAGGTGTTTATCCACCCAATAAATATACTAGACGATGTCGAGTATTGAAATTTATGTACTAGGAAAGAAAGGTAAGAATGGCGATATTTAAACGAGGTGCTCTTTTAATATGCAACTTAACGCTTTTCATAAAATACAGAGCTAGGGAACATACAACTGAGTGCTCCGTTTTTCATAAATATTATAGATTAAAAAAACATATACATTTTCTTTTATTTTAATATTTTGTTAAAAGTTATACGTTACTTGCTAAACTAAAACTATACAATATTGTTCGTCGAATCGCAAAATAAAGTTTTTCGTAAAAATATTATGCGTATTTTGTAATACATTTTTAATAGGCAACTACTCAAATATTTTGAGTTCTTGAAAACTCCGGTAAAAATTCAATATCGTATCATTCAATTTGCCTTACATGCTAGGCAATATTTTCATAAAAATGTTTTTCGCGAAACTTCGTACATACGATTTTGGTAAATCATTGAAATGACGAATAAAGAAATTCTGATATTCTGAAGGATAAATTGTCCACACAGTTAGCTTGCCAAAACGTATTTCATGTACGTTATGTGTTCTTATGCTTTAATTAAAAATGTGTACCTTATGCTTTAATTAAAAATAATTCATAAGTAACGCTAAACGATCTTCTCATGTACCACACTAGTTACATAGCACAGAGTTCTATATTATTATTAGCTGAAGTACCCGTCCTTCGCACGGGAATGAATGGACTTTTTGATATTACGATTTGTGGTGATTACTATTCATTGTAATAAACAGATATAGCAAAGTGGATATCGCGTTATATTGTGTCCAATAATCATGCATACCGAATTGCAAGGCAATCGTTTGTACGGTGCAAAAGGCCATGCGGCGTAGCGCAATCTAGTGGCGAGATTTAGCAAAACGGATACGGCGAAAATATTTTTCGCATTCAGATATCGATGTATACGAATTTTCATGACTATCGGCTGGACAGTCCTGAAGTTCATGTGTTGACGCGACATCTAGTGGCAAGTTATAGGAAAATGGATAGCGCCAAACTCTTCCCCGTGTTCAAATATCTATGTATACCTATTTTCATAGCGATCATTTGCACAGTCAAGAAGTGATACACTGCAGGGCCATCTAGTGGTTCAATAAAGTAATGATTTGCTACTGCGCCGTCAAGTGGCGAGTTATAGCAAAATGGATAACGCCAAAATATTCTCATTGTTCAAATAGCTATGTATACTGATTTTCATAGCGACCGTTTGAATGGTCAAGAATTTGGCCTGCTGCAGCGTCATCTAGTGGCGAGTTAAAATAATAATGCATTGCAGTGTCATCTAGTGGTGAGTAACATCAAAAGAAACGCAGTTAGAATATATTCTTCGTGCTCAAATGTGTAAGTATAAAAAATTTTATGCCGATTGGTCGAACGGAATAGAAGTTGATGCTTTTCAGCGCCATTTAGCGGCAAGTTACAGCAAAATGGATAGTGAAAAATATTCTCCGTGTTCTAATATTCGCGTGTACCAAATTTCATCGAAATCGGTTGGACGATATTCGCATAGCAAACGGCTAAACGGAATAGAATTCGACGTTCTGCTGCGCCACCTGGTGGCAAGTTAGAGGAAAACGGATAGCATAAAAAGCTTCTCCATGATAAAAGACTTAGGTGAACCAAAGTTCATGGTGCAACGGTGCTCAACGGTGCTGGAGTTTTTCAACCTCATACACTCATACCAACATTCATTTTTATCTATAACCAGTGTCATTATATATCCCAGTCTCAAATAAAATCCAGTTTCAAATCTAAGCCTCGCCAAAGTGCCAACATACGCCATTTTGCAAGCGTTTTTTCAGGAAATCATTCGAAGCATTGACTTAGCAGCAATAATATATGGGAAATGGTTCGACCGCGAAAAAGTAAAGCAAGCCTTTATTTGAAAAGTTGAATCCCTTAATACAGCCGAATTTTTTTAAATTATCAACTATAACGTGTTTTATTCATCATTACTCCGATGTACTAAATGAGAAGATTTCAATTTTCTGAAATTTGGCGGAATTCCCCCAATTTAAATCAATGTACTCATTTGGCGAGAATTCTGGAGATAGATCAATTTAAATCCCTTAATAACTGCTTTATTTCTTCACGGGTCATTAAAATTTAACGCTGTATTCTAATAAAACCTCTTGTTTTCAAAAATCTATTTCCTTAAGCTCTCAATAAATTGCGCCAAGCCGAAATCTGTGCAAACCGCTAGAACTCACTTTCACAAAATCGGCATTTGAGCCATTTTATTTTTTCGCCAAACTAAAATAATTTACCTGTTAGCCTCGGAAATCTTCAATTCTTATTGTTTTGCGTGTAAAGCATTACATTCCTGCTCTGATTTCCCATGCACACGATATTATAATTTAAAAAAAAAATAACCTTACGAATATAAACTAACAAAAAAAAATCATTATTATTCTTTAATTTTTACTTTGAAAATTTAAAACATTTTATTCGGCGAAATCGCCACACATGGCAACCACGATCCTTATTTCACACTTTTTTCACTACAGGGGTTACAATTACGGAAAGCTTTTTGCGTGAAGAGCATAAAAAATCTCTTAAATTCCGGGAACGGGTGGACTTTCAAAGTTTTAAAGTGGACTACGATTTATTCTATGTTATTTTACATATCTGTGCTAAATTTCAGGCCGATAGGTTCATTTTTGTGGATTTGTATACGAACGACATTTTATTCGGCAAAATCGCCACACATGGCAACCACGATCCTTATTTCACACTTTTTTCACTACAGGGGTTACAATTACGGAAAGATTTTTGCGTGAAGAGCATAAAAAATCTCTTAAATTCCGGGAACGGGTGGACTTTCAAAGTTTTAAAGTGGACTATGAGTTATTCTATATTATTTTACATATCTGTACTAAATTTCAGGACGATAGGTCCATTTTTGTGGATTTGTATACGAATCAAATCCACAAACAAACAAACAAACAAACAAACAAACAAACAAACAAACAAACAGAATTTCATTTTTATTTATAAGACTAGCTGAAGTACCCGTTCTTCGCACGGGAATGAATGGACTTTTTGATATTAATATTTGTTGTGATTACTATTTATTGTAATAAAGAGATATAGCAAAATGGATATCGCGTTATATTGTGTTCAATAATCATGCATACTGAATTTCAAGGCAATCGTTTTTACGGTGCAGAAGGCGATGCGGCGTAGCACAATCTAGTGGCGAGTTTTAGCAAAACGGATGAGGCAAAAATATTCTTCGCATTCAGATATCGATGTATACGAATTTTCATGACGATCGGCTGAATAGTCTTGAAGTTCATGTGTTGACGCGACATCTAGTGTCAAGTTATAGGAAAATGGATCGTGCCAAACTCTTCCCCGTGTTCAAATATCTATGTATACCTATTTTCGTAGCGATCATTCGCACAGTCAAGAAGTGATACACTGCAGGGCCATCTAGTGGTTAAATACTGATTTTCATAGCCACCGTTTGAATGTTCAAAAATTTGGCCTGCTGCAGCGTCATCTAGTGGCGAATTAAAATAATAATGCATTGCAGTGCCATCTAGTGGTGAGTAACATCAAAAGTAACACAGTTAGAATATATTCTTCGTGCTTAAATGTGTAAGTATAAAAAAATTTATGCCAACGGTCGAACGGTATAGAAGTTGATGCTTTGCAGCGCCATTTAGCGGCAAGTTACAGCAAATGGATAGTGAAAAATATTCTCCGTGTTCTAATATTCGCGTGTACCAAATTTCATCGAAATTGGTTGGACGATATTCGCATAGCAAACGGCTAAACGGAATAGAATTCGACGTTTTGCTGCGCCACCTAGTGAAAAGTTAAAGGAAAACGGATAGCATAAAAACCTTCTCCATGATAAAAGAGTTAGGTGAACCAAATTTCATGGTGATCGGTGAAACGGTGCTACTATAACCAGTCTTATTATACGTATATACCAGTCTCAAGTAAAATCCAGTTTCAAATCTAAGCCTCGCCAAAGTGCCAGCGTATGCCATTTTGCAAGAGTTTTTTCAGGGAATCATTCGAAGCATTGACTTAGCAGCAATCAAAATGGGAAATGGTTCGACCGCCAGGCATTTATTTGAAAAGTGGAATCCCTTAATACAGCCGCATTTTTTAAATTATCAACTATAACATGTTTTATTCATCGTTACCTCGATGTACTAAATGCGAAGATTTCAATTTTCTGAAATTTGGCGGATTTCCCCCAAGTTAAATTAATGTACTCAATTGGCGAGAATTCTGAAGCTACATCGCTTGAAATGCCCTAATAACTGCATTATTTCTGCACGGATAGTTAAAATTTAATGCTGTATTCTAAGAAAACCTATACGCTTGTTTTCAAAAATGCTATTCCCTTAAGCTCTCTGTAAATTGCGCCAAAAAGCCTAAAACTGTGCAAACCGCTAGAACTCACTCTCTAAAAATCGGCCTACCAGCCATTTTTTTTTTTTTTTGCCAAACTAAAAAAAATTACATATTAGTCTGGGATATCTTCGATCCTCATTGTTTTGCGTATAAAACATTTCATTCCTGCTCTCATTTCTTATGCGCACACGATATTATAATTAAAAAAATAACCTAAAAAAATAAACTAAAAAAATCATTATTATTCTTTTATTTTTACTTTAAGAATTTAAAACAATTTATTCGGCAAAATCGCCACACATGGCAACCAAGATGCTTATTTCACACACTTTTTTCACTACAGGGGTTAATATTACGTAAAGCTTTCTGCGTGGAGAACATAAAAAATCTCTTAAATTCCGGGAACGGAAATTAAGAGAACCATTCAGGAAGAAAACGTTTTTAAGTGGAGTTTCAAAGTTTTAAAGTGGACTATCATTTATTCTATATTATTTTACATATCTGTGTAAAATTTCAGGCTGACAGGTCCATTTTTGTGGAATTGTATACTACCCAAATCAACAAATTGACAAACAGAATTTCATTTTTATTTATAAGATAACCTACGCTTGTTTTTAAAAATACCCTCTCATTAAATTGCGCCAAGCGCTAGAATCATAGAAAATCTGACACACTTTGAGATTTTTAAATACGCACTAAAGTGCTATATATAAAAAGAGTTATAATCCATGGGTCTTCCCTATTTTCGTTCCTTCTTTCATTAAGTTGGAAAGTGTATCATTATTCATGAGTGTGATTAAACAAAATTAAAATAGATATTTCTAACATCCTTTTTTCTGGATGTAATACATTAGATGCAGAAAAGCTGCTCAGAAAAATGCACAATTCCAACTGAATGAAAATTTCAAAAACTTGTACGCAGGTGTATTCATAACCCAAATAGCAGACGATTAAATTACGATAAATAGCGCCAAGCGTTAGAATCCTCCTCAAAATCGCGAGAATGCTGAAGATAGATCGCTTGAAATCCCTTAATAACTGCATTATTTTCGCACGGATCATTAAAATTTAACGCTGTATTCTAATAAAACCTTTGCACTTGTTTTCAAAAATCCGTTTCCTTAAGCTCTCAGTAAATTGCGCCAAGCTGGAAACTGTGCAAACCGCTAGAACTCACTTTCTCGGCATTTGAGCCATTTTATTTTTTCGCCAAACTAAAAAATTTTAACATATTAGCCTCGGAAACTTCAATTCTTATTGTTTTGCGTATAAAACATTTCATTCCTGCTCCGATTTCCCATGCACACGATATTATAATTAAAAAAAATATAACCTTACGAATATAAACTAACAAAAAAAAAATCATTATTATTCTTTTATTTTTACTTTGAGAATTTAAAACATCTTATTCGGCAAAATCGCCACCTTGGCAACCACGATCCTTATTTCACACTTTTTTCACTACAGGGGTTACAATTACGGAAAGTTTTTTGCGTGGAGAACATAAAAAATCTCTTAAATTGCGGGAACGGGTGGACTTTCAAAGTTTTAAAGTGGACTATGATTTATTCTATATTATTTTACATATCTGTGCTAAATTTCAGGCCGATAGGTCCATTTTTGTGGATTTGTATACAACTCAAATCCACAAACAAACAAACAAATAAACAAACAAACAAACAAACAGAATTTCATTTTTATTTATAAGATTACTACAACAGCAGTGTTGATACTCCCTTTTCTTGTGTCAGTTGTTTTAGTAATTTTCTAAACTCATAGTTCTAATACTCTACTACTGCAACCCTTATATACTTATTTATAATATGCTAGCTTTTATTTTAATTTAAAGAAGTTTAAAAGTTTTCAGAAGTTATTATGTGAATGGATTCAGAAAAAGTCACTATAATATTATTGTTTCATATGTACGTAGAAAATAAGTCTTTTATAAAAGATATGCTGAAATCTCTCATATGTATGGCACAAATATAGGAGAATATTCAGTTATAACTTATTTTTTAGCAATTTTGCAATTTCAAAATTATTAATAATGGTATACATGATAGTTATCTGAAACATATATATATAAATAAATACGCACACACACAAATCTATATAGATATATAATTCGATTCGAAATGTCAAATCATATAATGCATGCATTCTGTTAGCAAAAACGTGTAATCTTTTATAAAGAAGAAAATTAAATTACACCCAGGGTAATTCAATTTAAACATTTCATGAATGTTTCTAAAAGAGAAATCACAAGTTAATTTAATATTTACTACGGAACAAATGTTTGAAATGGAGAATATAAAAGGAAAAAAAAAATTGTTACGCAAGTTGAGTTTTCTTGGAAATGAAGACTGAAAGTTTCAAGAAATTTGTACTTACGCATAGTTTATCAAAAAATTCATTTCATTTCACCATTTAATATCCTCTTTCAGAACCATTTAATTTGACAAATAAAAAAATCCCAGAGGAACTGAGTTAACATAAGCTTTAAAAAATATCAATTTTAAGATAAAAATTCAGACATTTTCCTTTTTTTTTTAACCGCACTCATTTGTTTCTATAAAAATTTCCCTTTGAAAATAATAAGCATCATAAAAGAATCCAATTAAATGGTAATAGTTCACTGAAACCTTATTTAAAAAAATTATTGTATTTCGTAACAGAAGTCTAATTAAGCTTTTAAGATAAGTAATATAATGTGTGAAATTTGAAGAATGCCCGTGCGGAAAATAATCTGAAACTTCTCAGAATTAATAAATATCATATTTTTTAAAAATAATAATAAATTAACTATATGAGTTTTATGTTATATTATAACTTTTTAAAGAAATATTTCATGCATTAAACTAAACGATAATTTTGCATTCAACCGCATAATTTCCATGAAAATCTCTAAATGTTATACTGAAATCACTTTTTATAATTTACAAATACCTAAAAGAGAAATCAAAGCTCAATTAGACTTCTGTTACCAAAAAAATCAATTTTTTAAATAGGGTTTCAGGGAATTTATTGCGATTTAATTAAAATTCTCAAAAAGCTCATTTGTAAAGGATTATTTTTATAAGGATAATATTTTTTAAGCATTGATATTCTCAATCAAAACCTAACATTCATACGGTCACAGTAAAATACAAGAAAGTACAGTAAATATTATGAAAAAATTTTTGGTATATCTGTAACTAAACCCGAGCTGATTGAAATGAAAAAGGGAAGTGCACTAGTAGATATAATAGATCTTAGTACAAAAATTTATATATCTTGCAACTAAGGGTATTTTTGTTTATTAGAAATAAATGCATGTATAAGTAAAGATATCACGCCAAAATACTTAAAAAGACTTCATTTTTGGTCAAAATCGATTCTACATTTGTACATATATACTAATATATATAGGGTGGTTTAAAAGAAACTTCCCCTATATATATGAGTCCCTAGTGGCCGAACCGTTAAACCAATCGAAATGAAAGTTTAGATACAGTTATTTGAATGTATGGGGTCTGGATTTTGATGATTTTAAACAATAAACTTCTCACATTTACGATTACAGTTACAAAATTTCGAAATTTTCGAATGACAACACCCACTTTTTTCGTGCGCAAATTGATCAGAGTACGGAAAAACCTTAAATGGCGTTGGAACGAGACACGTATTTGGAGAACTCTGGTTTTCGGTACAATTGCGGGATCCAGCGTCCAAATTGCGGGAAACGCTTCTTGTTGAATGCAATGGACCGAATGTAATCGTATTATGAACTTCCGCAAGAATTTCAACAGGAACACGTTGTCGTCCGGATCGCGGTCTATCACATGTGCATCCCGTTTCTTCATTTTTCCACCAAATTACGTACACTTTTTACGGAACATGGGCCTCGTTTTAGATTACGATTTCGACGATCAACTTTCAACGTTACGGCAGGATTTTCAGTTCAGTTAAAAAAAGCTTTATCGATTCACCTTTTTGTTTCCCTGAAAGTGTCATCTTCTTCGCACGAAACGAGACGGATTAGCACGAACATGAAGAAACAATCTTCCCGCACTGCTTAAATCACAAGCAGTGCTTTGCAAGAGTGTTCTTTGATCGGTGCTTCTACTGCCTAGCCCAGTGAATTATGCAAAGTTCATCAATTACACCTTCCCTTTTATTGTGATTGGTTCTTTACGATGCTGTGCGGCGCAGCCAGCTGTCGTCAAAAAAGGGTCTCCTAGATCTGTGGCACGCGATGAACGTTTCGATCGTCCGCCATCTTGCTGGTAGTTAAGTCGAGCGATGGCAACGGCTGCCCTTTTTTCAGCATTGGGCAATCTATCCAGCTGTTTTCGCATTCTTCCACATTTCAGCATATGTCAGTGCTATAAAAAATAATCGTGACCCTTTTATTTACGGGAAATGACGCGCTAAAAAGTAAAGGATTCTCGTGGAGCTATGTCACCCGCAACTATTTTTATAGAAATCAAATCTATTCTTCGTGACTGGCAACAGTCAAAACGTCAGAGTTTGGTTTTCTCAGGGCGAGAACACTGCGCCTCAAAGGGTAAGTTGGAAGGAAAAATAAACTTTCGATTTAGTTTTTGCCCTCGTGCAGAAAAGTTGTGCAATGGTGGGTAGGTCACTTGTGCAAAGTTTCTGGGAAAACAAAATATCTCCCGTTTCCATTTCGTCTGTGAAATTTTGAAGATTTGTACCATATGTATGTCTATTTAAGTCCCTTTCCACCCTCTTAACTTTAGTAAGGCTGCTGCCATATTCATAAAAGTGATGTGTTATCAACTATGTGCGATATGTCTGTTTTGGTAATCATACCCAAATCATCTAAAACAGCATTTGCAACGATAGCTCGTTCCAGCTCGATCTAAAACTGTAGCCAAAGGTACTGATAGAAGCAGAGTATTTTGTCCAGTATTTGACGCTCCTAACGAGTTATGTTGCCATATTTGCCAACTTATGAAGATGTATTTAAGTAGTATTGTGATTGCGAAATAATAATAAAGTTAAAAAAAATACATTAATCCACGTGTATTAAAAATCACCGAATAAGGTGGCAGAAAGAATCAAAGAAATTGGATGCACAGCTTCCCCTTCCTTTTATTTCTCGCAAACGTATAGTAAAGATGATCTGCCGATACAACGAAAAGTACAAATATAAAAAAAAAGTATTTTGGCATAAAAACACTGTCAACAACAACATTAAAAACAAAGGTCGAAACCTTTTAGAAAGACAAGCAGAAATTGTTTGACATTTCTTCCTTTAAGTGTGTTTCTTTAGGCAAATGTTCCTGTTAAAGATCCCTCAAAGAAAAAAAAAACTGTTCTTGTAGACCGACGGATACTTATACGAATTTCTATACTCGCAGTTGACTTAAAAACCTTTGAAAAGCTATGAATACGAGCCATAGGAAATGTAGGACCGATGCGCCTTGAAAGAACCGCTTCTCTATATGGTACTGCATCCCAGCTCACCTTCCGTGATCCAGATTCTGATACGGATCCAGGCAACTCCGATAATGACATGGAATATTATAGCCTTCCACAAAGGCATCACCATTAAGACGATACTCAGCAGTAGCTTTAGCCAGAGTTTCAAATAAGGCAGGAGCCATCATTGCAAGTGCTATTTCGGAAGATATGGGATTGATTACCGAAACAGACTCATCGTTGACAGACATAAAGGTGTAGGAAATTATGAAAAAATAAATACGCATTTTAACTTTTATATTCTTCGCATTAATATCCACAAGGTGTCTTTTCGTACTAAGTCTGCTCTACAACATTGTAAGTCACTCCCCCCCCCATCTTGTTGCGTTTTCAAGATAGAACGCCGCAGATTTCCACCAGGTGGCGCATTAGGCTATTCAGTACCGCATGGCTACTTTATTATGCCTGGGTATTACTTTGATCAATATAGCAGCAGCCCAATCGAAGTTAATAGGAAGGGAAGTGGGCATTTTGTATATGGTAAAAATCATCCAAAATTCATAATCAAAATTCGGACGGAAGATATTTTTGTTTTTCTGAAACTTTGCACAGGTCAATTAAATACCATTACATAAATTTCCTGCACTAGGGCAAAAAGTAAATCGAAAGTTTATGTTTTACAATCCGCCCTCATGCTTTTGAAACTTTAGATGCCTTAAGCCCTTTTAAGAGCTGCCGCATTCAATATAGTACGTTTCTACATATCTTAAAAATATACACTTTTAAAAGTTCATATTAAAAGTTTTACTGTTAATCTCTCTTCTGATGCTAACAGATGACAGTTATAAAAGCCTGAAGCGTTCTATCTGAGGAATAAAGAGTAACAATACTTTGTATTTTCTTAAGAAAGTATCGAAAAAAGTGTGTGTGTGTGTGTGCATCGATACTGACGTTAACTCTGGTCCTAAATTTGTTAATATTTTAAATAGCTATGAAAGCAAAATAAGTTATTTAACATTTAATATTTTAACATAAACATTACTGATTATAAAATCTTTTTATGTAAAAAGGAAGACACATTAATAAACCATAAATTAGCTTATTTCTCATTTGTATTTTAATAAAGTGACTAATTTGATTTATATTCATAACTGTAAGTATGCTAAACCTTCATTTCCATGGGGTTTTGACAGTAATAATATTAATTAATGGTATTTTGTGTAATTAATTTGATTTAAACTGCAATATTTTCGAAATATAATAAATGCAATCTCAATTTTCTTATATAAGCCCGTCAAAAAAGTTATAGCCTAGTTATAAAGTTATAGCCTAGCACAGTAAAAATACTAAAGTACAAAATCTTTTATAAACGTCTGTGTGAATTTACAACACACAAGTTAAATTTTTCCCAAAAGATTGAAGCTGAAAATTTCCAAAAAGTATATGTAAGTTCAAGAAAATATTCCAATTAAGGGTTCTTCTTCACATAAGCAAATAAACATCTTTGAATAACAAATACGCTCCCCTTTATTATAAACTTTGCTCGAAAATTGTGAGAAAATTCCCTTGAAGAACAGATGTAGACTTTCAGGATTAAAAATGTGGAAGCAACATAAAAAATAACAGAAGTCCCCCCTTAACCTATACTGGAAATTTTGTTTACATGACATTAATAATAAATCATAGAAACGTATAATTGAGGGGGGCAAACGCTTTGTTGTTAGCACCAATTATTCACAGCGTGTTATCTAAAATCTCTATTCTTATTTTTGGAAGTTATGAATATAGTTCAAAGCAATGGAATAATTAGAAAATCTAAAACCCATTTTTCTTCCTTAATTTTTGTGAAATATACGTGTGCTTGCTCTTAAAATTAAACTAAAATATTCCTTCTGTTCTATTCAACTACATAATTTTCTGCGTTTTAAGAGTAATATTCTTAAATTTTTCATTTCATTCACGGCTTGCTTTTTTTGTATGAAGTTATGATTTAGTGCATAAAAAATTAGACAGGAAATTTCAAAATAAATATGGTATTGTTTTTCTCATTTATATAAAGATTTTAGTGAAATATTAATATATTCTGAATTTTCTTTAATTAGTCAGAAGATGTAATTTTTCAGTTTATAGTATGAGTCTAACATAAAACAAAAAAATGTAAATAGTCTATATAATAGTTTCCATGGTCTTCAATGTAGTATGAAGTTTTTGAGTACTGTTATAATAAAAACATATTCTGTAATCTTAATACACCGACAAAGTAGTCATGACCTTTTTATTTAAGTTAAAGCATTTTTTCGACGCACAAAGTACAAATGTTCGAACGAAGGTTCGAAAGTACAAATGCATAAGATTGCACCATAGTTTTTTTTCGTTAAACTATTTTTTTACTAAATATTAAGTTAAAATATTAAATTCTTTTAAACGATATTTTATGAAAAACTTATCTATTCTCTGATAATTGTTTTTATTCAATATATAAGTGATTTTAAGCAAACAATATTCTTATTGTTGATATTATTGTTAATTTCTCTCTCTATTATTTCGTAGAAGAATTATAATGAGGGGAGGAGGTGTGTCTTAAAACCAAATTTCAGAATCTAAATCCTGGTTATATATAGCACACGAATTTATTTAAGTATGCTTATTTTTCAACAAAAGATACATGAAATAAGCACTAAAAACGTTATAAAGTGATGGGCAACATAAGGCATAAACTCAGTTACACGGGATATTACTAAAGACATAATTTATTTAAGGGGATCTAATCGAACTAAGAAAGCGTGAGAAATTTTTCCGAAATTTGAACTTCACACATCCCTGAGGAAGCATATTTTAAGTATGGTATTTTAATTTAAGAAAATTCTTGCAAAGAAAATTCACAATATTGTCAGTATGTGCACATAGTATAAATAAGAACAAAGGTACCTTCATCTGTTTTTTGGTTTAACAATAACACTTGACAATAACACTTTGACTTCTGAAATATTTAGCTACCTTCTGTACAAAGTTTACACCACCAGTGTTTTTGATAGATATTTTAGTCCTTTTTAGCAGAACTCTATTGATTATCTCTAAATATTTTTAAACATCAAATAGAAAATCTTATTGGTGTAAGTCTGATGATTATGCATGTTCCTTTAACGTATTATCATTTTCAATGTTGAATCTAACTGCTAAAATTTTTACTTTACTTTTTTATTACTGAAAAGAATACACAAATATGACAAAATCAGTTTCATATTAACGTGCATGAGAGGACGAAAAGCACTTAATTAAGGAAACTTCCTAGAAGAATTCATTTTCCTTCTCATTCCACTATAAATTCATTCAAAATTTAAAAAAATGCCTTAACTTGTTGCTTGAGCCATTTTTCAGATAATTTATAGTGCACCTATTGTAATTTATACAGCTATGGTATATTTGGAATACTTGTAGCTAATGATCTGAAACTTAATTAGGTAATGAAAACCCCATATATCGAATCTGCTCAGCTCAAAGCTTGTTCTCTTAAGTAAATAACAAGACGATTGTCATTAGAGATTGGAAGAGCATAGCAGGGATGTTCCACAAAATCTGTGCAAGGGAATACCCTACTAGAAATTTTGCTCGGATTTACGTGGCCGGTTGTAACCCGAGCAAAATTGCTAGTAGGGTAAGCGTTTCACTCTATCTTAAACAGGAAATATTAGAGTCAATCCCATTATTCGGAGAAACGGATATTTCGGCCATCAGTAAGCAATATCCTACGAAATGATAACAGATGGCATATGACCCATCCGAGAACTGGAAGAAGAGATAAAAAGGAAGAAATCCTGCTCAACTAAATTCCCCCAGTGAACTTTGGGGCAACTTGATATATAGACTTTATTAAAATAAATAAAAACTTCGTGAAAAAAAGCACAACGCGCAACAACGTGGAATCATGGCTTGGGGAGTAATTGTGTATGACTCCAGGCCACCTCTAATTCGTTTTCGGGCACTCTGACGGCTCAACGATATGTGGGTGATGTGCTGCGACCGGTGACACTCTCCTACCTTCAAACGGTTCTCAAGGCCTCCCTCAATATTATGCATATCATTTTGAAATAAAAGATCCTGCAAGGTATCAGCAGGATAACGCTCCACCGCGCACTGCTTGCATCAGCCATTGTGTTCTGCAAGGTGAAGAGGTGCTTCCCTGGCCACCGTACTCTCCTGATCTGTCGCCAATCGAACACATTTGGGATGTGATTGGACGTCATTTGCAGACCCTGTCACTAGTCCGTTCAGAAGATGAATTGTGGCAAATGGTTGATAGGGAATGGAGAAACATTCCAAAGGACGCCATCCGTACTCTCATTGACTCAGTACCTAGACGTGCTGCTATTCGTGTATTGCCGTTCACGGTGGTCCGACATCCTACTAAGACGACGCTGCTCTCCCTCAATATTATGCATATCAATTTGAAATAAAGATCACTTATTGCTCTCTGCTGTCTCTCTCTGCTTGCCGAGCTTCAACACTTTCTGGCCAGTCCTTATGAGTGTTGCATTTTCAATGTCGGACAGTGTATATTAAACTTTTTGTGAGTAAATTGACATTCAAATTTTTAACTTTTACTGTACTATAATACATCTGCACCCGAATGTCAGATTTTCAAATGTTAAATATCGCAAAGTAGCTAGAAGTTTTCAGAAATGTTGAAAATTAGAAACTTGCACGAAACAAACTGACTAAAATGTGTGTAAAAATTACAGAAATCAAAGATTTGCCTCTACATTCCGCGAGTATATTGTACTCGATGAGAGACATATTTTAGAGGAACAACATATCGGTGAAGCTGCATTAATGCATTTTTTGTTTATTTAAAAATCGGAACAGGAACGGTAGAAAAACTCTTGCCGATTCGGATATGCCCAAAATTATTAACAAGCCGGTATACCACTCGACCTCAATGAAATCAATATGGGAAAAAAAAAAAAAATGTGACACATAGATCGATAGGATATCCTCTGCTCTCTCGAATTTTGAGTTATGAAAGCAAGAGAACTTTCTCTATAGCACATTTTAACCCTTTGTAAGGTCGTGGTAAGAATACTTACCCCCTACGGTCTGTTGACTACTGAAATCAATTATTATTAGTGAATTTTCTGATTTTTCTTAAGTAATAATGGATAAGTATGTTTTTCATGTATATAGATTCTAAATTGCATTTGGCTTATAAAATTTCATCTGATTTGTATTTCTAAAGAAATCTCGCGTAATTATTTAAAAAATGAACCCATGAATTATTGCTTTTAGTTAGTTTTTTTTGCGTTTAATTCCGTGTACAAGCAGCAAATAGTATTCCGACTTTGATTTTTTGAATAAATAATGTATTCCCCTGCAAAATTCGTATGTTTGTTTAATACTGGTTTCTCCGATTTTCACGTGGGATATTGAAGTAGAGGAAAATATGTAAATTAATCCTAAAAAACGGGCCAGAAAAATCCCAAGTACTTTCAACTCTCTGCGCATAAGCTCGCATTATAAAAGGTTAATGACCTTCTATAAAATATTTAAAGCTTTCACTGTTTAATATTGCGAAAAAAGTTACAATGGAAACTCAACATTGGTCAGAACCTCATAACTAATTCCGCGAGTACATTGCGTACCTCATAACTAACTCAGGTTAATCTCATAACTTATGGAATATAGTTTGTCACAACAAATAAATAGATATGAATTCAATACTTAAAAATAAATTACTGACCATATGAATGCATTTTGATTCCCAAGAAAAGAGTTTACATTATATAATTACTTAAAGAAATAAAACGTGCTTTTCTCCGTACCGAAAATAACAACGAATGTAGCATTTCAATTGTACCCTGTTAAGAAAAAAAAGCACTTGGAATACAACGTGTTTTATCTGGAAAGTATATATTATACATTTCTGCCGTCGATAAAAATATAATAAATAACTTTGAAACGAAAACACAATATAAGCGAAATTCAATTTTTCAGATTTGTGTCCCTCATGTTACAATATATAATATAAAAACAGCTGACTCTGCTACAAAAATGTTCTTAAAACAAATATACACTTACTGTCATATTCGCAGAAGGGATTTTGGAAAATAAAGTGACATTTACATGAGACCCGGAGGTCATAGTTTTGAAAGAGGAAATACAGATTTGTCAGAGAGCTGATTTGTGATGTTTCTAAAGTTTAAAATATTTTAGAAGATTTAGTTCACTACTTTATTTGTTGTTTTTTAAGAAGTTTTTAAAAGTTATTTTATTTAAGATAACCTAATTTCTTACGCTAATACTTCTTATTGTGAAAGTATCGTTAAACATTTTTTTTTTTTTTTTTTTGTTTTGTAAGAGTTTTGTTCTGTCTAATCTGAACTTTTAAAAGATTTAAAAAGTGTGTTACGATGTAATTAAAACAACTTCCAAATTATTAAACGAACTGTAACAGCAAGTTAAGTTAGTGCATTTAACGGTTACGTACATTAAGAATATTCCTATTTTTCCTTAAATATTGACTCAGACACTAAAAATAGCTATCCGAGAACCGAAGTTTCAATGTAGTGTCTTTTTTGCTCCGAAAATCTCCCAGATGTACATTGAGCTGTTTATATTATATACACTGTTGGTATAAGTAGTTCAACATTTCTTCATAGAGTGGTGTTAAATTAGTTTCAACCTTCCAATAGATAATAGTTGAACTTTGATTTGGCTCACCAAATTGTGACTGAACGTTTCTCCATGGAAAGGTTGCAGATATGTTATAATAGTATTTAGTTAAATAAGAAATTTTTTAACAATACGAAAGTAAAATTTTGTTATTATTTTGTTTCAAAAGTAAGGTTTACAAACATTTTTAAAGTATAAAATCGAAATTTTTTTCAAATTACTGTTTTATAAATAAACGTTCAACTGTGATGAATTTTAAAGCAGCAGCTTGAATAAAAATGAACAAAATATAGATTAAACTATTTGAAAAACAGGATACAGACCTATAAGAAAATGGATGTTTAGTAACGCATTTATTGTGCTTTATCTGATCTTAGGAAAGAAGTGTTATATTTTCATTTTTATTTTACGTGATGTACAAAGAGATGTAAAGTTCTTTGTAATTAATTTTTATACATTAAATGATATATTGTACATTTATTGAAATTTGTTAGTTTCACCCAGAGGAGGAAGTGGACTCTTACGGTTTACGGCCTTACTGGAGAATGAGAACCCCCGATTCTCATCCCATTCCATTTGCGAGGCCTGCAACAGGATTGGCACCTCCAAATGGTTTCATTTCAATGCGTAGGACACTATAACCACGAATCGATTTCATGCGCACTAGCTTCCAACTTGCACCAGAGCATTTTCTTCGACAAAGGTTGCCTTTCTCCAAATCTCCCAGATATGTATTCCTTCTCTTCGACTTTTTGTATTCTAAAAGCAGGTAAGGGCACTGGGTACAAATCCTTGGACATACATACATCACTAGTTAAGAAAAATTTAAGGATGAGTGCATAAAAATGATACGAAAAACATCCTTTGTAAATTACTTGTTGTCCTTGTTTATAAATATCACCTTCTCAGACAAATCAAATTGTATGCTTATCTTCAATGTCTGGCTCTTAGTAGACTTCCTGCTGGAATTTTGATGAGAACTAATTCAAATACCTATCTTAAATTAAGAGGAGTGCAATCACTTTTTTTTCTAAATTTTCAATGAAACTATTCTTACGTTTGAGATACTATAATGTTCTATCATATCTAGAATATTTAAATTTATGATGTAAATAAAATGCTTGAAAATAAAAGGAATTCTCATCAATGAACTAGAGTATTTTTATGTATTTGTGCTGGTTTCTAAGATACAGTAATAAATATTTGAAATAATTTATATTTACGTTATAGATTTCATTGAAAATATTCCAGCACTTCACAGAGACACTCATTTAAATATTTAAACATATTTTCAAAATTTATGATTTTAAATAATAAACTAATAATATCGAAATCTTTCAGCTTCATTAGCTCTTGATTGATAATCATGGATTTTATCAATCATTTTCTCACTAAATATTCCAACTTAATAAAAAAAAAGGTCAAATAATTTTTCAAGAAAAATATATGTGTTTTGAAAGGATTAGCAGGTATTCTTGAATATTAAATGACTGAATACTTCAAAGTTAAAAGAAACCGTTAGTGTGCTTATAAAACCTCTCTACTAAACATGAGTGTTTTGCAAATCTATGAGGTACTTTTTTATCTCAATTTATTAAATTTGAGTGAATTTTTATCTGATTATTATTATAATTTGCGTTTTCTATTGTTTATCTATCCTTTTCGCTTTTAAGTTTGTTAAGTTGAGATATGGAGAATTAGGCATAAATTCTTTTACATTTTAAAGTTATTTTTTACTTTTTTATATTTTTATATAATTTTAATTTAAAATCCTTAAAATATTTAAATGTATTCAAATTCTTTTCGGTAGTCCTGGAAATAAACTCTCTAATAGAGTGGAATCAAAAATAGAGATGCACATCTAGATGTTACAACAATCTGATAAATGAAATTTCATCTTTCTATGACTAATAGTTCTTGAGATATGAGAGTTAAATACATACACACGTACAACAAAAGTCGCCAGGCTAGGCAATATTTGGCGTAATTTTGAAGAGATACACTTAACCGTCGTCGGCCCAATAGCTGACTATATGGTAGGGCGGTATTGTGCTTGAAATGGATGAATGTCTCTAAATCTGCCATTGACCGTAATGTGTTGAAATGTTATTGAAGTTCCTGTAGAAGAAGTAAAAGTGATGAAGACCCCCTAAACAATAACATTGTAACCCTTAACAACAGCATTGTAACCCTCAACAATATATATTACATCTGAGTCGTTTGAAAAAGCCTAATATCTCTAAAATATGCTTTATTGGATTTCTGCCCATAGAGCGTAATTCATTTAAAATCTTTTGGTGTCCCTGTAAATAAACTATCCAATCGATTGGGACCAAAAAGGGAGGTGCACAACTGGATGTTACAACAATCTTAAGTATAAAGTTTGAACATTATACGACCAATAGTTTTTGAGATATGCGAGTTACATACATACGTACGTGCCTACAGGGGTTGTACATGCATTTATATGAATATGTATACATGCGTTCGATGAGATGCATTGCAAACATTCTTAAAAGTAAATTTAGAGGTAGTAGAAAACTGAATTTTATTCAATTTTTTGGGATGACATTTTGTCCTTATACTTCGTACAAGAACGTAAAAATGTATTCTTATTTTAATTTCAGAGGAAAAAATAGCATCTGTATAATTTACCCTGAACAAAACTGCTAAATACCTTAATTGGAGAGTGGTAATATTTTTGATGATGCATGCTCCTGCAATGCAGTTAAATAAAACGGCTATTTTACATAGCGAATAAAACTCTCATTTGTAAAATCACTAATGACGAAACTTTGTTAATATTCGTCTTCATTTGCTAAATATTCATAGCGTTTGCAAAGCTCTCTCGTGAATGATGCGTTTACAGTTACAACTTCCACAACAAAAGTAACGCATTCAGCTCTTCCTCATCAATTATGAACTTACCTATATAGTTTCTAATATTAGGAGCTTGTTTGAAAATATTCGAGTGATCTTTGTTCAGACGTAAATGATTTTGCTGCTACAATTAGCTGTTATACGAGTCACGTATTGTTTGAAATTAGTGGTTTGTCGTTAATTATGTGAATAAACACTGGATGCCAGTAACTGGTTGGTATTTGTTTTTTTACACAGGGTTCGATTTTTCGGCGATAGGCAAATTTCCCATGTTAAGTAGAGGTGTAACTTTCAGTGTAAAGTTTTTTTTTATTCCTTATGAGTTACTTCGTGTGTTGTCATCTTCTTAAGTGTTGTTGTGCTTACTTATTAGGTTAAGTAATGTAAATTTAACATAGCGTATTTAAAAAAAAATAGGAAAAATTGTACTTTTATACAATTTGTTTTTTTAGTAAACGTATAATAAACAATATTGAATTCATCAAATGATTTTATATTTACTTATCTATATATGTATTAAAACTCATCTCCCATCTCGGAAAGTAAGAATTGACTTGAGATTTTCAAATTGTGGGTTCTGTAAATGGAGGGTGATCTGTAACTTCAAAACTACTATATGCTCACTATTCTGTGCCCTCGAAGCTCCCGCACTTGAATTTAAAGAACTCAATCTTCATGATTTTTTTCAGTATTAAATTTTATCTTGAGCTTATTATTGCATGAATTTTTTTTCTTTCTCAAATTGTGCTTCAGCACAATTTGAAGCCGTATGCTCTTCGTAGTGAAATGAGTTTAGAAATGTTATCAGTAGAGAGAATTTTTCAGCACACTCTGTACATAAGTGATTGAAATTAACAGAAGTAAAATTAACTATTTTAAGGAAATTAGAATGTGAAGGTACTTTTTTATTAGTTTTGGGAGTATACAGTACATACAAATGTATAATGCACTTCCGTGTTCGTATATGTGTTTTATCTGCCATCAGTGTACTTTCCTATACTTTAAAGTTTTATCTCATTTTTATGATGCTTTGTAGAGTGTGCTTCAAAAATATATGGCACGATTGAAAAAAGAAAGCACAAAGATCTCAAAAATCAGAATAATACAAAATGTCTGGATCAAAAACGTCATCTTTTCAAGTTTACGGTCATTTCACAAAATATGATGGGGATATTTCACAATTACGCTATGCTAAAACTTATCTACAGTTTTTCTAAAAAGGAAAAGGGACATTACATGTATAAGGTTGTTTTTTCCTTTTAAATAATAGGGCTTTTAGGAAACAAAATTATTGGAAATAAAGCTTAACGAAGAAACGTTACAATCGCTTCAAGTCCTTTTTCTGACGTAATCATAAAATGTGTGTGTAGACGATGTTTTTGAACCTTCATTTTGGTATAATTCTGAATCGCACTATTTCCTTTCATACTTATGACATATTTTTGGAACACCTTTTGACATGCGCTTGCTTTTGTGGGATGTTCAGATTTCAAAAAGGCTTTATCAACAATTATGAGGTTTTTGATGTCGAACCATTAGGAAATATGGCTGGATTAAATTTATTGTTTTGTTTTAAGATTTTAAAACGCTTGTTATATCTTGATTGAGTTTGAATTTATTTATAACTATATGTACATGTACTCGTAAAGCTCATTTTCAGTATTCTAATATATATCACCTATTTCGATAGTTATTGCATTATATCGTGCTAAATGTGACAGATACATACCATACTCCAAGAAATAAACGTGCGCATCACATTTATTGGCAATAGTTCTATGGGTTTTACCGTAGACAGTACTACCTTGCAATCTTACTTATGAAAAAAATCACTTACATTGAAATAAAGAAAAGAGTCCTCTCCCTGAGTTGTCTCTCCTTAAAATTTTATTATTTTTTTATTTTCGTCTCTTTTCTTACATGCAGGCGATATAATGAGTCAAATAACTTTTTAAATTGTTTTAAAGTAAAAGTTGTTGCAACGAAATGTTATTCTGTCAGATGAATTAATTATTTAAAGTTTCTGGAATAAACTTTATATAATTAATTCATAAATTTCTGGAATAATAGGCTCGTCTACAAACATTCCATCCATGAAATAAAATAGAATTTTTAAACTATGAATTTTAGTCTTCTGATTTCGGAGAAAAATACATTAGTTTCTGACGAACAATGGTCGGAAATTGCTGTGTTGTTTCCGCCGTTTTAATAACACCAGTGTTAACGTACCAAAGTTAGCAACCTTGCGTTTTCATTGTATGATTGCTTTCTTTGATACGTATCTCTGGTTACAATATTTATAATGCCAACATTGTTTTGAAAATAATGGATAGACATTGTAATTTTCAGGCGTCGTACGTAGATTTTTACTTCACCTATTTTCTTGCTCACATATATCGTTTTAGTTAATAAAATATTGTGCTAAAATGAGCGAAGAACTGCAACCTTTTAACTACTTTTTATGTTTACTACTTTGTTTAATGGCAACAGGCGCAAATAATTTAATTTGTCGGAATTGGCGATGAGTGATATTATCTTAACAAAAGTGCACCCGCTAATATTTACATCTAGTTGCTGCCATTCCCAACGTAGAAATATCAACGATTTTTATGCTTTATACGTTAGTGAATTATATAACAAGATATTAAATGTGATTTACTAGAAAATATTACTAACAGCACTTGGGAATTTTCTGTGAATGTTTACCAAAATACTGGTGTTAAACTTTCTTTACTTCGTGCTTATTTAACTGAAATCTTCCTTTCAAAGTTAATCACGGTATGGGAATAATTTCAACGGTAGATAATTTTGTATCAAATGTCAGTAATATGAGACTATTTACTTACCAAACAAAATTCCCTTCGCTAACGGAAATACTATTGACTGAAATCATTAATATCAATATTCACTTTCTAAATTTTGATAATGTTTTCGTAGTATTTGAATACCATACAATCTGTTTACGGTACTACTACACTTTCCATTACAAAAATAAATAGATTAATAACTCTTCTCTATCAATACACCGATGCAGTTTCTCAAGCTAAAGTGTAAATTAAAATATTTCGCGTAATATCTTTATTCAAAAATGAAAGTGATTTTGCTCTTATAATTTGCTGAAAGTCTTATTATTTAGGAATTTAATATTAGTGGTTTACATTTAAGTATTTAAATGCACAACGGCAGTCATTTGTTTATTTGTTTATTTTAAAAGAGGATGCATTTTTACAGTACAACATAAAAATTATTAAAGTAATAAAATTACAAAAAAAATATGCGATTGAGTATTTTTTAATCTCTATTGTGTATTATTTTTATTGTATTTATATTTCATTACTTCAAAACATTTTTATTATTTCAACTTTTATACATCTATGATCCAGAGAAATGCAATTTTACAAGGCTGTCTAAAAATAGATTGTGCATTCTTTATTTTAAAATCAAGAAAATTAAGTCAAAAATTACTATAATATTTTATATTTAGCGGTATGTAACATAGATTAATAAATGTATATTAGAACAATTTTTGAATATAAATTCATAAATATAATATAACGAAGTTTCATTATGAAAAAATTTTCAATCTGTGTATCAATGCAACCTTTTCTGTTTTTACTAGCTAGCCGTTCCAGCTTCGCACGGGTGTAACTTGGAAAACAAAAATGTGAAAAATAGGAAGTTACTGCCTTTGATTAAAGAATGTCTTTATAAGCAACGTTTGCAGCTGAGTTTTCGTTACACAATACGAACAAATTTTGATTGCAAGTGATGCGCGAATTGTTACCTATAGCTGTTGATGGGAAAGGCACTCAACTCTCAGGTTTAAGCCGGCAAAGTTGAATGTCTTACTTTGTGATTTGTTAATTCTCATTGAAAGCGGCAGTTTTATTCGTAACTACAATCTTTTGATTTGGAATGGAAGATCCGTTGATACCAATGGAGCCCGGAAAATTAAAGCGGTTTGTCCAGTTCCTCACCCGGTCAGTATTGTGCACTCTATTGTGAAAGATTTACAAATTTTACTTGCAGACGAGTACCTCGCTCAATTTCGATGGATTAAAGTTTCGTAATAAAATCACAGGACAACCTTCTTTTAGAATCAGTCACTAAAAACAACGAAAGAGGGAACCTGAAATCAACTAACCAAGCAATTAGTTAAAATCGACAACATTGGATAGACATTGCACATCTTACATAGCAAATTTTTGTTTTCCGATTTGTTATGACTACCGATTTGTTATGACTTCCGATTTGTTATAACCACACAGATCTCTTAAAAAAGGGGATCAATCAATCTTGTTAATTTTAAATAGATATTCCAAGCTAACCGAAATCGAATAAGTTACGAAATAATTTTGCCCATGACATAAATTTTGCGTCAGAGATTATTAATTTAAATTAATATTTAAAGCGATTTATTTAACTTGGGATGTCCCGCACTCTAACATTATGTCGTTCATTGTATAATGTTTTAATGAAAGCCTGGACCTAAAGGGATTTCGGAGCTCGTGATTTTTAAAAGCTAATTTTTAAACTCCTGACATTAAAATAACGTCAGTCTCACTTGCAACATCTAAAACATTAATTTCATGTTGATTACGTTTTCAGTAAGAAAAATAAAATTTTCTCCTTATGCTACTTATTTGACAGATTTTTGGCCCTCACACCTTTATTTATTGATATGAACCTCCGCCGTAAAATGTTGCAAAATACTAGATTAAAATGTATAAAAATATTCACTCGAAGTTGTGTTTATACAGTAATATTAGAAAATTCGAAATATATGTTTGATGGACTGAATTCATTTTACACTATTCCTAATCGAAAAGAACAAAGTTTGGAAAGCTGATGTAAAATGAATTTATGAATTAGTAATTATCATCCAAACAACAGTCTATAGTTTTCTGAAACAGCTGTGTTAAATTATTCTCGATCGCGTGCCATTACATTTTTAAAAATATGCTGTCGAATTCGTATTATGTATCAATACGGTAACGTGATACAGCATTTATTTCTTATGCGCAAGATTATTTATTCAGAGTAATCCCCCTCTCGTCAATTCGATGCAAAGCTTCCTGTTTGCTCAGTTAAGTCGTAAATCACCAAGGATGGGACTTAACGCTGCCAATATATTTAAAATGGATTTCATGTTTGCAATTCATGTCATTAAGTAGTGATGCTCATGCTTAATTTCTGAGGCCTGACGGAGGAGTGATATTAGATTCACCTTGTTTGATATCAAAAGATGTTCGAAAGTATAAATTAATCGATAAATAATTCAAAACTGTTCTTTAAAAATTTAGAGTAAGTGAAGCTTAAAACTAACTGTTTATGAGTACGGGCAGTTGACAACGAGTAAATACAACTTAATCTGTAAAATTTTCTTTCTTTAAATGTTTGCATTTTAAAATTTAAAAAAAATAATAAAATGTACTTCATAAAAGTAACTTTACACGTTTCAAGGACTCTGGAATTACAGTTCTTTATAGATACACGTTATTCACTGCATTATTTAATATCTTAAATAACAGATCTGTTCTAAGACATTAGGTTTAAAATACAGGGTGAGTACAAATGATGGACCCGATTTAAAAAAAAATAATATTTTCGAAACTATTGCACATCTTACAGTAAGTGATATATGAATGTAAAGAGAATAAATCACTTTTTTTTCCCACCAATGATCAACAGATTGCTGTTGACCAGCACATTCATGATCGCTGTGATTGAACTTCAAACCTAGCGACACTGTCAGAGAAGAGATTTTACGTATCAGAGTGTGCACGTGCTTTTTCAGTTATTTCGGTGAAACGTACATTTAAAAATCACGACAGAAAAGTAGCACCTACCAACAAAAGCATTTTGCGATGGTATCATGAATTTGATCAAACAGATTTACCATTAATCAGATGGCACCGCCAAAACCTCCAGACCTAAAACAATGCGCTTTCTTTTAGTGGGGTTTCTTCAAAGACATTGTTTAATACTGCCAGAACTTAAGGAACCCATTTGTGCAGCATTAGGAACCATTGATACAGTCGCACTACAGCATGCATGGAACGAACTGGATTACAGATTGGACAAGTATGCAGTCTAGCAAGAGGGTCACATATCGAACATTTATAACTTTAAAAAAAAAAAAAAAAACTTCGCTCATTTCTTTTTGCATTAATGTATTATTTATTGTAATATGTGCAGTAGTTTCAAAAATGATTTTTTAAAAACAAGTCCATCATTTGGACTCACCTTGTATACTCTTTTGCAACAGCAATCATTATCGCATGTTCTAATTTCTGAATAGGGATCCTTCTAGAAAACAGTGATTCTTAAAAAACCTATTATCTTTAAAAAATTCACATCCTAAATTTGAAGGAAAAGTATGATGTCGCAAGACAATAAGAGGTTATTTATAAGCTTACGAAAGTTCTCTGTACATACGTTGTAATAATCACACTAAAATGCGCCCTTGAGTATTATTTAAATTCCTATTACACACTGGAAAATGAAGTTTTTAACGCAGGATGCACTTAAGTACTCCTAAAGTTCCTAGAAATCAAGGTTTATCTGACAGTTTGAATCCCTTATTTCGTGAAATTAACTATGGGGAATTCACACATATCATTGTCTTCTTTTTTCCTTTCAACGATTTTTTTTAATTTTCGATGCCAATAATTTTAATTTAAGTCTATCCGTTCTTCCTTGCGATTTGTGCTACCCCACGCATATTGCATTCGGAGGAAGGGGTTGATAATAAACGATTATAGGAAAAGACTGCTATTTTATTAGTAATTAAATGAATTAAAATAAATGTTATCAATTCTCTGTTTTTGCACTCCCATAAGAATTTTTTATAAAGGTTACTATCCTCAGATTTAAAACTTCCTTATTACACAAGTCCGCTGGTAATGTGGAGTTTATTGCATAAATACACATAGTATAAAAGAAAGCTAAAAGAATAAACTCACATAACCCACTATACCTTTTATAATATATATTTTTAGGTGCAGGCATTATTTTTTGATATTAAAAGAAAAAAATATTAAGAGTAACTCAATTTTAGCTACTGTTAAAGGCAAAGAAATATATTTCATTAAGATGTAATGTGTTATGTCAATCCACAAAAAAAATTCATTTTTCTTGATTGGAGCACTGCTTCTGTGTTATTGTGAGTGCTATGTATCAACGGAGATTTCGAGTCTTAAAAACATAATAGTCAGCAATTTCGGAAATGGACGACGCTTTACGACGAAAGATTTCTCTATAATAAACATTATAGACCCAGGTTTTTATTAAATTAAATGTATATAAAAAAAGGAATGGTGTCTTTATGTTAAGGATACTGATATGAAAGCAATCAAGATTTTATTCCTCTCTCTATGGCATGCAATAATAAATATATATATATAAATTTATTTCTGCGTGTACAAAAACAACAACTTAAACATATCTGAACTACACGAATAGTGGTCTTTATGTAATAAAATGCGTGTATAGAAAAGTTGGAAGTTAAGTCCTTCAGTAGATTTCTAAATTGAGATATGCATTGATATTATAACCTATGAAGTCGCCATGCTTTATTCTTAGAGTACTGTTTTAAATTTAAATTAATTTTTTAATATAATCATTAAGAAGGAAATAATTTTAATAGATGCTTTAACGCACACAACATTCTTTCATTCAGTGATTGAATATGCAATATCGAAGCACTGAATAAAAATATTTTCAGATAACCTGCACTCTTCTACTACATCAAACACTATTTTCTTGTGAATTAGCAGATCCATTTTGTATTGCCGTCAAAAATTTACTTTCTTTAAAAAGCATAACACCCCAAAATAGAAGGGAAAACCGAAACACAGATTATCTTGTCCTGTTGTAATCTTAGATCCCCAGTCGTAAACTCAATTAGTGGGAGTACGGCTTCAACTTTTATGTTTTGGGTTGTATCATTTCTCTCTTTTATGCTTGCAATATTAGCATTTTCACGTCTAAAGTTTTAATAATGACAATTCATCTAGTGATTCCAGAAAAGTCATCTTCGATTTTTCGCTTATAAAACTAACATGGATATTTATGCTCATTAGTAGATCTTTAAATGGTTCATCTAAATAGAATTTAAGGCAGTTAAACAGGTGACATAAGTCTATTAGACAGTTATTCAAATATTTATAAGTTATTTGGGAAATTGATTGCTGCGAGTCTTTAGATCTTTTGTCTTAATTACAATTTCAAGCACAATTTGTTACAAATTTAAACACACTACACTTATATAAAATTCATTTTTTTAAATCACTTTTTGTGAAATTTAACGCCTATAGGGTAACCTATGTGTCACGCTGTCACGCCTGTCCTACTGTGTCACGCATAACTAAAAAACGATTTGACATAGAATATTAAAATTTTACATTCAGTAATGATGTAACATCTAGTTCTGAATCTTCCTTTTTGATTGCAATATACTTGATAATTTATTTGCATGGTAACTCAAAAACATTTCAGCACATTAAAGTCTGTAGGCAATTTCGATACAACAATAGTCTTTAGACATTGTTTGGGACATGCCGAAAATCTCACCAACTGTTACCAGAAGTGGAATTTTTAGTGAAAAATCTTCAAATGTAGTTCCAAAAATAAGTATCGGAAGTTATACTCAGCCTGGGCTCATCTCATAAATTTGGCGAGAAATCGTCAAACATTATTGATAGTGAAATATCATGCCTTATTTTCAAATAAAGTATGTATAAAAGAAGGGATTCAAACATATATATATATATATATATATATATAGTTTGATAAACGTACAAGGAAACCATACAGTGTTTACAAAAGATTTTTATTTGCTTAAAAATGTGTATCTGCATGCATAAACATGTATAACCATATGCACATTTTAATTCTGCGAAATATTTCAAATATTAATCAGCCTTTCAAAACTATTGATAACTATTCTATTAAATTCGTTATATTCAGACAACAGAAAGTGAGCTATACAAATCAATCATCAAAAAGAGATTCGGAGATGTATTATAAAGAATGAAAATGAAATTAACTTACAATGCGCGTTTTGATAATCTAACTTTTTGGGTGCGGTCTGTTTCATATTTCATCCCTGAGGTCTGCGTGTCACCACACCCTGCAAACAGGTGCTTTGTGCTTTACTCAAACTTAGAATAAGTGCTAGGCTGGCAACTCAATGCAACACTTTTTGGGAATGTACCATTTTAGCAAGTTCTCTGCGGAAGCGAAATAACTTACATTCATTTCGCTTAAGCAGACTTGCATGTTTTACGTTTGGTGTATGGCAGTATTTTAACGAAACCTATTGCATCTAGTGTGCTTCTGAATAGTTACCGATGTGTTTTGCCAGTGCTTAATCGTTAAAGTTTTTCTTGTAAAATGTGCTACTCATATCTGAGCGCTTATTACCAAGAAGGTTGTTGTTGTCGTGTCCATGATAGACGACGCTATCCATGGAAAGAGGGGTGCTAGTGCCCCCGAGGGGGTTGGACTTCTAGTTGTTGGTCTCTAATTTTGAACCGATTCCAGATGAGGGACCAACCACCACCTGAAATCGGCACCCCCAGAGATATCGTTTAACAACTTGGAGACATTGGAGCCACGACGTATTTTACGTGCACCAGCTTCCATTAGCGTACACGGTTCCACAGTGGACAAACCGAGAGGGAGATGACCCTCCCAAGCAGTGGCCAAGCCGGATGCTGCTTCACTTGCCGTGTTCTTATGGTTTTATGTAAAGCATTTCAGATATAAGTGCATTTTTTGTTATTTATCTGTTTTGCAGTCACAGTATGGCTTCAAGAAATTGTTGCTGTTTATTTTACTAAAACTTCATGATAAGAGACAGAATCACATGTATATGAAACCTTTTGTATTAGACATATGCATTATATATAAGTAAAATTGATCACATAGTCACGTACGTTTATGTATCGCCATAAAGTGCATAAGATAAATAATTATATGCATCATTATGATATTCTCTTTGTAGGAGGATATTGGTTACGGGTTGGCTGGAGAGAAATTTTCATGTCAACCTTGTTATTGAAAGATTAAGAATATTATAAATACTATAGAGATACTGCACTTTAGCGCGTTAACTTGTGCACTACACTAAAATTTTGACGACTGGAATTAAAATTAGTAGCTACTTCGATAGATTTTAATAACCGTCCAAGCGACAAATTAAAGACATGCGACAAACTAATACGTCTGGCTAACCTTGCATCGTGTTAGGAAAAAACTGAAAAATGTTCCAATAGATTCTTGAAAAGTATCCACTTGTAAAAAGCATCCCACGGACGAGATGGTATAAGGAACTAGCAAAAACCATCGTAAATTTACTCTTACATGCAGCTCAGCGCTTTAATAACTCCGGCCAACATAATTTAGCAAAAAACTGAAAAAAATTCAATAGTTTCTGGAAATTTATCCACTTATAGAAAGCACACCTCATGGACGAGAAGATATAAGGAACTAACGAAAACTATCGAAAACTATCGAAAATTACTCTTCTGTACAGCTCAGCGCTTGACCACGAGATGAAAGACGGGAAAATGAATTTGGAGAAAGGAAGTTTTCACTTGAGAAATCTTCAAGGAATGGAATGGAAACGAGAAGAACGGCAGAATAGGGCAGGAATAGTAGTATTGGTGGGTATACATACCCAGTGGGGGTATACATACCCAGTGAGGCTATACATACCCAGTGGGGGTATACATACCCAGCTGGCTGCTCTAAGCAGGGTTTCCTCCGGCAAGTGAGTGAGAGGCCATATATGTAGTTCAAAAGCTTGCAGAACCGTACATTCAAAGGACGCGCTTGTGATTTTGCCCTTGACGAATCGAGAGAAGAGTCAGAATCTACTATACGTTTTTGGTGGAAAGGAAAGGAAATTTTTTTGCTCTACATTAGGGATAGATTCAAATAATCAATTTCGACATAACTGAATCTTACATATTTTTAATAGTAGAAACCTAGTAAAAACCTAGACAAAGTATCTATAGTACAAAACTAGAAAAAACATATATACACCTGAAAGATAAACATAAATGAAAACGAAATAGCACAATATTTTAAATATATTATTGATATTTTTTTGAAAATTCATCGACACATTAAAGACATATTTTAAAGCACGAGGGTAATAAGTTAATGTAACTAAATATGCAGTTTTAAGTCAAATATTTAAGAAAAATGTTGAAAAGTTTATTTTCTCTCAACATTAATTATTTTTTAGTTTAGTTTTGAAATGCATTTTTAATCTCGTCTTCATGAATATTGTATTTTAAATGAAATAACACTGATTTTACACTGTCAAAATTTATTGCCTTTGGGCTATATTTCTATTTCTTAATTTGAATGTTATCTATATTTTAGAACCGTTTACAGTAAACGTGAGTCATGTTTCCAATGCAATCGAATATTAGAACTGTCCCAATTAAAATGTAGCAGGCAATTGATGCGTAGAAAGTACCCTCACGAAAAGTAAGCATTCTCTGCAAACCTACATTTATTACACAAAATATTTCACAGAAAACCAAATTGACTGCCCTAAAAAATTGCATATTGTTCTCGAATGGAACTTCGTAATAGAATTACTAGTAAACAGTTACAAAGTACTTCAAATTATGTTTAATCAGAAGATTCTCACAATTTTTGATAAAGAAAGTTTCAGTAGGGTTGGGACTGTTGATACGAAAACATTTTATGAGGGATAAATTATTCCTAATAAAAATTACAATTTTTGTTACTTTTAGCATTAAACTCGGGTGTTAAGCAATCTTTCTCACTGAAATAATGCAGCAGAGAGGATTCCTCTTCTGGAACGACTTTTGCTTCTACCTTAAACCTTTAGTTCTCAAACTTACCCGACCAATCAAGCTCCCAGATCCGGCTTTGTCTGGTCGATGCTTCTTTCTCCCTTGCCTTGCAGTATCCATTTATAAGTATCAAGAAAGGAAAACCCCTTTTTCGTGTTTCGAGTTTGTACCGTCTCACCAGTTTTTGGGTGGTGAGTTGTATTTTCCAACAGTTGCTTTGCAAATACTTCTGGAGAGAAGAGGGGGAAGATACCTTTCCCTCTTTCACTCCCACTTATTCTTCGAACTCCTGTTTTGAGAGAGATACATCAAAGGTACAAAAGGTACACAGGTACAAAAGAGACGTGTTTCATGGAGGAAAGCATGTAAAAACATTTCTCGGGAATTTCCCGGAGTTTGAGCAAACATTCGAAATAAAAGATTGAGAGCGAAAGGATTAAATCAATAAATGCCCCATTTTAACTCAAGGCATGTTCAAGCGCAAAACTAGTTGCAAACGGAGAATTTTCAGCGCTGCATTTTTTAATGTTGAGAACAATTTTATGAACAGGCTAAAGCTTCGTTCAATTGTGGGTTGAACTCCATAACAACTAAAAAAATATTTTTTAGATTCACGTATATTCAAGGAATTTCATTCGATAACCACTGACCTAGACAGCTTTTAAACTATCAGCATGAGCTTGGAAATAGTCTGGACCGTAAATATTCGCTATTTTCCAAAATGCAAACAGAATGCTACGGAAGAGATATTTATCGAACTCGTCCTTCTCTTCAGAATACAGACCAGCAGCGTAGCAGACAACCCCGCGGGACGAGTGATCCTAAAAGAGTAAGGGATTCTAACGGCCAGACATTAATTTTACTTACAAGGAAGAGGCACGGTTTCAGGGAAACTGATTTCAATAATCTTTGGCGCATATGTAGTACACCATGTGAATATATCACGCATGAAATACTGAGACGCAATAGTAAAATGTAGCCGGTGAAAGTTAATATTTGTTTTCGAATCACTTCACTGAAACTTTAAATATTATGTTACAGACACTTGTACTGGAGCATGGCAGTGTAACTGGCACGGCTCTGTTCTTCTGTAGTGCAGAAGTTGATGTTACGACGTCCTAAAAAAATTGAACGTTCTACTGTTACTCGCATTGTTTTAAGCATCCATGAAAATTACAGGTGGGCAAAGTCAGGACGAACTTGTCAAAATGGATTTAGACAAGGCCAAAACGGATAGTACATATATGCTTAGGTACACGAGTAGTGGATCAAAAAACTACATTCGAACAATATTTCACATCGATCATTTTAAACAAGTGAATAAATAATCTTTCAAAATTACTTCAATAGAAACATACAAACGCAGAGTTTAGAAAGATAGTGAAAGTTGTGTTTGTAAAAGAAATATACGCACACAACTTTAATTCAATTGCATGAAAATCATTATTCAAAATAATTTTGCTCGCATTCTTCTGTAGCACTTAGCAAATTTTCCATTTTTTAAAATACTTCACACATTTTTCATAAAGTATTTGGCTATTATTTTTTTCTTCTGTAACTACTTTGGACATGTTGAAGAACACTACTGAAAATTTTCATTTTTCCACTTTCTTTAATTTTGAAATGGATCAGAATGCACACTTCTTTCGTGAATATTATATTTTTTCTAAACTTTTACAGCGACGACCATATTTTCTAAATATATACTAGACAAATATGAATTGCTCTTACTAAATGAATAAAACAATACTTAATAACCACAAAATTAAAAAAACAAAATAACACATTCTGACATTAAGTGCAAACCACGTACTTTATTCTTAAATGTCATTCCAGGAGTGTGAATAGGAATAAGAGTAGATTGAGATTTGAATTATTAATTTAAAAGTCGCGCGCAAGAAAGTAGAAATACTAGCATCGTGATCAAATCGCTTAGTGAACTTCGGTTTGAAGATCGGCGCGCACTGAGATCTTTAGCGGTAAGTTCGTGCACAGTGATAGAATTTTTAATCAATGACAAAGGAAGATGGATGCCGCGTTCTCATTTTCATAAGATTAACCAAACCTATTAAACATTATAAATGGAAATTACTCTACCTGTCATTATTGCGATACATTTCATTCAAATGATATATAATTACTAGTGGCGTAGCCAGAAATTTTTCAATGGAGGGGTTACGACTACTTCAACTCATTTACATTTATAGGTGTGTGTGATAAGGGAGTGAGTGAATTTTGTATGGCTAAAAATTCCTCATGGGGGGTTATGACCCCCCCCCTAACCCCTCCTTAGATACGCCACTGATAATTACGAATAAAATAGGTATATTCTAGTACTACTTTAAAAAATAAAATTTCAGGAAGACTCGTTTCTGATGTAATTCCTAAAATGACGCAAGCCTTTAATGACCAATGGTTTTAATTTTCATTTTATGAATAAGCAACACGCAGATGAATTAAAATATATTTTTACTCACACACACACATCTATATTATACTAAATCAAAAGCCAGTATAAATCCCAAGCTGCTAAAATGTTTAAACGTAGTTAAAGAACAAAGGAAATTCGCTCTCAAAAACCGCAACTACTACACAGTCCCTAGCACTTTCTTTCTAAATTTGTGGTCAGTCCCCGCTATTTGGTTGGAATCACTCGTTGGAATCAAAACTTCCTGCGGCCGAGATATGGGTTCGCCCAATCATTGCAGGTTGCAAGGTCACATAAGACCTTAAGAGTTAATAAAAAGCCTGACGCAGCTGGAGAGAGTGATTTGTGCGTGGCCTCTCTTGCCTGGAGAATCTGTAACAAATGGTACAGTAAAATGTAATCAATAGCACAATCTTCTTTACTGAGTCTATCCGGCTACCAAGTTCCAGCAGCGGGCGGACGGGGTGTGGGGGTGTTGGCTCTACGTCAGGGCACAACCGAGCCACGCCGCCTACTTTGGCCAAAGTTGTGTTATATATATATATATATATATTCTGGGTTCGTCTTATGTGCACGCGTCTTTCTGATCAAATGCAGTTCATGTAAGTAAATGTATGTGATTCGATTAGAGATGAGAGAGAGGCGGAGTTATGTCATACTGTCGCACGTGGTTTCATCTGCGTAAGTAGGCCTGCATCTCGAAAATCTAGAGCTTTTGACCACGGGAACTGTTAGGTTGACTCAAACTTTCATCCCTTGAGTGGGTCGATAGAATGAGAACCAAGCTTTCTTGGGGTCAAACACTGGAGGCTTCGCGTCAGGCTGACCAGCTGGCCGAGGCATATGCATCCGCACCCCAGAGCCTATGGTCGCGAAGACGCGGTTGGGCTGCGCAGGCCTTGGCCCCGCAGAGGGGCTGTTGCGCCAATGTTTGACTTATATATTAAACAATATTAAAAATAGAACACCCAATAGAATGAACAGTATTTCATTTAAAGAAAATATTCGAATTTATAAGTCCCTCGCCATCCATCATGAATTACCAATCCTCCTCTCAGTTGGAACTATAAGACTAACGTAAGCTTGAACTAAATCCTTCTTATAAAAATATAATCCTAAAACCACAGCTTAATTTTTTAAATTAAATTAATTTGGAAGTTTAAGCTTTGGAATTAAAAAAAACTGAAACTTTATAAGAAAATTAAATATAATCTTAAAACAATAATTTTCAAGTAATCTAAAAAAAAGTTAAATAATAATAATAATAATAATAACTAAATTGAAAATAAATAAATAATTAACAACCATGACAAAGGATAAGAAAAATGGGTTACTTATAAAAGTGAAAGGTAAAACTACTGCCGAGCTCTATGAAGAAATAATGAAGACAGAAATAAATAAGAAAAGCTTTTATAAACCAATTAGGGGCGCTCCTTCTCCTAAAACGACTTCGAAAGGGCACGTTTCAAATTAAAAGTCTGGAAGGCAGCTGTTAGTTGCGAACCATTCAATAACCGTAAACTGGTACAGTCGGTGATTCGTACTAAAGAAATCTGAATGTATCACACATAACTGTAAAACGATTAGCCGTACAATATCTAAAATCTGTGTTACCACTCTTGTATCATATGGTTTTGCACTATCCTTTTAGACTGCAATCTATTGGCTAGTTTATTTAATAGCCTTTCAAAATACTTTTAATCAGTTAAATTTAGTCCAAAAGTCCATATGTGGTGCACAAAATCTCACTAACCAAAAAAAAAAACAGCTTGGCGATATCCTCTGTCATTGAAAAAACTATCCCAAAGTTTTTTTTATAATGGATTTTAATGTTAAAATGAAATCAGTTTAAATGCAATGCATTAAAAATGTGTATTATCAAATAAATGAAATAGAAAGTCTCTTGAGATGTACGCAACATAATTTATGTAATTCAATCTTATGTTGGAAAAATATTTCGGGTATTTTTTGTGGTCATTCCTTTTGAAATATCCCTCTTTCTTTAAAGTACTACTAAAATACATATGTTTTAAACCAATATCCTAAGTGCTTCCATTTTCCTTTATCTCAATTAGCAGATGAAAATAAAATACGTATTTTATTAAAAAAAATTAGAAAAACCGCAGACTTTATGAAAATATGCGCACATATTGAAACTTCTAATTATAACGCTTTGCTTTCGAAGAAACTTCTTGTTTTTTTTATATCCCCTCAAATTATTCAACTGAGAAATACGTTTGAAAAGACTCAGAAGAATGGAAAATGAGGAATTTTTTCCCTCTCAAAATGAATGTGATAAATGATTTGTTTAGTAAGTTTTAACGTGGAATCTTTTGTGCTTGAAGTTAAAAATAGGGAAGGGGAGAAAAATAAAAGAAAGTCGCGAAAGATAATAAGACTGAAACTGTCTTTTTAGAAATATGGTGTTGTTATCTTTCCATTGCTTAGCTCCCATTGTAAGAAAGTCATCTTTTGTGTGTTATTTCACCTCAGTTTGTAGTTTCGAAAAGGTGCATTTCTTCTATTGATCCCCCGCGACTTTAAAGATTAAGATATAAGGGACAAAAAAATAACAAAATAACTCTAACGAGCTTCCAAATCTGTTTTGAAGGATGCGAAGACACAGGAAAAAACACATCGTTAAATATTTAAGATTTTTGATGTTTTTGAGAAAGGAGGTAGTTATTTTTCCTTTATTTCAGTCGCTATTTTCTTTTCTTTTTTTTCTATATCATTATTTTAAGAGAATGTTTTTGATATTTTGTTTCCTTACACAATATTGAATAAAGTAATGTTCTAGATAAACATTTCGTAGGCAAAGTATTATTGAAAAGTAAGTTATTAACGACTACAAATCTTCTTGTCTTCATTTTGAAAATTATATTTTTTTCCTCCATATTTCAATGTTTATCCGTCGAATTCCAGTATGAATGGTCAAATGCTATAAGGGATGCAATTTGTTGCAAATTTGAAACTTTACTAAAAATCACTAAAAATAGAGAAAAGGGGGCATTTCCAGGTTTGCAGAGTATTTAAAATGTTATGGACTTGTTTTACTTTCTAATTTTTAAATGTTAAAAACGCAATATTTATAAAGTTTTAAATAATCAGGTTTTTAAAGCTTAATTCTGGTATCTTTTATTGAAAGAATGATTCCCTTCAAAACGCAGTAAGAAAAGAAAAATATATACCTGCATATGTGCTGATCATGCGGATTATATTTAAAATTCAGTACTTTTGGTGCCATACCGTCTGCGGTCGTATGGCTTCTTGTTTTTTGCCAGTCATTCTTTCTCGTGTGGCCAGCGTCACAAAACAATAATAATCGTCCTCTTAGTACAGAAGCTTTTACAAATGCTGCATTTCTCACACAAAATAAAACACTTCCACAGGCGAAAATTCTGTGGAAACTTACGAGGTAAATCATAAACAGTCTCTCAAGACTCAGTAACGAAAAATTTGCACACGACACTGAAAAGCAAACTAAATAGAGCTTTCTATAGCACAATTCACAGCGTAATACAGGGAATTCGGTGAATACATGCGCAACACCGCTGCTTTTAGAGGGGACGACGAACACCGTAGAAGATTCTAGAGAAAACTATCTCCGGAAGGTTGTAGAACGAATTCGATTCTGATGCGTAATAGAAGAGTAATTGAGTAATATCAGGCTATTGTGTAATGCTATTGCAGTAAAACGTTCTTTACAGGCCACATTGAGACACTCGCGAAAAATGACCAAAATGTCGCCCAATTTGGTGAATTTCTGGCAAAATATCGCCACATTTGACGTCAAAATAGGTCCTTAAAAGTGAAGTTATCGAAGACCTAGGACCAATATTTATCGAGATTTCTAGAAAACCCTATATAAACCAATAGGGTAACCCGAAACTCCATATCTCCGGTCTAGTTAACCGATTTTGATGCAGCAAAATGCAAAGTTGAACTATTTGAAGCTTAGAATACGAATTTTAAACAATTTAAAACCCCATAACAGCGGGTTGCCCGGAAAATTCGCAAGAATACCTATTTCCAAACTAAAATTTCTCCCGCTGAAACATCCGCTTTGTTTCTTTTAACTGTGCAATGTTTCGATGCATTTTAAAAGTTGAAAGTTTCCAAAAAATAGTTTTGAATATTTGCCTTAAATCCTTATATGCTGAATTAACACTTAGAAATAAGTATAAAGTTATACTCATACCATTCGACTTCAAAGTTTTAAACTCATTTCATAAAATTAACAGACTTTTCTTTCCGATTTTAAGCAATTAAGCTATTTTTTTTTCTTTCTAACGGGCGGGTACTTTGCCGATTAGCATTGTCCCTTACAACGGCCCGAAGCTGTTGCTCACTTTATTATGGGGGCACCTAGTAGGTGAATCAACGTCGCCTCCTATGCAGGGATGGACATGAAAACCACGCCCAGTCGGGGATCGAACCCCGGTCGCCGGGCGTTGAACACGAAATCGCAGTACGGTGCTTTACCCACCATACAACTCGGTCTGCATAATTCAGTTATTAAATGAGATTTTTCTAAATGAAATAGACACTAACAAAAACAAAAGTTAAATATTATAATTTCACAGACCTAAGTAATCTTTGACTTTTACAACATGACTTACAAGATAACTGGAACAAAATTGTTTTTCAGTGACTATTTTCTCTCTATTCTAAAACAAAAGTAACGGCCGCCGCTGTCAGAATCTTGTTTTGCTATCTCCTCCGAAGCCCGGGGAGATTTGAGTTTCGAGGGAGATGCACACGGATACAGAAAATTACGGGAAAGCCGATAATGTGACTTAAATTTCGAAATTCCAATTATTTTAGAAGATACTAATCAAAAACTGGAAAATAAGCATAATAGTTCCCAGGTTTGGCAATTTTCGTCAGCAGAAAATCATTCATGCCTTTGCAAAAAAACAATTCCAAGTGTGTAGAATCCCGTGAAATTGACAATCATGAAGTAGAACTACACCGATTTTGTGCCAAATTAAAAAGTATCTGAAATAAATAAGTTAAATTGTGTTACACAAAGTTTACAAATTTCAAGTACTAAGATCGCTTAGATGACAGGAGTTTAGAATTAGCGATTATTCGTTTTCCAAAACAGAAAAACTAATTGTAACTGATTTAAAAAGCGCCATTTTGGCATCAGGTACGATCTGACAAAAGGCTTCAAGCAGGATGAATCTAAACCAAATTAACGTGTTCCAAAATGATAGCAAACTGTATCTTGAAAATGAAAATTAATTAAAATGCAGATTATAGTAAAGCCGGTTAGGTTCAGCTTGGGCATTTGCTACCAGTAGTAATATTTGGCGGCATTAAATATGCCATTATAGCAACTATAGTACAGCTTGGATATTTGCCAACTCGGCGAGATAATACATTTCGTGGTGCTAAATACGCCAATCTGCAAAGGATTATGTCTATGAATATATGAATAACGGTTTTCCCGGTAACCTTGTGGTGGATTTAGCTTTGTTATGATTAAAATTTGATGAAAACTAAGGCCAACGTTGGGGCTGTGTCGCGCATAACCTGCCTGGCAAGTACTTTTAGGATTACGCTGAAAAAGGAAAATGATTGACATACACCTAAACACTAAAAAAACTAAAGACTATATGAAATGCAAATAAATTCCATTTATTCTTAGTCATTTCAATAATATTAATTAAAAGATGATATTGAAATAATTTTAAAATCACAAAGTGTCTGGGGAGATGTGGTTTTGGAGGATAAGGGGTATCCACAAAAGGTTTGAAACACCATTAGGAAATAAATAGTTTGGATATTCACCATTATGATGAGGTAGCCATCTTTACACAGGGCACGATCGACGCGTGCACTATTGGGACCGCTTTCTTTCTCTTAAGCCATCACCAAGCAACACCGATTCCTCTTTTTTTAACACAACTTCATCACACTGATTCGAAGCACACACTGATTTTTAAGCCATTTCGTCCTCTCTTGTCACACACCTTCTCCAAACTCTCTTCTCTTCTGGAGCACACTCGTCCTGTCGTCTTTTTTTTCTCCCACGGGGCTGTTTCCTTTTTTTTTCTCTTACATCATTGGCTGGAGTTTCTGATTTGTTCGAATCGGGGAATTAATGCATCCCCTCGTCGAATCCCGGACATGTAGGTGGGACATCGGGGTAATATACCCCGCCAAATTTGCATATCATTTTCGGCCATAAATATTTTAACGTTGACAGTTCATTGTGCTATAGTGTCCAGACTGTCCATTGCCTGGCGCCTCTTGTAATTTATTGTCCACTTGTGTGGTATTTTTATGGAAACAGTATCAAAAATATATTTTACTGCTCTTTTCACTCCACCACAAACCTTAAATGAGCAATAATTATTTGTTATGATCATGTGTAAATCGCCATATAACGAAAAATCGCCATTGGTGGCAAGCTATCCTATCCAATCCGTAGTTTTTATTAAAGAAAACATACGAAGTACTGTTTTCTCAAAACAAACTATTAACTATACATATATGTAAGTTGGTAAGTCGCCAAATTTTGGAAAATCGCCATAGTTAGCCAATACGCAAAGCGTTCCATGGGTTTTACATAATTAAAAATAGTGTAGAGTTTAAATTTTATGTTCCAAGGAACGTGCTAGAACTAAGCAATGTGTAGCTCGGTTACATTCTATCCGATCCAATCACTGGCTTTTGCCTGTTGAAATTATACCTTTTTTTAGGAATAAGCCTTATTATGGGCCAAATACCTCGCACGAAAAGCAATCGTAGAGAGTCTAGGGGGCCTTCGAGACTCGCAAGGCCCCTAGTATTAAATTAGAATTCTACTAATATTTTAAATTCGAAAGTTTGTTTCTTACATTTTCAAGAAGAAACGACTGTAAGGATTAATATGAAATTATTAATGGGGAGAGCTTATATCCTGAATAAATATATATGCAACATTTAAACCCAGAAATAAACAAACAAACAAAAAAAAAAACCATACTCTTCCCGTGGTTTTCATGTAGGTGCTGATAGATGGCGCTGATTTATCGTTATTTACTGATTATTTAAGTATTACCGCATGCTTGAAAAACATTTAAATTACGAATTAATCGCATTTAGCACAGTTCCAAAAGTAGGGTGGATGACTGAATATGATTATAGCAACAATTTGGTTGAATAGGGTATTGTTCTTTTATTCTTGTCTAGAGTGCAACCTTCTCAACTTTATACTTTTCAGGGTTGAAGTGTGAAGGTCACACGTTCGGGACTACCGCGTGGCTGTCAATTGAACTAGCTGCAGTTTGGGTCGGATATCTCCAGATGTAACGTGAATAAGAGTTAGAATCCCTTACAAATTACTCTAACCAAGGCACTTCCCTCGTTAGCAGATGGCCCTTGTGCAGGTTTGCACTAACACAAAAACATCAAAACATGTTATCATTTTTAGTTTATTTACTACGCTGGAAAGTTTTATTTAACACATCCCTTTTAAAGAAGTTTTTAAGTTACTTTATGGATTTAAACATCTTTCTATTAGAATTACAGCATTTAATCTACATTTTATGAAGGAATATGTTCAAGACTAAGGGCGAGATTCAAGTGAAACACAATTCGAACGTTTTCCGCGTCGAACAGGGGAAACTTCGAAATATATCAATGTTTCTTATTCAACTGAAGCAAACCAATGGTGTTTTGATCACGTGACAGCGCGATAGGTTTTTTTCATTGGAAGCATTCTGCCAAAATGTTCGAACTGTGGATTGAAAAACGTTTGATTAGAATTTGATCGCGCGCATTTTACTTGAATCTCGAAGTTATAATAGCTTGCAAACGAAGACATAAAGTTAACTCAGGAAGACGTAAAGTTAACCTAAATATAAGATAGATTAATAAAGCAAAACTATGCACCTTTCAAAATTATGCCCTAACACCTAAGCAGCCGGGAAACACCCGGGCACGCAGCAAGTATTTTCATGTATAATTTTCAAAGGAGTCTAATATTGGTGGATGTTCAATGCATGCATGTTTAAGAACAGAATATAAAAAATTCAATCGGAAAAACATTTGAAAACTACTTAGTAGAGAGGAAGCCGATTTTGCTTACGTTGTGAACAATAATAACTTCCTCGGGCTCTGAAGAATAGAGTAGATTTAAGTCGGTTCATGCAAAGTTTGCTTATCGGCTCCGTCATGAGATTAGCGAGGGTTGTTTCCATTTTCTTAGAACGTATGAATATTTAAAATAATGCCAACACTATTTTCATCAGCTTGTTAGCTCATTGTGTTATTTACATGTAAACTGCATTATTAATGCTAAAACTCATCAATTTTTGGGAATCGTACAATGAACGATAATTCTAATTCATTCAACGTATGTATCATATAAAATCATATAAATATTATTCGGAAAAAATACTATCAAAGATACAAACAGAGATGGAAAGAAATATTTTTATGCAACTTATAAGCAAAAGTATGCCTTTTGTCACAGTGTTTATGTTACTGGATGATATTCTGTCTGATATAACTGCTCACAACTACAAGAATATAAGCCTTTACTTGTTTGGCTAACACAGACTGAAGCACACTCTCGATTGTCAGCAGGAGAACTAACATCTTTGTGTAATACATTTCTAAAGTTTTGCAAACATAAAATATACATAGAAAGACGATGCTGCATTTTTATATGATAAAAAACTCCAATAAAAATAATAGTTGTTTTTATAAGAAAAATTAAAAACAGTTTCCCAATTCTTATGAAAACTAAATTACACTATAACAGTAGATAAGTGCTAAGTGATAACTGTGTATAAATTATGTTTCTGTACTGTGACAATACTCAATTGCAAAATTAGTCTATTAGGACTGAACAATTTAGCTTTAAATTTCGGCTTAAATTTTAAAATTTATTTACTTAAAATGTCACGAAAATGTAACATTTAATTCTCATAAATATAATTATTATATAAACTGACTATTATTTATGGTTAAGCGTATGGTTAAGGTTTATTTATAGTTAAGCGTATTTTAAATGCTCACGCACAGCAGTGTTGCAATGGCTATTTAAAATAGGGATTCTAGTTAAAAATCTTGCAGTATTCCATGTGTCGATTTGTGTCCCGATTTGCTAATAGTCAGTTCCCTATATTCATGGAATAGTTTTGAGCATACTATAAATTGCGTAGAGATATGGGTGTTCCAGTACCGAAGGATCTGCATTAAAATTCTTTTTATACTTATTGGTTCATGAACATTATAATTTAATCTACATTAAGGACGCTGTGTATTTTATTTATTGCATTTACCACATTTTTCCCAAGTTATTGCGATCGTTTTTTTTTTTTTTTAATGTCAAGAATTCTTCACCAAAGGCACACCACAGTGGACTATATTAGCGACACATAATATAAATATATTATATAATTCGATACTACTTTCAAAATTCAATCTTATTTTTGAAATCGCTTATATGGAATTTAAATCCCTAAGAGAAAACTCTTATTAGCTGTTTAAATATTTACATATTTGGAATGACTTTATTTATCTACATCATAGTAGAAATCACTTTGGCAGCATATTATTCAATGTGACTCCTTAACTTGCTGTCATCCAGGTAAGCGGCTGGAAATTATTATACAGTAGATTACCGCTAATTCTGTGTCCCGTTGATCCGAGCTCGCTTAATCCCAGAGAGAGTTAAACTTTCTGATCAAAAACAAACAGCTTAAAATTCATTTTTCAAACATTAAATTAAATCAAGTACGTAAGATGGTATTTAAAATACATTTTTATATTTGAAAATCTGTGTGCTCGTTATTCTTTTCGCTATTTGATCTGTCGGTAGGAGCATATGTAAAACTGCGCATATGTAAATATATCTTCGATTTTATTATATTGTCCGCATAATCCGAGTTTTTAGTAATCCTAGTTGATGCCGGTCTCAATTATCTCGGATAATCGATACTCAACTGTATTAAGAAATTTACATACTTACAGTAAATCGACCCTTTCCGAAAATGAGATCCATCTGTCCCAAAAGTCGCTTTCCTGATCGTAAAACTTAGTAATAACCATAAACTTTTTAGCCATTACTTCAAAGAACAATCGATAATATTTTTGTAGTTATCTAAAATAAAGGCAGAAGTTGAAAATATTTAGAAATTTATTGGAACTTAAAAACACAAAATTTAGAAAGGACTTCCATTTAAAAAAGATAAGTCACACCATAAGTTGACTATAGAAAGTGAGCTTATGTAAAATAGCTTTCGATTTAATCCATAGTGTGAAATATTCTGTTTTTATATAATTTATTAGTGTGTCAACTATATTTTGCTTTAGTTGAAAATTGTGAATAAGAAATATTTTTTTCAAAGTTTATTTTTTCGAGTTTTATAGATAAATGAAATAAGCCTATTGATAAATGAAAATTAAGCTATTCCGTTCTTGCTTTGCACTACACAATAAATATATCTTTTTAACTTTTGTTTAATGTATGTTTATTTAGTTTTTTGGGGTCAGTTGGTCGCGCTAGTAGTTATCTCCATGCATTGTCGTAGAAAATTAGTCAAAATTTATTTCGGTATTTTGAACTTTATCCTTCGTTTAATAGAAACAAAATAAGAATTGCTGTTAAGAAAAAACGAAGTTGATGCAGAATTAAGTATTAAGGTGGGCCAATTATGAAAATGCGAAGAAGGGCAAATTAAAATGTACGTCATTTGTAAATGAATGGTGGATATAACTTTCCTGTATGATGAAGGACAGCCGAATAAAGAGCATGCTGGTTTTTCTTTTCGTTAGCTGTACCGTTGTTGTATATAAAATGGCAGAAGAGGTTGCGCAAAATGATCCTAGCCGGCAAAATGTTTTCTTAGATACAGACAACGCTATCTACCAGGTAGCGCATAAACTAGCTGTGCCAGGTCAAGAAGAAGCAACGGCGGTATTTAAGCGATCGGAATATTATGTATATGAGTAGAATTCTTCAAAAACTGGGTTTTATCATATATCTTATTAGGTAAGCACTAATTTTCCTATTTATTTAGAAATATTTAATGTACTATGACTTGGTTTCTGAATAGAGTATGTTTTTAGATGTGAATTACACTTGTTTATTTTCTTATGTTTCTCAGCATGTTCCAGTAATATGTACCTAAAGTAGGAAGTCATATTGCCGGGTAAAATAATCCCTCGCCTGGAGAAACACCGGTACTGGGTTCTAGAAGTCATAGCAGCTCTTCAATCATTCTCAAAATGCGTGACTCCTTATTATCTCAATTTATTTCTGCGTTTGTTGTAGGCCAAATTATTTTAATTATAATTTTAAGATATTCCATTTTATTATTTGTGACACTTTTTCACTTTAAAATTTTCAAAATAAATCATGCATACTATATGATTGTAAAGTTAATTTTATTTCATTATATTTAGTCATCATTACTTTTATATCTTTTATTTTGCCGATAAAAACAATTTAAAGTTATTTTGAAATGAAGATTCATTTTGCCCTTGGGTAAGGAGAAAATAATCCTTTAGACACTTTCTAAAAATTCCGAGGTATTTTTCATATATTCATAGTCTGTTAATACACGTATTCACATAGTTATGTATTATGAGTTCTACGTGCTTATAATTTTTATACATTCTTAAATGTATTACTTATATCGAAATGTCAAAGAAAAAGAAATAACACAATCTAAAAATACATAGGTACAAATTACAATGATTATGCTGAATTTGGATAAAGTTCCTGATGTGAAAATTGGAAGAAGATAAAAAAAAAATATATCTATATTGCTTACATCATTCACGTTTACCTGTTTGGAATTTGTATGTTAACTACAGACTTTCTCTGTACATGCTGCCATTTAAACTTCAAGGGTTTGCAATAGTTCCTAATAAAGGCTTTCTGTACTACTACTTACATTTTGTAAGGCTGTTCTCTAAGAATATGAATGTAACTTGATGAATGTTAACAGGAATTTTCTCTTCAGCCAAGAGTACGAAAAAAAAAACGGGTCCACACATTTTAATGATATTGTTAAAACAGAGTTTGTGTTTAAAATAAAATGCTGTTTATATAGGTAATGAAATCTTCATTTCATATTTTTACAACTCTATTATTCAGATATTGCAATTTTTTCATTGAAAATACTGACAACATATCATTTTATTTCAAGGTAATCTGTTACGTATAAAGAAAAAAATTATACCTTGCACGCACATGATTGGTGCATAGTTATCAGTGTGGATATTGGGAAATAAATGTTCGTTTGCCCGGTGGAAGCTATCTAGAGAATTCTGTAACAGATTTCTTATAATACATGCCAAAATACCAAGCGCTTCAATTACTCTCTAGAAGAACATTTTTATCGAATAACATGTTTTCGATAACACAAGGATGATGAATATTTGAGATCGTTGTGATATATTCTGTTATAATATCTCTCTACACAATAAATAACTATATAAATTGAAAAACGTTGAAATAAAAAATTTATTAGTTTTGACATTTCTAAGTATTTTTATTTTGCTTTTTTCTAGATTTAGAAGTGTTTCCTGCATTTGCGGTACTATTATGCCTTTAGCTTCATGTAAATTGCAGGCAATCTACTAATTTGATCATAAGACTCGACTTGCCTTTTTGAAGCAACATAGTACGAAACTTGTTTTTCACTTCTATCTGCGTTTCACTGACCCAAAAAAGGAAATTAAAAAAATTTCTTTAGTATTTTCTTTTCTTCATAATTTATTGAAATGGATAAAATTACTATTTTGAAACACTAATCAAACGAAAAAAGATAAAACTTATCTCTTGGTTACTGCAACAGTGGTCAAAGCTTATTCAAGGGTCGAAATAGAAGCAGAGGAAGAACTTAACATATGGTGCCACTGAGAATTTTGAAAACAGAAATTTTTAGGAAAGGAGATGAAAAAGAAAATACCAGAAAAAATTGAGTTTTTCTTGATGTGTGTTAATCCTGATGCAATAAGGATACTTCGAAGAGTTTTACAGATATAAGAATAGAGAAAACTCATCATTTTGTCTAAGTTTGGAAGATTATTATAATTTAACATATTATCTCGGAGAAAAATGATGATTTTATCTGAGAAATATTTTTTAAGGCATTTAGGATTGTTTATTTTTGGGAGTGCGCAATGAATAGAGAATATTTTTAGTTTTCCTGTAGAAAAACTAAAGTGCTACATAGATAATTTTCAATAAAGTACATTGTACAGTAGATAAGAATAAAATATTTAATTTTGTAGAAATTTATGCATATTTGCAGAGTTAGAGCACGGACTGATAGACAGACAAACCGAAATCATAAACACTTTTCAACCTTTTTGGAAAGTGTTAAAAATGTACTGTTCTATTTGAAATGATCGAATAGTTATATTTTACTGTAGAGATTTTGGAGGATAAATCATTAAGAATTTGTCTAACACATCTGCATGGGCCATCTGGATGTCATTTCATAAAGCAGGAACATTCAGACAGCCAACGTGTCTCATACAACTTTTTGTTGCCTGAGACACGTCTGTGATGTTTCGTTGTCTGTAATGACAACTGGTTTTAAGTTTCCGAAGTGATGATCGTACAGGGACTCGAAATTCTTCTATATCCATTTTATATATGATTTGAACACATTTTTTCTCTTCGTCAGCCTTACCTTTCTTTCTCTCTTTCTTTTCTTTTCTTTTTTAAGCACTTGAGTGCTACTAATTTCATACACGGATTTTTGTCTACGCACCTTGCCTGGAATTAATAAGGAACAATGAATCATATAGCAATGTATGGTCAGAAACATCGTTTTCATGTGGCCGTTAATAATGTATTTGGAACAAGTGCAGAAATAATAGGGAACTTTCCGACCGCTGTTCCCCCAAAATAAATGGATCTTTCACAGGAAACGCGAGACTAAAATTGGCAATTTAAAAATTTCATTTCATTTCATGAACGAAATTTTTAGAGGTAAGCCGAGCCCAATTTTTATGGAACTTTAACTTATAACTAGACGAACACTCCAATACTTTACCCAAACATATTTTTAACAGGTAAGTGTAAATGGTGGTTTCGACCCCACAATTCTACGTGTTCCTGATTCCTTATTATCCTGTCTATCTTCCCTTAATTTTGCACAAATTGTTACGGGACACCTGGTATAGAAATTTATGGTAATAAAGAAGATTAGTAAATCTTTATTAATTTTAACCAAAATGAAAATTAAATCTTTTTTTTTTCTCTTGAAAGAGGAAAATTCTTTTAATTAGCTTATTCATTAAAAAAATATTATCTCATTCACGTATTAAAGGAAGAATCGAGCTGCTGTTAAATAGTTTAATACCTATCTTAAAATTAAGTATTTATTTTTTTTTACTTTTAACTTTAACGAACTAAATGCTATTTAATCTCATAATCTCATAAAAAAATGAAATGTTTTTAACACTAATACTCCAAAATAATATCTAATGATGAAATTTAGAATGCTCAGAATTGAAGATTTTGAAACATTAACGTTTCAAATGCTTAGATACAGGCTTACGGAGCTTTCTTTTCATCTTTACAAGATTGAAGTTAAAAACGCAAAATATTAACTTTCTATTCTCTTTAATAGATATTTTAAAGTGTTACTATATTAAACGTCAGAGGATTGTTATAATAATAGCGATGATGGTGATGATAATCCATTGATTTATTAAACGCAAAATCGACAAGCTTTCTACGTAATTTATTATTTATCTTTAATTCAATTATTTATTTATTTTTTAAATTTTTCAAACAGTCAGAGACTGAGTGCTATTTAATCTCTTTCTTTTATAGAAAAATGAAACGCATTCAACGCTAATACCTGAAAATAATGCTTAATAACGAAATGAAATAGGCTTATTGAAACAATCTTCTCAAATATTTCGCTAAAGCTTTATGATAAAACAAGAACTGCAATATTCTGTTCGGCCCAAACATACTTCACTCTGTATAGTTGGAGGAAACGTTTTACAAAATCCAACATTCACACTCCATTCAAAGCATAAATCTTTCCAAATGTGTTTCACTTTCGATTATTTTCAACCAAGCCAATATTAACCCAATATGTGAACCATACTTTGTACAAAATCCTTACTTAAGCTGCCCTAATCCAATATCCTCAATAAAGATTTCTTTTTTTTTCTCTTACGTTCCCTATCTAAAATATGAGATACCCTAAGAAAAAACATCTACGGAAGATTATGGAAGTTTGAAACACGGGCGAATGAAGTTCAAAAAGATAAAATAAATGAGATAAATAGAGATATTATTAGTAAATGTTAAATTAGTAGATGGTTTCTGTAGAACTATTTGTAACATTTAAAGGAAAATAATTATAGTTATAAAATGTTCACAGTGGGTGTATGTTAATATAATTCTACAAGCTCGAAAAAACAAAAATAACACTTTAATCAAGGAATCTTACCAAATGTCACATAAATACATAATTTAGTAGCACAACACTATTCAAATAGTAAAGCCAATCGTATAGTTCTGCTCTCTATATCCGCAGTCTGCCACACTGATTTCAACAGCAGAGACTCTTTATTTACAGATTTACAAGTAGGACGTGTCATTATAAAGTACATGACATCCTTTTAGTCGATTTTTCGTATAGCCTTTTCCTAATTAATATACAGCCAAAGTTCAAATACTTCCAAATACTTTCGTTTTGTCACCAAAGTCGCCAAATTTTTTTGTGTAGTCGCCAAAACAACTGTCAAGTTTGTCATCAAGATCAAGGGGTCGGATTCTCATTTCACTTGCAAAAATGCCTGTGCAACCCTCCTTCCAGGGAAACAAATTCGTGAGTGAAAACAACATTACAATTTTTGTAACACAATATAACTTTAAATAGAAAATCTTTGGATTTTTACAGCGTATTCTAAATGACACGTAGCTCCAAAATAACACTGCTGAGGAAGGAAGATTTTTTCTTCCCCATCACTGATGCCATTCTGGGTTATTCTTAGGTAAAATGGTTGCCTAAGTGAAATTAAAAGCCCCATTTTGCTCCATCACATCGTTTCCTAGAGGCAACTCCGACATTTTTTTCACTTCGCTAAATTTAGAGACATGAATTTGATTTGCTGGTCGGGGAAAGGAATATTCTAACCGTTAAATGCTTCCTGAGGGGCTGCCTGCATAAAGGTTTTAAAACAAGAATCCAGATGGGAGATCTCCAGGGATATCCAATGGGCGCTTGCGAAAGCTTTCTCGGGGGAATCCTTTCAGGATTCGTGTGGGCGATAGCTCTGAAGAATTAATTGAAGCCTTTGAGTACAACCCTTCGTGGTCATATTACTCTGTACCCATGCCAGCGGTACCAAATATCCCCCCCCCGTGTACAAAAACAAAACTAATGACCACTTTTAACGTACTCTTTTCCTAATTTAAATTAATTTTTATGAGTTTGTAAATAGCTTTTTCGTATATAAAAAATTACGAAAGGTACCAGATGATATGAAATGCTTAATTACACTTCACAAATACTCAAATGATATGAGTCAATGTTTTGAAGACGGTTGAATCATGTAAAATTTAATTTAATATGCAGTCCAGAAAAGACTTAATTTTGTAAAATTATTTGAGCAAATTTGTCTTACCGTTCAAATAAGAAGTAATTTCACAGAAGAAAGTTCTCCACTACTACACACCATAGAATATCTAATTCACAACTTTAAACTCATTATATAGTGAATTTGTATGGGTTTGATAGAGGCTTTTAGCAAGGTAGTTACGTAAGTTATTGAACCTCATACTTACATTCTTGTCACAGAACCTTTGTACATACATAATTAGTGCGGTCTTCTGCTTTAAAAAATAAATATAACTTTGCCGATAAAAATATATTAAAGCAAGAAGTATACGGGGTGACTGCTAATTCACTGTACAAACTTTGAGGGCTGGGACAGGTCATGGTAACAATCACATTTTGTATATATGGTGAAAAGTGATGCGTCGAAGCACAAACACAGGAAGGAACAAATTATGGCTACAAGTGAAGCGTCGAATCACAAACATAAGAAAGAAAAAATGATAGGGAGAGTGTTTAATTTTCATAACCTCGTTTGAAAGTGGAAATTAATTTACAATAAGTATTCATAATTGTGTCCATCAGCATTGATAGATGCCTGACAGCATCGGTGCAGCGATGAACACTTTCAAAGATACCAGGAATTTCACGCACATGTGCAGCAGCTACGGATACTCGAGCTACGAGATCTTCATCGGAGTCTACTGGAGTGGCATAAACGTCATTCTTCAAATGTCCCCATAAAAAGAAATCGAGGGGCGTCGAATCGGAAGACTGGGAGGGCCAAGAGAAAAATTCACCACGTCCAAACCATCGCATGCCAAATGTCGACTTCAAGCACTGACGAACATCTAGCATCAATTGGGCTGGCGTCCCATGATGCTGAAACCACATTCGGTTTCTAATGGTGAATGGACGAAAACTTAAACGAGAATAGCCTCTTCCTCAAATCAACGCCGACTGTCCATCTACCGGCAACGGAAGAAACTACTAATTCCTCTTTCTCCTTCGTCTCCAGCATTTGTTCTTTCCCGTTTTTGTGCTCCAACGCTTCACTTTTGACCATGCATTCCAATACAAAATGCAATTGTTACAATGTCCTCTACCAGCCCTCAATGTCTGTACCATGATTTATCAGTCACCCTGTCTAGTCTTTAAAGGAAGTACTCTCATCGTGGGGTTAGTGTGTGACAGACTGCGAAGCGATAAATTAACATCGAGCTTCGAATAGTGTTATTGATGTGCTAGTTAATGATTTGCCATTGTCTGTGTTACTAAATTCCGTATTTATGTGAGATATGGGTGTTTCGATTCGTCTAGTGAAATGTTATATTCGTTTTTCGGGCTTATTTGGCTATTTCATGTCTCACCCACTAGCAGATTTTGTAATAGTATACATATAAAATTTCATCTATCACCTGTTGTAATGAATGTAGCTTCAAATGTATAAATATTTAGAATCTGGTTATTAATTTGTGCTAACCCAGTATTATTCCGTCAAATAATCAGAATAATACTCGATATATTTGTAACTGTAGCTATGTATGTATTTGCTATCACTACATTTGCATTATGCAGATTTAGTATTACCCATCACGTGGGACGCAATTAGATTAATAAAGTCGAAATATTTAGTCTACACATTTAAACAAATAATGATATTTCGTACTTGATTCTTAAACATCCTTAAAAGTACTTCGAGAATAGCTCGAGTGCTCTTGTAATACTACAAAAAAATGTGTGAAAATTTTCCGAAGTCTTCCATTACACAGACTTTTTCTAATTTTATGTGATGAAATAAACCAAATTCCCCTTTTTACCTGCATTGCTAAGTAATTCCATTAATTCTCTTTCTACACACTTTATCATCCTTGTGTACACAATATTACTTATACGTTACACTGCTACTCTCAAATTTGAATGTGTTTGTGATCAAACCACACAGAAACACTGTTTCATTCTCTTCGTTGAATGGATTTGAAATTTGATGTACCTCTGCTGCCGAGATAATTTGGAATACAGCCCATAAACGCAAATAAGGTCTAATTCAAGTACCGTTATTTGTAAATATAGGGATCTAATATCCATTAAATATTAGATATTATAATTACATTATATTTTGAAGTACGCATCTACGCTTAATCAATATAATGTGTATCGAGAGTTATGCGAGCTCAGTGGATCGCTTATTATAAAATCTATTTATTTGGCATCAAATGTTAATTGCAAACTTCGCTGATTAATACCAAAGCAAACATTCGAAAAATTTAGTGCCAACAACAAGCTTCTGAAACGATCCCCAGCTCGCTGATATCATGGATATGATAGGTATTGTCATAAAGTAATCTTAACCAGGGGAAACTATTAATAATATGTCACAAACTAAATGAGACATTTACATGTAACTAAAACCTGATTTTGTCAATTTAGCATATATAATATTAATCCTAGCCAGATTACAACTTACAGAAGTAGATGACCAAAAATTCGCAGCATTATTAATCGTTACCATTCTAGCAATTAACAAAACTACATAAATGTATAGTTAAAACTATGTCGAAAAATACTTCCCTTTAATTACTTATTTAAAAAAAGGGAAAAATTAATATAGGTATCACATTTACCCATTAATGTGAACATACTGTAAGACATTTGTCCTATACTGAACTGTTAATGCTATATTTTAGAAGAGAAACAAAATTTTACAGCACATAAATGCTTCCTAACAAAAGTTTATACACAACAGTAAATTGCATACTTCTCATAATTCATGCCATGAAAACAACCTTGAATCTCCACAGCTTATCGTCTACATTGGATGAATTCCAAAAACAGAATCATCATATTCAAAGGAAAATCTATAATAATATCTCATCGGAATAATGCCACTAAAGTAAAGCTACTTTCATGAATTGCTCAGGTGCTTATCCATCCAATAACTATACTAGACGCTGCCAAAATATTGGAATTTATGTACTTGAAAGAAAGCTGAGAAAGGCGAGGTTTAAACGCGGTACTCCTTTAATATACAATATAAAGCTTTTGATACAATGCCTAAATTAGAGTACTTTTTCTTAAAATATTATTATTAGTAACACAAAAAACATACACATTTTCGCTTATTTTAATAGTTTGTTAAAATTAACACGTAAAAGTAAAATATTGTTTATCGCACTGCAAAATAATGTTTTTCGTAAGATTATTATACACCCCCCAAAAAAAGTATTCGCGCAAGAGAGAAATTTCCTATATTTTAGATTTGCGAATAAAATTGAGTTTTTGAAAAACGCACAACTTGACAGAATTACGGAAATTCATATTTATACATAGCCTAATTCATATTCTATGAAAAATAATTTTTAATATACAAAACCAACGTAGGAAATTTATCTCTTGCTCGAATACTTTTTTTGGAGGGTGTACATATTTTGTGATAAATTTTTAACAGAAAACAATTGAAATATTTTGAAACGCAGGTAAAGAGTCAATGAAATAATTAAAATAATAGTTTTGCTTTTATTTTACCAATGTCTCTATTTAATTAGATAAATCAAATTCTTATCATTTAATTTGTCTCAGATGTTAGGAAACATTTTCACTAAATTGTACTTTTTTAGTAAAGCTCAGTACAAAAGATTTCGCTCAATTACTGAAAGCTGAATTAAAAAAAAACAAAATCTGATATTCTGAAGTATAAAATTTCCACATAGCGTGACAAAAAGTGTGACATGTAAATAGGTTTTCATCCAATGATTTAGCTAAAAGGAACCATAAATAATGTCAAATCTCCAGCCATGTACCACATTCGCCACACAGCACAGACTTGTATAATATTACTAGCTGAAATACCCGTTCTTCGCACGGGAATGAATGGACTTTTTGATATTACGATTTGTGGTGATTACTATTCATTGTAATAAAGAGATATAGCAAAATTGATATCGCGTTTTATTGTGTTCAATAACCATGCATACCGAATTTCAAGGCAATCGTTTGTACGGTGCAGAAGGCGATGCGGCGTAACGCAATCTAGTTGCGAGTTTTAGCAAAACGGATACGGCGAAACTATTCTTCGCATTCAGATATCGATGTATACAAATTTTCATGACGATCGGCTGAATAGTCCTGAAGTTCATGTGTGGACACAACATCGAGTGGCAAGTTATAGGAAAATGGATAGCGCCAAACTCATCCCCGTGTTCAAATATCTATGTATACCTATTTTCATAGCGATCAGTTACCATCTAGTGGACAGTTAACCATCTAGTGATTAATTAAAGTAATGATTTGCTACAGCGCCGTCAAGTGGCGAGTTGTAGCAAAATGGATAACGCCAAAATATTCTCATTGTTGAAATAGCTATGTATACTGATTTTCATAGCGACCGTTTGAATGGTCAGGAATTTGGCCTGCTGCAGGGTCATGTAGTGCTGAGTTAAAACAATAATGCATTGCAGTGCCATCTAATGGTGAGTAACATCAAAAGGAACACAGTTAGAATATATTCTTTGTGCTCAAATGTGTAAGTATAAAAAATTTTATGCCGATCAGTCGAACGGTATAGAGGTTGATGCGTTGCAGTGCCATTCAGCGGCAAGTTACAGCAAAATGGCTACTGAAAAATATTCTCCGTGTTCTAATATCCGCGTGTACCAAATTTCATCGAAATGGGTTGGACGATATTCGCATAGCAAACGGCTAAACGGAATAGAATTCGACGTTCTGTGCGCCACCTAGTGGAAAGTTAGAGGAAAACGGATAGCATAAAAAGCTTCTCCATGATAAAAGACTTAGGTGAACCAAATTTCATGGTGATCGGTGAAACGGTGCTGGAGTTTTCAACCTCCTACACACATACCAACATTCATTTTTATCTATAACCAGTCTTATTATACGTACATACCAGTCTCAAGTAAAATTCAGTTTCAAATCTAAGCCTCGCCAAAGTGCCAGCATACGTCATTTTGCAAGAGTTTTTTCAGGGAATCATTCGAAGCATTGACTTAGCAGCAATCAAAATAGGAAATGGTTCGACCGCCACATTTATTTGAAAAGTGGAATCCCTTAAGACAGTGGCATTTTTTAAATTATCAACTATAACATATTTTATTCATCGTTACCTGGATGTACTAAATGCGAAGATTTCAATTTTCTGAAATTTGTCGGATTTCCCCCAAGTTAAATCAATGTACTCAATTGGCAAGGATTCTGAAGCTACATCGCTTGAAATGCCATAATAACTGCATTATTTCTGCACGGATAGTTAAAATTTAATGCTGTATTCTAAGAAAACCTATACACTCGTTCTCAAAAATGCTATTCCCTTAAGCTCTCAGTAAATTGCGCCAAAAAGCCTAAAACTGTGCAAACCGCTAGAACTCACTTTCTAAAAATCGGCCTATCAGCCACTTTATTTTTCGCCAAACTAAAAAAATTTACATATTAGTCTCGGAAATCTTCGATCCTCATTGTTTTGCGTATAAAACATTTCATTCCTGCTCTCATTTCTTATGCGCACACGATATTACAATTTAAAAAATAACCTTACAAATATAAACTAAAAAATCATTATTATTCTTTTATTTTCACTTTAAGAATTTAAAACATTTTATTCGGCAAAATCGCCACACATGACAACCAAGATGCTTATTTCACACTTCCACTACAGGGGTTACAATTACGTAAAGCTTTCTTCGTGGAGAACATAAAATATCTCTTAAATTCTGGGAACGGGTGGACTTTCAAAGTTTTAAAGTGGACTATCATTTATTCTATATTATTTTACATATATCTGTGTAAAATTTAAGGCTGACAGGTCCATTTTTGTGGAATTGTATACTACCCAAATCAACAAATTGACAAACAGAATTTCATTTTTATTTATAAGATAACCTACGCTTGTTTTTAAAAATACCCTCTCATTAAATTGCGCAAAGCGCTAGAATTATAAAAAAATCTGACACACTTTCAGATTTTAAATACGCACTAAAGTGCTATATATAAAAAGAGTTATAATCCATAGGTCTTCCCTATTTTCGTTCCTTATTTTATTAAGTTGGAAAGTGTATCATTATTAATGAGTGTGATTAAACAAAATTAAAATTGATATTTCTAACATCCTTTTTCTGGATGTAATATATTAGAAATAGATGCAATAAAGCTGGTCAGAAAAATGCACAATTAAAACTGAATGAAAATTTCAAAAACTTATACGCAGGTGTATTCATAACCCAAATAGCAGACTATTAAATTACGATAAATAGCGCCAAGCGTTAGAATCCTCCTCAAAATCGCACATCAACCCCTTTTATTTTTCGCCCAATTAAAAAGTTGCACATTTCTTTTCGGAAAATTTCCAAATTCTATTTTTGTTTTGAGTATAAATCATTTCATTCCCGCTTTGATTTCACATGCACACGATATTTTAATGTAAAAACAACCTTACAAATAATCTAGTAAAAAAAAAATAGTTATTCTTTTGTTTTTACTTCAAGAGTCTGAATCATTTAATGAACTGCCGAATGTGGCAACCTAGATAAGCTTAATTGTCGCTTAATGCACTGTGGGGTTACAATTACGAAATGGCGGAAAGCAAAAATTAGATTTTTGCGATACGTTTTTATCAATATTTCCTAAAATAGTTCGAATTTTGAAAAAATCGCTTCGAGGTGTGTCGGGACCTGTCATGGAGAATTTCCGTTCAAAAATTGGTAGGTCTACGATCACCCGTTTGCGAGCTACGTGAGACACAGACAAACAAACAGTTTACACACATTGTTTTATTAATATAGATACCAGTCGCAAATAAAATCCAGTTTCAAATCTAAGAATCGCCAGAGTGCCAATATACGCCTTTTTGTAAGAGTTTTTTCAGGGAATCATTCGAAGCATTGACTTATCAGCAATCAAAATGGGAAATGGTTCGACCGCCAGACATTTTTTTGAAAAGTGGAATCCCTTAATACAGCCTCATTTTTTAAATTATCAACTATAACATGTTTTATTCATCGTTACTCCGATGTACTATATGCGAAGATTTCAATTATCTGAAATTTGGCGGAATTCCCCCAACTAAAATCAATGCACTCAATTGGCGAGAATGCTGAAGATAGGTCGCTTGAAATCCCTCAGTAACTGCATTATTTCCGCACGGATCATTAAAATTTAACGCTGTGTTCTAATAAAACCTTTGCACTTGTTTTCAAAAATCCGTTTCCTTAAGCTCTCAGTAAATTGCGCCAAGCCGGAAACAATGCAAACCGCTAGAACTCACTTTCTCGGCATTTGAGCCATTTTATTTTTTCGCCAAACTAAAAAATTTTAACATATTAGCCTCGGAAATCTTCAATTCTTATTGTTTTGCGTATAAAACATTTCATTCCTGCTCCGATTTCCCATGCACACGATATTAAAATTAAAAAAAAATAACCTTACGAATATAAACTAACAAAAAAAAAATCATTATTATTCTTTTATTTTTACTTTGAGAATTTAAAATATTTTCTTCGGCAAAATCGCCACACATAGCAACCACGATCCTTATTTCACACTTTTTTCACTACAGGGGTTACAATTACGGAAAGCTTTTTGCGTGGAGAACATAAAAAATCTCTTAAATTCCGGGAACGGGTGGAGTTTCAAAGTTTTAAAGTGGACTATCATTTATTCTATATTATTTTACATATCTGCGCAAAATTTCAGGCTGATAGGTCCATTTTTGTGGATTTGTATACGAATCAAATCCACAAACAAACAAACAGAATTTCATTTTTATTTATAAGGATTAAAACAAAAACAGTGTTGATGTTCCTTTTTTTAGTTGAGAAGATTTGCATTTTAGTAATTCTTTCAGCTCCTAGTTCTAATATTTTATATAAATGCAACTCTTACATACTTACTTGCGTTATTCAAATTTTTATTTTGACTTCCTGAACTTTAAATGTTTCCAGAAATTATTAAGTAAGTGAATGCACAAAATGTCACTATATTATTGCTGTTTCATTTGCGAGTGGAATATAAAATACTAGTTTTTATATAATACTAGATCGTGCCCGTTCTTCGCACGGTAGGAAACGAATACTATTTTACTAAAATATAATCGTAACTATCTATGCGAAAACAAAATGTCAAAAAGTTCAAGTAGTCTTTTTGTTGAAACTACCGCGGGATATATTACGCAACGTAGGATTGCGGTTTAGTTAGTTGTAAGACGATCGTTGAAAAATAATGAATATAACACGTTTAATTTCACGAAATAGTTATTAACGCGGTATACTGTGCTTTAATCCATATTATCCAAACAAATCTACTATTGCTAACAGAGAAAAAAATGAGAATACTATCTATTACTTATATTTATATTATGTATCTTCGTTTCTCCGTCTTAATGCTCAATTTAAAGAAAGAGATTAGATATTTTAAACCAATGATGCCTTTTCTGCTTTTTGGTGATTCTGTGGAATTTATGCATTTCCATTAAAACAGATCTCCATATATTTTTAAGCATAATTCTTGTCTGATTGGCGTATTTAGAACAGCAAAATATTTCATCTCGTGGTGGTGAAAAACATCCAAGCTGTACCAATTTAAATAGTATTTAAATCCACCATGGTTCAGCCTCGTCAAAACATCAAACTGTGCAATCTCGAGGAACTATTTGGAATAGCTCAAATTGTGAATAGGGAGTTTAATTGTATTGCAGAGTTTACGAATTTCATACAACTTTTAATCTCTGGCGTCACGTTCTAACCAGGGTAGTCGAATTTAGTTATTTCGCGCAGTAGATTGTTAACGGAGTAACATTGAAACATACGACATTGAAAAACTCGCTTGCAACAGAACTTTATTAAAGTTAATTAGAAAGTTATTATTGGGGTTATTCTAACTAATCGGTATTTCAAATATTCTCCGGAGCTATTTTGCTAATGATGTAACTTTCCTGCAAGAGCTTGTTAAGTTGCTTAAATTTAAGCAAAAAAAAAGTATATCTGATATTGATAATATACTGTTAAAAGTCGTCCAAACTTGGCGACATTTTGCACAATTTTTGGGCATACATACAACGGCCGTCGTCAAACCGATAGCGCATACTATGCATTATGTTAATTAGTATTTTGCATCTTGTGGCAACATTTGAATTTCCCACGTTTTTAAAAAGTTTCCTTTCGTAATTATGGTTGCTGAAAAATCACAGAGCTCAAAAATCGCTAAGGGTAACACGCGCATTAAACAAAATACTTTGAATTTTTATAATAGTAAATTTTTGCGTCAAAGCCTTTTAATGTAATTAGATTTCTAAATCATTTTTAAACTCATGAAGTGAAAATGATATCATTTTCTGTTGTGATATCTAACGTGAATTAGTGAAAGAAGAAAAAGAAAAAAAAAACCACCTTATTTTATTTTCTACCGCATCTGATAATCTCGATGGAAGTTTATTATTTCGCTCGTGGTGTAGTTTTTTGTCAAAACTTGTGAACTTCATTAGGGTTTTTAATGCATTTTTACACGCGTGACATCAAAATGACGTCAGTCTCACTGGAATTATTGAAAGTAATAAATAAATAAATCTAACTTTGTTAACTATGCTCACGAATGTGCTGAAATCGGACATTTGATTAGCTTTCTACCCTGAAAATTGCGAAAAATCGTTAAAAATTGGGTAACGGGTGGATTTCCAGAATTTTAAAGCAGCCTACGGACTATTCTATGCCATTTTACGTGTATGTGCAAAATTTCTAGCTGATCGGTTCAACGGTGTGGGAGGAGTTCCCGGACGAACAAACAGACAAACAAACAGACAAACTTTCACATTTATATAACAGATATGTAGAAATTTCGAATATATATATATATACATATATATATATATGTTTGGGTGCGTTTGTGTATATTTTTAATTCGATTAGAAATGTCAAATCAGAATATCATGCATGCATCTTGCTTGAAAAATGTGTGATCTTTTTATAAACAAGAAAAATCAAATTACCGCCAGAGTAATTCAATTTAAACAGTTCATGTGAATTTCTAGAAGAGAAATCACAAGTTAATTTAATTTTTACCATGAAACAAATGCTTGAAATGTTTTTGAAAGAAAAGAAAAATTTGCTATGCAAGTGGGTATTTTCTTGGAAAACTAGAATGAAACTACGTAGTTATTTGTACTCCTGCATAGTTCAGTAAAAATTTCATTTCATTTCGCAATATAATATCTTTATTTAGAACAACATACTTCGAAGATCAAAGAAATCACAAAGGAGCAGAGTTAACAGAAGCTTCTGAAAAAAATAAGCATCTAGAAAAAAATCTAATTAAACAGCAACAAATTCCCAGAAACCTCATTTAATAAATATGATGTATTTCGCAAAAGAAGCTTGTTAAGCTTTTTAAGATAAGGTATAGTGAAATTTGAAAAGTGTGCAAAAATATAATGCAGTTTCTCACTACACTTAGAAAACATACTATCTTTAAATAATAATAAATGTGTTTTCTGCGCGTGTGTGTGTTATAGCATGAATTTTCTTGAAAAATACACTATCAATCATATTATACATTCAAAATATGAATACGACATACTTTTTTTATTCAACCGTATATTTTTTACTCATAAATTTTATAAATGTATATTTGTATTTACAAACACTTAAATTGAGTTTTGGACAAATGAAAACAAATGAAAAATCTTATTCAAGCAAATTCTCAAAAGCTCAAATTTCTGTCCTGATTAATGAAAACTCATTAAAATGTATTTTTTGATGGTTTATTTTCTTAATCAACACTTAATGGTCATACAATTTTAACATGTTTTATCTTCCTTACAGTTAAAATTGATGTGGACACCACGTCACTTCTCTTTGTAGACTGAATTCTTAATTTAGACACACTTTAAGTGTTTTCATTTTATCTTGTTTCATTTTCGAAGCGCGATACAGTACTTACACTATATAATTTTTGGGAATATGGGCTTATAGACTATTTTTTCTGTCACTTTTTTTCCCTGCTATTTGGTTTTTCTCGGTATTTCTATTAATTTTTGTTCTTTTGTCAGTTTTGTCTGTATTGCCCGCCACTGGAAATTAAAAAAAAATTGGGAATTTTTCACTAAATATGAAAAATATCTCATCTCATGGCTCAGTTTTAGAAACTTCTTTTTACTGCCAAATTTGGTGATATTTTGCAAATGTTGCCAATCTTGACAATAGATCGGGAAATTTCAAACATCGACCAAACAATGGCTTTCACAGGATTTAATGTTTTGAAGAATGTTTGGGTGTCTCTGTCAATAAACTATATTCAATTGCAATGAAAATAAAAGTGCGCAAGTAGATGTTAAAATAGTCCGCAGTACAAAACTTTTATAATCTGCAGCTAAGGTTTTTTTTTCTTTATGAGAAAAAATGCAAGTAAACACGTCACGTCAAAATGCTCTAAGCATATTAAAATTGATTGTACATACGTACATATACAGGGTGTTCAGCCTTAATGTGACCCAATAGCTAATTCCCGAACCGTTCGGTTTATATATGCACATCCAATTTGAAAAATGTTTTTAAAAAGGTAAAGAATGCTTTTACGCGCTTTTCGAACCAAAAAACCCATTCAGAAAAAAATTACAAAAATTAAATTTTTATACGGTCCCCAGGTCCTATCACTTATATTTAGGAAAAACTGCAGCACACAATAACAAAGTAAAAACAAAAAGTTTCATTTTATTACGATAAAAACTGACCGAGTTATGGAACTTTCAAAATCATACATTTCATCCATTTTCTCGGCTATTTTCAAGAAGCTAGTAAGGGACCGTATGATTTTCTAATTACTCACCAGTTTGTGTTTGGTAAAATATCCACTTGGGCTCTTAACATCCCCTTTTAGATTATTAAAAGAAAAACAGCATACACAAAATGTATATAGACACGGGCTAATGAACGTCATAGCCCAAGAGACCTACCTCATAAGGTTTAATCCGGTTGTGAAGCCCGGATCACGCATTTCACATGGGGCCACTTTCAAACTGATATTTGCACACTCATAGAGAAAACATACAGTGTATGATAACTTTTTTATTCATATTGATAATATATGTGTATATATGTGTAACACAAGTGTTCATATATTTTTAATATAACGAAGTGTCAGTTCTTGATTTTGGAGTTCATTTTAAATGGTTAACCGGGGAAGCCACCGAGTTCGCTCAAACGACAATGGGGTCAGTCGTATATTTATTCTGTTTCTAAGGGTATTTATACATTAATAAATAATTTACAGAGGAAATCATTCGTGAATGTGTTCAAGAAGTCTAAAAGATATTTTTTGATTTCCTCAGCATTACAAAAATTTTAATGTAAAAATAATTTATTAAAAACTTACAAGCATTGAGCATCCCCTTGGGAAATAAAGGCCATGCAATAACTACCACTAACACAGTAGGAACTGTTTTAGAAGTAATTTAGTTTCAAAGATGGGTTACACACACTCATGCATTATACATATATAATGCAATGTTGGAAAGCCGCATGGTACTACATCGAATTAAATGCTTCCGTCTGAAGTTTTTGATGTCTTAAGCCCTTTCAAGGACTATGTCAGATTTAATGGGACACGTTTTTTACGTATCTTAAAAATAAAAACATGCACATTTAAAGTTCATATTAAAGGTTTTACTGTTTATCTAGGGATGGACGCGAGACACGAGAATTCTCGCATTGTCTCGCGTTCTCGCATTGTCTCGCGAGACAAGACGCGAGACGAGACAGGCATTTTTTTGCGAGACGAGACGCGAGACGAGAAAGACAATATTTTGCGGGACGAGACGCGAGACGAGACAGAGTCTTGTCTCGCGCGAGATTTCTCGCGAGAATTCTCGCATTTTTTTCCGTCTCGCATAAATACGATCTGAAAAGCGACAATTTGCCTGAAGCCTCTACCGTTTAACTTGCGTCTCCTTCGTTTTCGGTCCTGGTATACTATCAGCACTCTACAATACGCACAAACACATAACATTTAAAATTAGAACAGACGAGAGATACACAAAACACACAAAGGAGAGGATAAAGGAAGAGGCGGAAAAAAAAAGAAAACAGAGAAGAGTTGAAAGAAAAATAATAAGGAAATAGGAAAGGCGGTACGGTATCTTCAAATCTGACCACTTTTAGACGGGGCCCGGGGCATTAAGTTTGGGGCCCCCCTTACTATCCCCTTTTTTACGCATTAAGCCCCTTTACTGAGCCCCCCTTTTTAAGCATTTTAACCCAGTTTTGACCGCTGTTGTACTCGAAAATTGCATTTCAGTTAACTGTAGTTTTTGTACTTTAATCAAATCGTATTTATCATCCCAAAAACATATCTCTAACTTGATCTAGTGATAGACAATAAGGTAATACCTATATTATAGAGGAATTCAGTTTTTTCCCCACAATTACTATATCAGTACATATGAATTTATAATTTAGATAATAGGGATATATATGGGCCCCCTTTTTCTTCAGGGGCACCGGACTACCGTCCCCCCCCCTTGCCCCTGTGATAATCGGGTTTCGGGTATATCAGAGAGAGATTAGAAGTAGAGCAACTTGCATTCGCATTGATGCTTAGTCTGAGTAGGTTGAAATATGGTTGAATATCCTTGGTTGAAATATCCTTGTACCGATATTATCCTCAAACTTTCCCGCACGTTGCGGCGTGCGTAGGGGGGGGGGCGCCCACCCTGGTAACAACTTTCTAGGGGCGGTTAAATCCCTATTGTTGGCCTATTTTAAAGAGATTAAAATGACATTTTTTATTCTTATATATTAATATCGGAAGGAAAGAAATGCAAGCAATTTTTTTAAAAACTATTTCTCTTTTCGTTTATATTATCATGTTTTCCCTTCCTTCGGCTTGCAAAACTTTTATAAATTTTTTTTCCTCCCCATCATTTTATCTTGCAGTTGGGTTCCTTTTCTAAAATTATCTTCGCCTATTAGATGTCTTTTCATTTTTTAAAAAAATCCACACTGGATATACATTAGGGGGATTATGGTTTAATTTTTCTGTAAACAGGGCGACCATAACGACTGTAGTACTATCGCTAAAAATTATTGTGGAAAAGTACAAACGGATAGTCGTCAACAAATTAACTGTTCAGTAATTTAAAATATAAACAAAAAATATAAATATATACAAATAAAATATAAACAAAAGACGTCTATTAACCAACTGAGATACTATAATGAAATCTAAAAATGCACACACGGTAATGTTACTGGAAATATTAGGCAAATAATTATAATTATCGTTAATATAATCTTGTTTTCATTAATATAAAAATTACACATATTTTAGAGACTTGAAATTGACGTTAAAGTAAATAGTAGAGATTTAATAAAGACTAAAAGTGTTCTGTTTATAATTTTTCAAGGGTTATCTTACAACCAACTGAACGATAAGTAATTCTAATTTGTGTTAATATATCCCGCAGTAATTTCAACAGAGGTGATTACTTGAACTTAAAAAAAAAAAATTCTGTTTTGTCTCATGCAGATATGATTTTAGTAAAATATTCGCTACTTCTCGTATGAAGAGCGGGTGCGCAGCTATTTTAAAACAAACGGTTGTCCATTTCATGTAGTGTCTAAGGTATTTAATGCTACAACTTGAACAGTATGATGTAGAAGTACAGTATGATGTAGAAATAACACATTTTGAAAGTCCGGAGTTCTCTGCGAACCGCTAAGCTTTTCACTTTTCTGATCGCGAATGACACTGACGTAGTTTTTTGAGTCATTATATTGCAATGATGCCAGGTTAATACTCATGACGCAAACTTTACATCAAGAGTCAAATAATTTTGCTTTTATTTTAGATTCCACATCACTGGAATTAATTGAAATTACTCATGCTAGGAAAATTTTCGTTTACTACAGTGCGAAGAACGGGCACGCAGCTAGTAAATAAAAATAAATACTATATTTCCGGTGTGACATTATATATACGGATTAAATCTCAATTTCTTTTACTTCAAATGCCGATATATGCTGATATAGTTATTAATATATCTACTAATGTGGCTATATGTAAGTAATTGTTATTATTAATATTAATTTTCAATAAAATCCCAATAATAAGTTAGTATAAAAGGGTAACGAAATTGCAGTCCTTAATTTTGCGAGACTCGCGAGACGTCTCGCGTCTCGCGCGAGACGAGACAGCAATTTCTTTGCAAGACGCGAGACGAGACACAGTGTTTGCGAGACGAGACGAGACGCGAGACGAGACAGAGGTTTACCACTGCGAGACGAGACGAGACAGCCCCGATTCTCGTCTCGCACGTCTCGCGTCCATCCCTATGTTTATCTCTCTACTATTGTTAACAGATGACAGCTCTATGTACTAGAAGCGTTCTATTTCAGGAATAGAAGGTAAAAGTACGCTGTATTTTCGCTGTACGCTGTATTTAAGAGAATGCGGTACTTACGTATTATCCCGGCGATACACCAAGACGACTGATTTTTTGGCAACATAAATGCCGGGCACATGAAATTATTGATGGTTTAGAATACGATTGGCAACAGTTTGCCAGTACATTTGACGAAAAAATAGTTTATTGGGAATGACCGCCGGGATAATGCGTAAGTACCGGAAATGCTGCTGAAAGAATGAAAAGGTGAAGGTGGCTCTGGTCCTGAAATTTTTAATATTTTAAAGTTATTATTGCGAAATAAATTATTGAGCTTTTAATAATTTCACATAAAAAGCTACTATCAGAATAAGAACAAGATACGTAGAGAATGCCGATACGAGATACGAAAAGAAATTACATTAAATAAACCAGAAATTAGAACCTCTCTTCTTTGCGATTTTAATGCGAGACAAATTTTATGTTTCATTCATAAATCTTACAGTTTAAACCTTCATTTGACTGAAAGCATTCATGGACGAACGTATGCACATGAGTGGGTTTGTAAAACATGGTATTAATTTCTTTGAGGTTTTGATAGTCATAAAAATAATTAATGTTAAGCTTTGGGATAAACTTGTTTGTAAACTGCAATATTATTTAAATACTATTGATTCAAACTAAATTTTCCTACATCACCCCTTCCTCACTTACAACCTAGCTGTACAAGCACTAAAGAACAAATCTATTTATAAATATCTGTGTAAATTTACAACACACATGTTTAATTTTTCACAACAGAATGATGCCAAAAATCTCTAAATATATACAAATATTTGAATAAGTAAGAGAAAATATTCAAATTAAAGGTTCTTCTGAATATAAGCAAATAAACATCACTGAATAACAAATACGGTCTACTTTATCATAAATTTGCTAGAAAACGGTGAGAATATTCTCTTGAAAAACAGACGTAGACTTTCAGGATTAAAAGTGCCGAAACTACATAAAAAACGCTCGTTGCCCTTATTCTTTACTGAAAATTTTGTTTACATAATATTACTAATAAATAATGGAATGTATAATTTTGAGAACATACGCTTTGAGAACATACGCTCAAACGCTTTGTTGTTAGCACCAATTATTTACAGCGTGTTATCTAAAATTTCGATTAATATTTTTGAATGTGATGAATGTAATTCAAAGGAAAGGAATACCTATAAAATTTCAAACTTATATTGAGTTCCTATTATTTCCTCTTATCCTAGCCTTTATTTTTGTGAAATGTTTGTGATAGCTCTTAATATTAAGCTAAAATATTCCTTCCTATCTATGCAATTATGTACATTTTCTGTGTACATTAAGAGTAATATTCTTAAATTTTTCATTACATTTCACGGCTTGTTTTTATTTTATGAAATTATGATTTAGTATTCAAAAAAGTTATATTAACAAATTTTAAAATGTAGATGGTATTGTCTTTCTCATTTCTATATTAAATAAAGACTTTATTGAAATATTAATATATTCTGAATTTATTTTTAAATAGTCAGGAATTTATTTTTAAATAGTCAGTCATAGAAAATAACAACTATTTTCCAGTTCACAGTATCAGTCTTTAAAATAAAATAATAAAATATTACCTATTTGAATACTTTACATGATTTTCAAAGTAATATGAAGTTTATGAAGTTCTTGCATATTGTTATGATTAAAAATATTCTGTAATCCTAATACGCCGAGAAAGCCATGTATGTCATTTTACTTAATATAAAGCATTTTTTCGCCGTTTCAAAAATACAAACGTCGCATAAAAACACTGCACATTAAGTATTTATGTTAGCATATTTTTATCCACTAAATGTTGAATTAAAATCTTAGTCGAGATTTTAAACGATGTTTCACTAAAATATTTCTTTTTATAAAATTTCTTTTTTATTCTATGCATTAGTGATTTTAATTTGGCAATATTCTCCATTTTTACATTTTACAATACGTTTATTATTATACATATTATTATTAATTAATTTCTTCGTTGTATCTTTCAGAGAAGTACAATAATGGAAAATTAACCAAATTTCTAAATCTAAATAAAGCTTAAAGCTTGCGCATTTATTTAAACTAGTTGTCGGACAGGGGTCGAAATTCGACCTACTACTAGTAGACTACTTCTGAAGGAAAAGACTACTACTGAAACACTGTCGTTCCAAAAACAAAATCTGAAATTTTAATCCGTATACAAAATAGTACTTATGTACAGAATTCAATATATACAAAAGTATCAATATACTAAAGAGAAATTTGAATGCTTAATGGTTGCATAATATGGAATTGGGGAAAACATGTGGAATTAAATTAAAATATGAAATTAAATTAAACTTCCAAACTATGGAAAGGGATAAACAACAATGCACATCAAATCGCTTTGGGTTTGCAAACATTTGTCACAAATCATAATTATTCCGCAATTTTTCACTTGCTTCTGGCTATTCGAAAAAAAAAATCCAAATACTCACAGTCAAAGAATTTAAAAACTTTAATGGATAGTAACTGATTTCATTGTCATTAGAGCAAATTATTTTATCATAGACATGGTGATATGTTCTCTATTCTTAAGATATTCGATTAAGTCAGCATTAATTAAAGTACAATCATCATTGCTATCTGCGAGTATGCTTTCGGAAATATTTCCGTACACTTCATTAATAATTTTCATTACCTATTAATTTAAGAGGTATTTCTTCAATAATATTTTTGGAGAAAACTTGCTTTAGCACAGTGCGTGTCGAAATATAGTGTAGAAATTACCCAATTGTCGCGTTTCTGTGGAGCTTCTCTTGGATTATAGCCTGAACTATTCGGTTCATTTTTCCACAGCTTTAAAATATGGAAATTACAACACTTCGCGCACTTACCAACTAAAAAATGTTGCAAAGAACAGGACTCAAGCACACTTTAGTCATTGGCGTTTCACCAAACTGGGGTATAATTTGGTTACTTCCCACACATCGGCACGCCAAGAGATCGCCAACAATTTCACCCCCTTTTCAAGAACGATCAGTGCGTGACCCTGCAGATCTAGACTCACGGAAAATACCACGAGGATGGCCCCCGTTCTAAAGTGGGGATGACAAAAGCGGGAAGATAGCAACCCATAAATTACTCCAGCCAGTGTCATTCGGAGGTGTCTAGCAAGGGTATAATAAGAGTTCCTTTATCAGCAGCAATAATTAAAACTTGTCTTTAGAAAAATATTTTAAAACGCTAGAAGCATCGCACTTACTATCGCTTATTTTGAAAAAAAAATTAATATGTTTTTTTTCTTTTTTTTTTCACGATTTTAAAATTCGCTAATTTTAATTTAAAATGCGTGCGCTCACTGTCTCAGGAAGGAAGGAAAAAAAGAAAAGAAGGGAAATTTGAAGGAAGAAAATTGCGTTAACTATTTACATATATTTACCTCAAAATTTACTTATTCGTTTTAGTTGTGGACGCAGGATCTTATTTTAGGCTGGGTATTCGGAGCACGTGACATGGCGCTTCCATTTTATAGTTGTACTAGAAACTGCACAGATAGTATCAAAACACGTACTAAAATAATCTTTCACACATTATGAAGGTTTAATTTCTACCTGAAAATCAAAGTAAATTATCTGAATATTTTAATTGAATCCAACAAATTATTCGAAGAGTTTAGTTTCATAAATTGACATTTATTTTCCTATTTTATAAAGATAGTTGCAAGTTATGCATAAATGTCTAAATTTAATAATATCTGATGCTAATAACTAATAAGTAGTTCGACAAAATCCTCTAAAGTTTAAGACATTCTAAAATTTAAACTTTTGGTCAGAGCAAAGAGAAAATTAGATTTTTTTTTTTTTCGGAAACATATATCGTAATTTAATGTGTTCTCTTGAGTATTTGTAGAGATTGAAATATTTGACCCATTAACTATATATAGAACATTGTAAAACTAAAATTTAAAAAAAAAAACCTATTAAATTCTTTTTAAAAGCATTTTCTTAAATTCATGTTAAATATTTTTTGCAATTCCCCTAAAGAACACTTGAGCAATGTGACAGAGGTGTTTAAAAGTTTAATGTTAAGAAAATCTTCATGCACGGGTGATTTGTGAAACGTAAATTAATTTCATTTAAGTAATATTCCGCAACAATTTTTTTTTTTCGGGGTTTCCCGCAAGTACCCTACAGAGGGTGTTCACACATTTTTGTAACGATTTTGCAAAGATATATATAGAAATAAATATAAGAATTTTATTTTCTAATGTGTTCAGTGTGGTAGCCCTTTCTTTGAACCATCATATTACATCTTGATTTAAAGATGAAAGTCCTTTTCTTAAAACATCAAGGCTGATATTGTTCCACACCTCCATCACAATCTTGTAGTAATATAATCTTTTGTAGTAATATATGAATGTATCTTGTGTTTGCTTGATTATGGCAACGCTATACTAGGGCAATCTGCCAAGGATGGGAAGGTGCCTAGGTAGGAGAACTTTCTAAGGGGTTCTAAAGCGTATTCACGTTACATCTTGAAAAAACCTACCAAAAAACCAGACTGTTAGATCGACAGCTGCTCGATGGGACCCGATCCGGGACTTTCACTCTTCGGCAGTCTACCATTTTCAGTGACATAACTACTGTGCGATGGTAAGGCTATAAATGTATCTTAAAGTAGAAATATAATTCAACTCATCTTCGTTTAGAAATATATTTAATTTTATATTTCAATTCCATTCATTATCACTGAAAAATAACGTTCAATAAATACTTGTCACACATTTTTGCTTTCATGCCTTTTAAGATGCAATTTATTCCAGGAAAAACTCATGTATATGTAAAAAAAAAAAAAAAAAAAAGTTACTATTACATTTGTTTGTTCATCTTAAAATACACTGGAATAAAATAAACTAGAAGTTTCTGTAGAAAATTTTACTTGATTGAAGTTTTAGACGTATTTCGTATTTTGTATGTATTAAGAAAATAAATGTATTTTGTATTTTTTCAATTTAGAAAGCATTTTGTATTTTGTAATTTTTTTGTGTTTGAATAAATGTAATTTGTATTTTGCATCGAAAATACATTTTTTTTATGTATTTTGCCCAACTCTGCTTCTGTAACTGCTTTCAAAGAGCATTGCAGAGCAAGCAGTAATTATTTTTATTTCCAACGGAGGGGAGAGTATGAGGGAGCGTCCTCTAAGTGAAACTGTACTCCCCCTCTCTAAACAACGGGGGATGAGGGGGAGAAAAGCAATAAACTTTATGTTTACCATTGCCGATCTCTGGGAAGATAGGGTATAGGTTCACTTTTTTGCAAATTTCATTGTAATACTATAACCCTATAGCTGAAACAGTGTTGCTATTTGAAAATTGACACAAAAAAGGAAACTCGCGCCCGACTTGGCGCGAAATACTGCGTGCCAAATTACTTCTCTAATTTTTTACTTTAATTTTTTTCTCTAATTGCAATCAATGAAAAACAAGAATTTATTCAATTGTTGCCTAAGCCATGTCTATGTTTTCTCGAGCTTGATAAAAATAGCATACAGTGTGTCTTCTGTAACATACACATCTGGTATATTTGGAATACTTGTAGATGATGATCTGACATTTATGACTGGTACTGAATGCACATCTATCGAGCCCGTTCATTACAGTGCTTGTTGTCTTAAGTAAATTGCACTACGATTGTCATCGGAGATTGGAGGAGCATTGCAGTGGTGTTCCGCGAAATCTGTGGAAAGCAACAAATGTTTCTCGCTATCTTAAACAGTTAGTGGATATTGCAGTAGATCCCATTATTCAGGGAAACAGATATTTTGACCACCCGGAAGCAATGATCCTATGAATGACCGCATGTAATGTTCGAGAGCTCGGACTAGGATATTACAAGCAGGAAGGTATAATAATCATGAAATCCGCACGACAAAATTCCATCTCTGAACTTCGATTCAGCTTCATATGGAGATTTTTCATTGACATAAACGTGAGCTTACTGAACCGAAAACATTATCTCGCTTAATAGAAGGTGGCTGATTAAATTTGATTTTCAATGGAGAATCCGCAACTGATCACTTGAAAACTTAAAAATTTACTGAAACACTCATACATTTAAAGGATTTTTGGAATTAGTAACAGGGGTTTTTGCAGGAAAATAGCCCTGGGAAATCAATTGATGCCCTGGAAAATAAGCGTGACTGTTCAGTTATAATTCGAACAGAGCCAAGTGAATCTAATTTGTCATTTCTAACCAAACGCTAGTACAGAGTAAAGCCACATTTACTGCAAACTTAAAGAGTGAAGTACCCATAGGGTTGGGTGGGCGCAAATGGAAATCACAACGCAATCACCTACCCGTAGTAAATTCATTGAACTTTCTGAATTTTATTTCAGAAAAAGAATCTGAACAGCAATGAACTGAACAATTGAAGTACACATTTTGAATTATATGGTAAAAATCCCCTAAAATTAATGGACAAAATGGAAACAGAATATTTTATTGCTGTTTTTCCCGAGATTTTGCAAACGTGACCTATCCAACATCACACATAGTTTCCATACTAACAACTACTCCCTTTAATTTCGACTGTTAAGCATAAACTTTTCTTTCTTCTTTGTTATACTCCTTTATTATTTCTGACATCTCCAAATTTACAAATTTTAAGATAGCTTGTCTTAAACTTTATAATATTTATTTATCAAAATAAAAAAGTAAAATATGAAAGCAAATCCAATATTGTAAAATATTCCTATCCAATTTATTAAAATCTTTAATTTTGTTTCGCATGTCTTAGTAGGAAATTTTCGTAAACAAACATCAATTGATTTTTGTTATTTTATCCTTGAGAAACAAACACACCCAAAACATTCATAAAAATAGTTTCATGAAAAAACCACCTAATTCAAGCACTTTACTCATCGATAATGAAAACACAAACTATTAGTGAAATTCCTTACGTCTGTTTTAAAAATAATGCATGCAATTTCCACAAAACGCATTCCGATAGCAAAAAACACGCTTGAGCCATTCTTTTTTGAGCGTAAGTTTTAAATATGTTCAATTATTTTTAATGATAAACTTACTTTCGAAAATTCATTAAACTGCTCTATAATATGTCAAATATCGAAAACATTGGACGAAGATTATTTATTGTCTTACAAAGGGTTAAATGTTATCGGGTTTTTTCGTGCTCGAAAACATATTGAACAATCAGAGAAAATGTAACATGTATTGCACTTTATTGTGACTTAACTGACACTTGTATACTTAACTTTTACTGTATGACAAGACATCTAAATCGAATTAGATTTAAAGATTTTAACATTTAGAATTTCTACAAAAGGAAAGAAGAAAAAATAGGAAAATTAAAAGTTGGTCAGAAAATCTGATAACAAATTGAATATAGTTTGTCATAATAAATACATAAATATGAATTCAATACGTAAAAAAAAAATAATTTCTGACCTTACGAAAGCATTTTGATTCATATGAAAAGAGTTTACTCTTTATTTAAAGAAACAAAACATTATTAAAAATCACTGAATTTCACAACTTTTATAGCAAATCGAATGTTTAAATAAATATTCAACCGTTTTTATACATCTAAATTACATTGAACTATGTATTTTTCTCCGTAACAAAAATAACAGCGAATGTACAATTTCCATTGTATCGCGTTAAGAAAAAAAGCACTTGAAATACAACGTGTTTTATCTGAAAAGTATACATTATTTATTTCATCTCTCAATAAAAAATACAATAAATTATTTTGAAACGTAAACACAATGGAAGGCAAATTCATTTTTTTCCGATTTATGTCCCTCGTGTTACAATACATAAGATAAAAGCAGCTGACTCTGCTACAAAAAGTCCTTAAAACAAATATACACTTACTGTCAAACTCAGAGAAGGGATTTTGAAAATAAGATGACATTTACATGAGACCCGGAGGCCATAGTTTAAAAAGAGGGAATACAGATTTGCAGAGAGCTTATCTGTGAATGTTTCTAGAGTTTAAAATATTTCTGAAGGTTAAGTTGAATCCATACTCGTTAGGATTTATGAAGTTTTTTAAAAGTTTATTTTATTTAAGGTAACATAATTTGTAATAATCCTTCCTATTATCAAAGCATCATTATATTTTTATTTTGGAAGAGTTTGACTTCATTATTATCAACAAAATTTTAACGTTACATAATAAGTTAAGCTAGTGCATTTAACGCTAAGTCACATACATTAAAACTATTCTTTTTTTTATTTCTTAAAAATCGACTGAAAGGACAAAAATATGTCTTAATCATACTCGGAGAACCTTAGTTTTAATCTCCCTTTGTCTGTTTGGGTAATCTTACATATTCGTAACAAATGAATCGGTGAGTGGAGAAACCACTTCAGTCACAAAAATGCTAAAAATCGTTTTCGATGAAAATAAGCTTAGAAAGGCAAGATGCGTGTTGAGGGCAAGAACGACGTTAGTCTGTTGAGTAGTTTCGTAGATACGGAGCTTCTTCGTCGAACGATGGGCGTCAATGATCAATGGTCGGAACACGACAATGAATCAATGGTCAAGAATGATCTATTTTAGCACTACTATTGGCCACCTGCCCTGCCCTAGGGGTGGTTTTCTAAAAAGTAGTTATTCCAGCTTCATTGTTAGATTTTCATCTCCATAATTTTCTGCAAGGAAAGCGCCTTTTTTCTCCTAAATTCATGTTCTTGACTTTTGTATACCATAAATATGGTTAGACAACAATTGGTGATTTGATTTGCTTTGATTTGATTTGAGTGATTACCTTTTTCCAAGTTTTCAGCTGACTAAAACCAGTTGAGTGCAGAAACAACATAAGTCCGAATAAAATTTTAAATTTTCCTGAGCCTAATGGATGTCGAAATTAGTTAATATTTGCATGACAGAAACCTAAATGCATGTTATGACAGAGGGAAAAAAAAGTTTAAATATTTGAAAATTTGGAGGAGTTTTGAAGTGTTTTCTCTCTCCTGAAAAATTTCAGTTTTTGTGACTGAGGTGGTATCTACACTCGCCGATTCAAATGTGTCTTATGTTTTGTATGAACTGTCAAGAAATAGTTCAACAAATCTTAATATAATGGTGCTAAATGAGCTTTATCTTTCTAATAGAAAATCATTCAACTTGGTTGATTAAATCGTTGACTTGGCTCCATTGATCAGTTTAAACACAAAAAATGGCCCTTCTTCGTACAAATGTTGCAGATAATTTATGTCATTTTATAGCGAAATGTGAATAACTTTTTTGACAATCTATAAGAAACATTTTATTATGATTTTATTAATCTTAAAAACAAGGTTTATAAACATTTTTAAAGTATAGGATCCAGTTTTTGCAAAAAATTATTTTATAAAAATGTACGTACCACTATGATGAATTCTAAGGCAGTAGCTTCAATAGTAATGTGTAAAAGAAAGATCAAATTATTTGAAGAAAATGGGACACATAATCACAGGACAGTGGATTTTTAGTAACAGTTTCATTGTGTTTTATCTGAATTTATAGAAGTATGAAAACTTGAGGAACCTAATGCTAAAAAAGAAACGTTAAGTTTTTCATTAATGATTTACGTGACGTTTAATGTAATGTTAAGTCTGTGTAATTCCTTTTTTACATATTAAATGATATAATGTAATTTAACTTATTTGTTTTTATTTCTTTTTTTAACCCACAGAAGGTGGCGAACTCTTAAGGTTTATTGCTACGCTCCGAATTCTGTATAAGAAGAAGCAACAGGTCTGGCAATCCCAAAGGTATCTTTTCAATGTGGAGGACAATAGAACCACGAATCGATTTCACGTGCACCACAGCAGCCTTGTCGAGAGAGTATGTCACTATACAAATCCTCCCAATATGGATTTCTTTGCCTTTGAAATTTTTATACCAAATGCAGGTAGGGTCGCTGGACACAAATCCTTGGGAATATATACATCACAAGTTATAGAAAAAAGGGCCAAATACATTTAAAAAAATCATACATAAGCATTCTTTGTGAATTCCTTGTTTTCCATGCCTGTAGATATCACATCCTCAGACAAATAAAATTATACGCTTCTCTACACACTCTAGCTATCGTAGTAGACTTTTTATTGGATTTTCGGTAAGAACTAATTTTAAAAGCATTCTTTATAAATTCCTTGTTTTCCACATCTATAGCTATCACATCCTCACAGATAAATAAAATTATACGCTTCTGTTCACACTATACTTATCGTAGTAGACTAGTTATTGGATTTTTGATGAGAACTAATTTTATTACATATCATACATTTTAATGTGCACAAAAATAAATTTTCTAAATATTCAATATACTATTCCTACGTTTGTGATGCTTTAATGTTCTACGTATCTCCAATATTTAAATTGGCGATACCAATAAAATGCTAATTCTCACCAGTAAACTAGCGTCCTCAAATGTGCCTGTAGTGGTTTCTAAGTTAAGGAAATAAATATTTGAAATATTTTTCTACTTGTATTATAAATTACATTGATTATATTTGAGAACTGCACTGAAAAACTGATTTAAATTCTTAATTAGGTTTCCATTATTTATGACTTCAACAATGAACTAACAACATCGAAATCTTTCACCTTCGTTAACTGTTATAAAATTTTTCGTTACCGAACATATTTTTACTAAATATTCCAACTTTAAACTTAAAAAGGAGGCATATAAAAAAAAGATCATTAGGTATTATTGAATGTTAAGTATGGTGTTTAATATTTATTGCTGATAAATGCATGATATGGTAGATTTAAGAATACAATTCAACTATTTGGAGAATTTTATTTCAGATTATTAAATTTGTATGAGGTTTTAATCTCATCATTATGATTATGTTGTTTTGCTAATTCTTGTCTATCATGCTTGCTTTCATGTTTGTTATGATCCAGAGATGAAGAGTTCCCTTCTGTAGGTACAGTGCAGTAAAATATATGAAATATCGAGTCATAAATTACTTATACTTTCTTTTCAATCCGAAAGTTAATTTAAAATCATTCGCAGTAATATTAATTAAACAGTACTTTTATTAAATACGTATTCTCAAAGAGACAGTGTCTAAATACAGTGATTTTTTAAAGGATTTATAGTAGTTCGGGGTTAAAGAACTCTCTTTTTGTAAATAAATCTAAATATATAAAACTCGGCTGTTCGAGTCTCGTCAGGGGGAGAACCCCCCTGAACCCCCCCTATTTTTTTAGTTTCATTATTGCCATATTAAAACGATATTAATTGACTATGTCATTATATCTCTCATCTTTAGTGTATCTCGCCTGGTAACCCTATATTGAAATTTTTATGATTGTAACTTATTTATAGAAAAATGCATGTGATACATATTCTACAGCTTACGAAATATTGTAACAATAGATTAAAGCTGTTGTGAACTAATAGTATTTAAATATATGTAAAATTGTGTCGGCTTTTTATGTCACTTTCTTGGGACACATTTTTCGGACAATTTTCAATAAAGGGGCTGAGAGATAAAATGACATAGGCATTATAAATAGCCTTCTTGTCTGTTTGTCTAACTGTTCGCTATAATCGTCTAGACCGTTCGTCGGATTTGGACTAAATTTCACACACTGACTAAATAATACAAGAGATATCTATTGCTGAAAATAAAAAGATTCAATCTGATTTTTTATTTTTTATTTTAATTTTTAATTTTTTTTATTTCTTAATAGGGAGGGCATTTTTTCATTTCAGTTAAAAATTAAATTTTGAGATGTCAAATTGACTGATTGAAAAATGGCTTACATATGCATACTAATGCTCTATTAATTTAAGCTCACGTTATGCATTAGTGGTTGTGAAAATTAGTCATGGGACTAGATTTGTGAACATAAGTGAACAAGTCATTTTTAGTTATGTCTCATTGCTCAATGACCCCGCCCAACGCCGCTCTACGCAGCTAATGGTCCTGTAAATCAAATCACAAAATATAAAATTTTCTGAAACTCAAAAATTAACAAGTGGTACGGGTGTCCATTTATTATTTGCAGGTTCTTCAATACTGATGCATTCGTATGACAATCAAAAGAGCTAGACAAAATATATATTCCTAGAGATGGTCTCCTACTAGTGCAAACTAGCGTCGTAATGTAGATTATATCGTTTGGAATTATTTTCCCCATTCAATGTTATAGTAGACTTGATTGTGTATATCTTTAAAAAATACACAATTGCGAAAATAATTATTGATTTTATAAAAGTTACACAGGTCTTAAGCACCCCACCTGAACTTATTTTACAATATTGTGAAGTGCTAAAATCCTGAAAAATTTGCGGTAGCAATTGAATTTTTTTTTAATAATCAATTTGTTTTACCATTAGCATGAACGTACCTAGCTTGAACACCACACTTATTGCACAAACACACACACTTACATAAGAATATATATATATATATATTCTTATATATATATATATATATATGTTCTTATGTGTGCATTTGTATAATTTACACTGAAAAAAACTGATAAATAACTGAATTACCGTACGGTAATATTTTCGATGATGCGTAGCTCTGCAATGCAGTTCAGTAAAGCGACTATTTTACATACTGAATAAAACTTCTCTCATTTGAAAAAGCATTAATGACGAAACTTTGTTAATATTCATCTTCATTTGTGAAATATTGAGAGCGTTGTCAAAGCTCTCTCATGAATCATGCGTTTTAATTCCACTTCAAAAGTAAAACATTCAGCTGATCCTCATCAATTCTGAACCTACTGATACAGTTCCTGATACTAGGAGTTTGTTTTAAAATATTCGAATCATCCTCATTGTTCAGAAGCAATTGATTTCGCTGTTGCAATTAGCCACCATGAGAGTCGCACATTGTTTAAAATTAGTGGTTTGTTGTTAATAATGTTAAGAACAGTGATATTCAGTCACTGGTTTGTTATTTGTTTTAAGACAGGGTTCGCTATTCCGGTGAAAGGCAAAATTCACAACTGGTAAAGTAGAGGTATGGTTTTCAGTGTAAAGTTTCATACAAACTGCTTTATTTATGTCTTTATTCTTATTACAGTTATTTTAAAATATTCGAGTCATCCTCATTGTTCGGACATAATTTATTTCGCTGTTGCAATTAGCTACCATGGGAGACGCGTATTGTTTAAAATTAGTGGTTTGTTGTTAATCATATTAAGAACAGTGAACGTCAGTCACTGGTTTGTTATTGACAGGGTTCGCTTTTTCGGGTAAAGACAAATTCACAACAAGTAGAGGTATGGCTTTCAGTGTAAAGTTCCATCCAAACTGCTTTATTTATGTCTTTTTTCTTATTACAGTTGCAGTTACTATTTTTAAAAGTTATTTCTTGTATCATTCATAGTTATTTTCAGCTTACTTTGCTTAGTTAAATTGTAAAAATTAAACATAGCATACTTAAAGAAATTAGAATAATGATAATTTTTTTATAACTTTTTTCTTAAACTTCTAATAAACAACATCAAATACATTAAGTACTTTTGCATGTAACACAAAATCTAACTTTATTTGAAACTACTAGTGTGCTCATTCTCCAAATTGAGAGATACCTTGAGGTTTTGTGTCCGAGAAATATGCTGTTAGGTATGCGTTTCTGATTTAACATTTTTTTTCGATATTTTTAGGATTTCAGAAATTATTTTTTTCAAACGAAATTTCGCAAAATATATCAATGATTTTAGAAAACAAGGCTTGAAATTACTTAAAAATTTAAAGTTTAGCTGGTTTGTAACTCATATACAATTAATTAAAAATTTAAGAAAATATCTGTTTAAGGCTTTCTTGACATACTGGATTTCAGTATCAATTAACAAGTTAGAGCATCCACAATTTTAAAATTGTATTATGTGTTTTAAAATTGCATAATTTAATTAAAAGATTAACATATACACACAGCACAGTGTCCTATTTGTTCCCATGCTTGAACATAACGAACTCATTGCCAGTGAGTTTGTGTAGTATTAAATTGTATCGTCATTTTATCTCTGCATAAATTCTTGAAACGTTTTCATTAGTTGTTTGATTTCATTTCGCCCTGAACTTTTACGATAATAAAGTTCTATGTTGTTTTGTTCTTTATAGTTAAATTTGTTTATCACGCAGTCAGACAATTAATCCGGTTCAGGTGTATTTTTTAAGCAAACTATATGATAGAGCTGAAAAGATGTTTAGAGAAATAAATATTTTTACGAATTTTCGGACTGTTATTCCTCCTGGCTGTTAAAAATAGTTTAAAATTCGTATTCTACGCTCCAAACAGTTAAATTTTGCATTTTTTTGCATCAAAATCGGGCGACTAGAAAGCGAGATTCGGAGTTTTGGTTTTCCTATTGGTTTGTATGGGGTTTTCTAGAAATCTCAAGAAATACTGATGCCAGAGCTTCGTTGGCCTCACTTTTGAAGACTTATTTTTAGAGCCAAATTTGGATATATTACGCCAAAAAGTCGCCAGGCTTGGCGACATTTCGGACGTTAGGCGCGATTTTTCCAATGAGGCCTTTAAAGTTTGTTTTACTGCATTAACTTGACATAATAGCCTAATATTACTCTAATTCTCTTCTATCACGTATCAAAACGCGAGTTTTCGGGTGTTTTCTACATACCCCGATTTTTCTAGAAAGTACGTCGAAAAGTATAAAAGGCAGGAAATTCAGTCAGTTTTCACAGAGCATTAGTTGAGTGAGTTTACTGTATTAGGCCGTGAATTGTGCTATAGAACAGCTTGTTTCAAGATAGAATTTCAGGATGCTTGTTGATAGAAGTGCTTGTTTCAGGAGCTTTCTTTTTGAGTATTTTGTGTAAAAGCTACATTGCTGAGTCTTGTTGGACAGTTTACGATTTCCCTCGTAAATTTCCACTGAATTTTTGTCTGTGGAAGTGTTTAACTTTGTTTGAGAAATACACCACTTTTGAAAGCTTCTGTACTCAACAGACTGTTATAATCAAGCTATTTGCCGTTAGTGCCTGTGAATTTTGTAGAGCAATTTGTTCGACGAAGTTCTGGAAGCATTAAAGTTTGTGTGATATCCTGACTAGTGGATTATTTACTAGAACTTTCTACACCAACTGGACTGTAGAACGACGAACCCAGGACTTAGCAGAGCATTCTGCAGCAATATACAAATGCAATCCATATGTCACCAGTGCAGGAACTTAGAGAAACTATGTGCATAAAAGAATAAAATTATCAATAATAAAGTTATACCTTTCTTTAGTAAGTCAATTAGAATTTCAAGCCACTGTATGTTTTTTTTTTTCGTGTGTGTGTGTGGAGGAGGGGAGTGGGTTCTGGAGTGAGGTACTGTGCATGCAAATATGTAATGTAGTATACTTTGCTATATTTAAAGTCTTATATCCTTTCACTGATAATTCCAATATCGTGTTTAAAACTATCTGACACGGTTGAAAAAAAAAGTGATAGAGAGAACTAGGAGTATCAGAATACCTCAAAAACTAAGTATCAAAATCTCATATTCATACTCAAGTTAATAGTCATTATTATACTCCGTTTACAGCCCTTCAACCGCCTCCTACATCTATACCGGAATATTGGAGAGTATTGAATGCTGGGTGGAATAATATTTCCCAAAATTATGTTGATAATTTGATACTCAGAATGTCTAGGATTTGCACGACTGATTTCATCGTCTGGGAGACAATCAATGTATTAAGCAGCTTATCAATCATGTGATGTAAATTTTTATAAAAGAGTTATTTTTTGTAATTGTTCCAGTGATCAAAACTCGTAGTTTTTATGAATGGTATCATACAATCGCCATCCTTTTTTCCTTTGTCATTGTTTAATAAATTATATTTAAGAATAAGTCACATTTGTTTCTTTCTGAATCTTTCTTTACCGGAGTTCACATAATCTTTAAATTATGGACAAGAGTGTACATATATAAAAAATATATTGCGGCTGGGCAGAGGCGGGCGGTTGATCACTGGCTCGCTTTTGATGTCGTAATGTCGCCGTATGTTGGCATACGACCGATTGCAATGATGCAGCAGTCGGGTCGAACAAGAAATAGTCCACGTTGGGGACTAGAGCAGCCCCGGTTCTCGTAGCTGTATAAGCTCTCGACTAGCTTTCACCACCCTGATTTAACCCTTTAAAGCGCAGTTCTCCCGCTCTGGGATCACGAAACTCTGACGTTTTGACTGTTGTCAGTCACGAAGAAAAGATTCTATAGAAATATGATTTCTATAAAAATAATTGCGGTGACATAGCTCCAGGAGAATCCTTTACTTTTTAGCACGTCATTTCCCGTAAAAAATTGTCAGGATTATTTTTAACAGCACTGACATCTGCTGAAAAATGGAATAACGCGAGAACAGCTGGATAGATTGCCCAATGCTGAAAAAAGGGCAGCCGTTGCCATCGCTCGACTTAACTACCAGTAAGATGAGGGACGATTGAAACGTTCATCGCGTGCTACAGATCTAGAGACCCTTTTTTAACGACAGCTGGATGTGCCGGCACACCCTCTCTAATGCTCTAATTTATATTATACTCCATATAAAGTATAATATAAATTTACAGTAAAGAGTAAGGAGTTAAAGTAAATACTAATATTTTTTATACGGACATAAATTAAAAAAACACAGATATAAAAAAATCACTGACGAAGAATTAACCCAGTGGCTCTGAACTACCCCAGTAAAATGGGAAATTAAATGATCATACTTTAAAAATAACTTAAAAATTAGTGAAGAAAAAATTTATGTACATATGAAAAGCTTAGACCATCTGCAGTTAAAAAAATCATGATTTTTAGAGGCAATCTTTTTTGAAGATGTTTTTATAGTAGTGTAGAAAGTTTTTTTTTTCTTTTATTTGATTTATAGTTACATTGTTTTTGAGTTTGATATGTGAAAATAGAAAGTTTAAGCTTGACTTGGCATAATTTAGCTTTTTTTTTTTTGTTTTTAATATAAAGTGAGTGACTTTTTTTTTTTTGCTCCTGAAAAAGAGTGACCCGTAATTTCCCGTTATGACCCTAATTGTCGCCTTGTTGAGACATTAATAAATTGATAAGAAAAATATAAAATAAAAACGGACTAGGTGTTATGTGTGTGTATACCACATGGTTATGTATTTAAATCTATAGGACGTAATAGATACAAATACGTATCAGTGCATGATCAGTAAATAAAATGTGAAAGCAGATTAATACTGCAATGTTCTTTGTACAGTTGTATTAGCATTGGTGTTCCATTAACGGAAAAGTATTAAATTTTCTGCCTTGACTGCTTATTCCATGGATGCGTGAACCGCAGATCTTTATGAATTTATTGATGTGATAACGATATTCATTTAAAGTCTTCTTTATAGAAATATTAGAAAATTCATATTATATATTTGATATAATGAATTCATTTTAGGCTTTTTCTTAGACTAAATTTAAGAGAACAGCGTTTAGATATTCGCTTTAAAATGACGTTTATGAATTGATAATGCTCTTGCCAACAACGATCTATTCTTCTCTGAAACATAGCCTTTGTAAAATATTCCCTTTACGTGTTACTAAATGATTAAAAATATGCTGTCGAAGTCATATTATGTGTCAATTATGGAAACGTGATACGGTATTTATTACTTATGCGAAAGGTTATTTATTCTGCACAATCCCCCTCGTCAATTCGATGCAAAACTTCATGTTTGTTCGGTATTGTCGTAAATCACCAGAGATGGGATTCCACGCTGCCGATATATTTAAAATGGATTTCATGTTTGCAATTCATGTCATTAAGCAGTGATGTTCAGGCTTAATTTCCAAGGCCTGGCGGAGGAGTGACATTAGATACACCTTGTTTGATATCATGAGGCATTCGACAGAGCCATGGATTGATAAATAAATCGGAAGTGTTACATAAAAATGAAGAGATACGATTGTGATGCTTAGAACTTTTTTAGAGTAAAGTGCGTTTGTTGACACGTAAATAAATTTTAAAACGTAAAATATTTTTCTTTAAATATTAACAAATTAAAATTTTGCAAACGTTATAAAGTATTTGAAAAAAAGTAACTTTATAACTTACAAGGGTTGTGTAATTATACTTCTTCATACATACCTGGTATTAATTGTATCATTCAATATCTTGCTGCAGTAATCAATAGCACATATTCTAATTTCTGAATTTAATGTTTCTAGGAAGCTTTGACTCTTGAAAAACCAATTATCATTGAAATATCATATCTTAGATTCGAAGGAAAGATATTTCCAAGAAACCATGTGATTATTTATAAGTTTACGAATGTTATCTTATATCAAAAGTAATAAAGACATTAAAATAAGCTCAGGTATTATTTAAATTTCAATAACTGGATTCTGAGAATGTAGTTCATATGCAAGATACATTTAAGAATATCATTGGTTTCCTAGAAGTCTTGGATTTTCTTAATTGCTGTTTTCAAAATTGAACTTTATCTGAAAGTTTAAAAAGATTTATCTCAGTCAGTTAAAAATGTGGTGAAATTTACTTTTTTTTCGTTTCTTTTTTTATTTTAACCATTTTTTTTAAATTCTCGATGAAAATAATTTTAGTTTGAGAAGTCTCGTCTTTGTTTTGAAGTGAGTCACGCCACACTACATTACCTTCGGAGGAAAGTGTCACGTTGACACAACGTGCATATTTTTTAATGAAAAATTATTAATAAAAATCCTAATTAATATTGTATAAATTTAAACTAATAATCTATTCTAAATTTAATTTAAAAGTTTTTAACAATAACCGTTTTTTAAAGCTTTCAATTTTCCTCTTAGCATTCTCAATTACAGCGCATTAACGTACTTCTAAATCAATCAGCTGCTTTGAAATAAAATAACAGTTCACGTCTGTTTTTTCTCCTGCTAAAAGAATAATAATCATAACACCCCTTCCCTCGCATATTTCCCTTCCGCTCCGCTGAAACAGATGTGTTTCTCTTGCGGTTTTGCCCTGCTACGCAAGGAGCATATTGCGGCGCATTGCGTAAAACACCTGCTAAGATTGTTCGAGAAAGATCGAGCTCCCTTTTCTATAGAAATATGTTTAACGGTTTTTTTTTTAGCAGTTAGGGAGTTGTTTTCGGTGGGTCAAGCCGCTCACCTCACGTGAGGAGGCTTTTCCCGCCGACATGCAATTTATACCGCAATGGCATCAACGCTGTAATTTTTTTATGAAGATGCTTCCCCAAGTCATTGTTTTTCTATATGTGCATTTTTGAAGTTTTCAATAGCCAAATGAATCTGATTTTCTGAACAAATAAATAATTTACATCTAAAAAGATGATATGTGATCTCATCATTGTGTTGTGTGCTTCAGTGTTCCTTCCATCACTGTAGGAGGATCGACGATCGAAAAGATGGATGTCTCTCGTCACAACAGTAGTATGGGTCAAAGCTTTGTTGGCTCACTCCTTCAAGTGTGTGCATCTACACTTTTGTTGTGCTTCCTAACCAGTTGTGATTCATTCATTCCTATGAAATCGGATTTAGTTTGAGAGTATTAGAAGTAATATAATTACGATGCTGATTTAACAAAAATCTTTTTAACTGCGCTGCTTTCGCAGGTGAATCTTAATTCTCTCTACGGAGCTCGATGCCTTGTTTTAATTCTCTACAACGCAATGTTGGCTCGCTTCAAGTTTCTTCATAATATGTGACAACAAAATTACCAACCTACCTTCGTCGTATTTATGATCACCACCTTACCTCCTCAACATCTACAGTATGTATATCGTCTCTTTACGATCATGGGCCTACTTCTCCAGTATAGAAGGGATGACATTCTCATTCAAAAATCATTCAAAAAGGAGCTTGAGGCGAAGTCTATTTTAGATAAGAATAATGTTATTTTACAACATATTGATTGAATCAAAATAGATATTATTTTTACTATAAATTAGTTCTTTAGATCCAAAATACAGAGCGTGTAACTGAACTGGTTTCTGGGAAACAACACACATTAAAGAACAATTAAAATAGAACGGGAGAATTTTTGAAACCATGATTATACTGGAAACTTTGTTGAAAGAATGTTCTCAGCGATACTAACTCTCTCTCTATCTCTCTCTCGAGAGCTTCGTTATTCTCAAATTTAAAACTGCCGTATCAAACACTTCCGCAGTTAATATGGCGTTTATTGAAGAAATGCACTTAGTATAAAAGAAAGCTAAAAAGAATATAGTCACATAACCCACTATACCTTTTAACCCTTTAACGCGCAGTGTTCCCGCTCTGGGAACACCAAACTCTGACGTTTTGACTGTTGCCAGTCACGAAGAATGGATTTTATTTCTAAAAAATAGTTGTGCGTGACATAGCTCCACAAGAACTTTTTAGCACGTCATTTCCCGTAAAAAAATTGTCACGATTATTTTTAACTGCACTGACATCTGTTGAAAAATGGAAGAATGCAAGAACAGCTGGATAGATTGCCCAATGCTGAAAAAAGGGCAGCCGTTGCCATCGCTCGACTTAACTACCAGCAAGATAGCAGACGATCGAAATGTTCATCGCGTGCTACAGATCTAGAGACCCTTTTTGTCAACAGCTGGCTGTGCCCTGCCCTTTTTTCAGCATTGGGAAAGGGTTGCGTCTGAAAGGGTTAAAATATATATTTTTAGGTACAGACAATCCTTTTGAGATACAGAGAAAAATAATATATATTCAAACCAATTCAATTTTAGCTATTGTGAAAGTCAAAGTAATATATTTCTTTAAGATGTAATGTGTTATGTCAATGCATGAAAACAATCATTTTTCTTAAGTGGAGCTCCACTTCTTCGTTATTCAGAGTGCTATGTGTCAACGGACAGAACACAATAGTCACACGCACACAAAAACACAATAGTCAACAATTTCTGAAATGGACACTGTATGGCGAAAGACTTCTTTATGAGTATAATATAAGCATTATATAACTAGGTTTTCATGAAATTAAATATATAAAAAAATAAGAAAATCTGTCTTTTTTTAAGGACACTGAGCTTAAAGCAATCAAGAGTTTATTCCTCTCTCTCTGGCATGTAATAAAAAAATATATATTTATTTATTTCTGAGTATTCAGAAACAGCAACTTAAATGTATTTGAAATTTATAAATAGATGCAATAATACGCGTGTAAAGAAAATTTTAAGGTAAGTCATTCAGTAAGTTACTAAACTGAGATATAATATAGAGTTAATTCCCTATGAAGCTGCATGTTTTTTTCTTAGAGTACTGCTTTAAATTTAAATTAACGTTTGAAAATCTTCATTTAGAAGGAAATAAATTTCACACATGCTTGATCTTTTTAAAATTATATTTCTTTTATATTATTTAAAGTTTCTGCAAAAATATATGTCAAAATAAGTTTTAAACTATTCAAAATGCAAAATAGGTGCAAAAGTATTGGATTTTTATGTCTAACACCAATACCGTTTAGCCTTGTTTACTTCGTTTGAGTTCAGTACAGGAAGTATAACGTGACGATCCCTGAAGCAGATAAGAAACTGCGAGTCGTCTGTATATACGCATGCATTTACAATCCATCTTGACCAACTATAAATCCATTTTAATAGTTTTGGCGTGACCTATGTAAGTACATATGTGTGAAAAAAACATAAGTATGATTCTGGATGTCCTAAAGCAATCCTCTAAAAAAAATACTTCGAGGGGGTTTGGCATGTTTTTGTTCCTAAAAGAAATTACATGAAATTTCAACTCTTTTAAGTTAATAGGAGAGTTCATCTGTATAGGTTCGAAATTTAACAAAAAAAAGTTGGAATTTAAAAACAGATACAGGAAATGTTAAATTTACATAGAACTTTTAAAATGTTTATATTCTAACAAATGTGTTAAAACTGGTTCATATGTATTTATACTGACTCCTTTAATTAAAATATAAACGCACATTAATATTAACTGTACCTGTACCCGTAGATTATTGTTGATTTAGAAAAATATATTCTAAATAATTGAAAATGTACTTTATTCTGAGTTGCGTGGTACTATTAGAGAACACCGTAGTACAGTTACTGTACGTAATTGTCACAGATTAAAGTTTTGTTTAAATGCTAAAGAAGCGTGTAAAAATAAATAAGTTAACATTGATAACCTTACTTGAGATTTACTTTGTGATTGACATAAAATATTAAAATAAACAAGATAAAGTCTTACAGCAATTAAATTTCCAAAAAATATTGTAAACAAATTAACTGTGTAGTAAACTTATGTCACCAGTTCAATTTTCTTAAATTTTATTTAAAATTATGTAACAGAATACATTTTTCATTACTTACTATCTTTAACGGATTTATGGAAAAATTCTTCTTCATTTTTTTTATAATTCACTCATTCAAGTCTCCTATTAGATGGATCCCCTGTTCTGCTATGTTTTTTACTATTTCTAAGTTAACGCTTCCATGTTATTGAAACGAATGTCTTCTCTACTTGTGTGACAAATTTTCTGTTAACCAGACTTCATCGTGCTTGAAAAAGTCAAAAATCTACAATGACTTTGGTCCAACCAAATGATGAAGTTTTATATAAAGCAGTGAAAGCATGGACACAAGTGGGAAGTTCATTTTTTGATTACTTCTGCATTTTGTTTGCTAGATGCTGCTGTGATTGTATGGCTGAACGCACACTACGTTCTTTCAGTCACTTCTTGAAGATCTAGAATCGAAGCACTGAATAGAAATATTTTCAGATAACCTCCGCTCTTCTACCATATCTTACACTATTGGCTTGTGATTGAGCAGATTCATTTTGTATTGCAGAAATGCTCAAAAATTTACTTTCTTCAGAAACTGCCACACCAGAAATTATAAAGGAGATCCGAAAGAATGATTGTCTTGTCTAGCCCTTTCGTACTTATAGAACACCAGTCGAAAACGCAATCTTGGGCGCAGTGACTTTACTTTTTATGTTTTGGGTTGTATCATTTCACTCTTTTATCTTGCAATTCCAGCATTTTCATGTCTAAAGATCAAATAAGGAAGATTCGTCTAGTGGTTCGACCAAAGTAATGATCGAATTTTCACTTGTAAAACTAAGAGGATCCTTTATTTATTTATTTATTTATTTTGTGGGGGGGGGGGGGATAAATAAAGACGCGATACGGAGAAGTTGGATTCAGAGAACTGAAAACTTTTATAAATAACTTAAAAGTAGTGAACAACGTAACATAACAAAGATTTAACGGAAGATTTGAATCCATGAATTTTAAAAATTAAAGAATAAATTAAAGATATTAACGTCAGTAAGTAAAAAGAAAAAGAAAATTCCGAATCAGTTTTAAATAGAACTCAAGGTAGCTAAACTGGTGTCATTAGTCTATTAGACTGTTATACAAATATTTACAAGTTATTCGGACACTTAATTGCTAGACGTCATAAGTTTTTTTTGTTTTTTTTCCCATAATGTAGCATGTTAAGTATTCGCAAGCATAGATTTTAAATATCAATCTTTTTATCCCCGGATACCAATTTTCAATAAATTTGAACTGAAAATGAGTGAGTTGTGAGCACCCAAAATCCCCCTCCACCTATTTAAAAGACATATTTTTTTCATACTTTAATTCATACTTTATATAATATTGATACTAAGAAGCTGGCTTTTATTCGTACTATTAGAACTAAACGACCCAAACATAATTTTTTATTATTATAAATTTTAATAAAATATTAATATGAATTATGAATTATTAAATTGATATTCCAAAAAATTATGGATAGCATAGCATTATATATTAGTAAAATGGAACACCTAGTCACCCAGTTTTATGTATCACCATATTGGGGCATAAGATAAATAAATATTCTTTCAAAGTAGCATGGTAGTTGTCTCGTTTGTCTGAAAAGCTCTTTCAAAAGTAGACTGTCTTGCTCTATCAGATAAGGGAAGTCAGGCATTTACACATTTCAGCGCAAAAGTTAAGAACTAACAGTTATGACAATTTGATACAGGCTTCAAGCTAATTATTTAAAGAATCCAATATGGAGAAAGTTTTCTTGTACGTATTTTTACTTTCCGAACATGTGCCATGTAAGGAAAGTATTGTAATCATGAAAAAATTCGACTTCGAGATTTTGGTGTATTTACACGTTTTGGGGTCTACTGAATTCATTTATGCTATTTTTACGAGATGTGTGTGTGTGTGTGTGTGTGTGTGTGTGTGTGTGTGTGTGTGTGTGTGTGTGTGTGTGTGTGTGTGTGTGTGTGTGTGTGAGTGAACACGATTGCTCCGAAACGGGACATTCAACTGAGCTCAAATTAGGTACATATGTTATAAACCGATGTCGCAAGACCGCTGTTGATTTTGGTGTGTATAGGACTTATAGTTTTTCTACAGGGCTACGACAAAGATTTCTTTTACATTATGGCCTATGGGAGGAAATTCTTGAATGTACGCTAGCGTTTAAATGGTAGATCCGATTGAGCTCAAATTGGGTATACATGTTACAAACCACTATCGTAAGAACGGTTTTGATTTTGATCTGTATAGGACGTATAGTTTTCTACAATACTACGACAAAGATTTCTTTTACATTATGACCTATGAGGGGAAATTCTTGAAGGTACGCTAGCGTTTAAACGGTACATTCGATTGAACTCAAATTGAGTATATATGTTATAAATCACCATTGTAAGACCAGTATTGATCTTGATGTGTATGGGACTTAAGAGTTTTTCTTCAGGGCTACACAAAGATTTCTTTTACATTATGGCCTATGGGGGGAAATTTTTGAAAGTGCGCTAGCGTTTAAACGGCGCAATCGATTGAGCTTCAGTTTGGTATATATGTTTGAATTATTCATCGATTAAAATTTATTTAAATGCTTGGCAATGATCTTAATTCTAAGTTTTCGGAAAGTCGAGTGGAGTCACTCCAGATTTTTTTACTTTTCAATGCATTTGTTTTATTTTCTTTGAAATAGTTTAAACAATGATTTCTCATAGATTTTAGTTTATCGAAAGTATTTTGGATGAATCTGTAAATAACCTAATTTGTACCTATCAAAAATGTATTGAAAACAGCAAGAAAATGAACAATAAGATGCTACAATGCCCTGAAAAAAAATGAATATTCTTCTATTATTTTAATTTTCTTAATTCTGCGAAAAAGTAATGCGTGTATAAAGTCACGACAAAACTTGTCAAAAGGGATAAATAAAAGGGCAAAAGGGATACAGAACATCCCTTTTGTCCTACAAATGAGTAAAAAACAAAGTTTATTTGGAAAATTAGGTAACTTGAAAAGTTAGGAAATTTAAAATATATATTATTTGTCGGTATCACTTGAGCAAGCACATACGTTTAAATTCGATTTTGCTCATCAGAATTTTATTTCAGTATTATTACGTAAAACAAAAGAACATAATCTCAGTATAAATCACAGACGACAAGTACAAAACAAGTTTATTCTTCAATAGCTTTCTTATATTGTCACAGAAAGCTATGTTTGAACATCATTTAACATCGAACTTTTTAAATTAGTAAATAGATAATCATTGAAAGTTACTTCAAAATTGCCTTATGTAGATATCACAGTAAATTAAAGTTTAGAAAAGTAATGGAAGTTGTACATGTAAAAGAAATGTATGTAACTTTAACTCTATTTTTCGAAAGTTATTATGCTGGGTGCCCCAGAATTATTAGGACAAACTGTACAGGGAGGTGGGGCACATGGTAAGGATTCAGAATCACATCGCAATGTGTGGTCAAAAACCCCGTTTTCCCTTACCTGTTAATAATCCCTTTGGAAATAGAGCCGAAGTGTTTGTCTAATTTCTTAGCCAAGTTTCATAGATAATGGGCTTTCTTCAAAAATTCTATCCATGAAATGAAATAGAATCTTTAATCTAATAATTTTAGTCACAAGTTTTCTGCGAAAGATACATTAGTTTCGTATGAACAAAGGTCAAAAAGTTCACTATTATTTGAGCACTTATTCCAAAGTGATTATTAACAGCTGCAACAATACTTTTCCAACCCCACATTCCTATGTGATTCTGAATCCTCATCACGTGTCCTACCTCCCCTTAAAATTTGTCCCAATAATTCTGGGACTCCCTGTATATAAAATGTTTGCTCGCATCATTTCTTTTCCGTAGCACTTAGTAAATTTTTCATATAGTATTTGTTTATTATTACTTTTTTTCCTGTAACTACTTCGGACATGTTGAAAGGTCTTTACAGAAAATTTTGTTTTGACCACTTTCCATAATTTTAAAAGGGATCAGAAGGCCCAAATCTTTTGTGAATATTATATTAATTTTCTAATTTTTTAGAACGATGACAATATTCTCTAAACATATACTATATATAAAATGCGATCACTAAATGAATAAAATATAGTTTTGCTTAATGACAAAAAAAAAAACTGGCATGACTTGGCATTAAGTACAAAACCACGCAATTTATTCTTTAATGTCATCCCAGGAGTGAGAATTAGGAAGAAGTGCAGATTGAGATTTAAATTATTAAGTTAAATGTCGCGTGTAAGGAAGTAGAAGTGCTTACATCGTGATAAAATCGCTTAGTGAACTTTAGTTTGAAGAGCGGCACGCTCTGAGACTTTCGCCGATAAATTAACGCATGTCACAGTAATAGAATTTATAATCAATGACAAAGGAAGATTGCTGCCATGTTCTAATTTTCATAAGATTAACCAAGAATATTAAAGTTTTAAATAAAAAAATACTTTATCTTTAATTATCGGGATGCATTTTATTCAAAGACTATTTAATTACAAATATAGTAGTTGTATTCTAGCAATGCTTTAAAAATAGAAATTCAAGAATAGTATTTTCTTATAAAATCTCTAAAATGATGTAAGCCCTTTATGACCAATGGATTTTAGTCTTCATTTAATAAAGCAGCAACACGCATATTGAATTAAAATAATTTTCTACATTGTTTTTTTCTTTTTTCAATGTTAAACAACAATAAAAGCGATATTGATAAATATCAGAAAGAAAATATCAAATTAATAATCCCTTAAACATCCATCAAAATTACAAATCCTCCTCTCAAATGGACTTAAAAGACCACCTAAAGATGGAGCTAAGCCCTTTTTAGGTAAATAGAGTCCTAAAATGACAGCTAAATTATTCAAATTAAATTAAATTGTAAGCGTTTAAATTTCAAAACTGTAGAAGAAAACAAGTAAGATCGTAAAATCGTAAAATCGTAATTTCTAGTACTCGATTAATAATTGAATAATATTAATAATATTAATATTTAAATGAAAAATAAACAATTAAGAACCTAAAAAACTCAAAAGAAATATGTGCTACTTATAAGAATGAAAGGAAAGGCTACTGCCTAGATCTATGAAGATAAAGAAGGCACGAAATAAAAAGAGAAGTTAATATAAACAAATCAGATAATCTGATACACCTCAAATGACTTCGACAGGACGCGTTTTCAAGGAAAAAGCTAGCAGATAGCTCTTAGGTGCAAATATTGAGAAAATAAACATCATCTGACAATGTTGGCTGTTCATACTGAAAAAACCGTTGCCACATGTGATAGTGTACTTCTTTTTTGATTAAAATCGATTGTTTAGTCTTTTTGTTGGGTCCACCAAAATACTTTCCAAAAGTGATTTTTCAAAACTATACACAGATTGATGATATCTTTTGTATTTGGAAAAGTATCCCCAAACATTTTTGGGATGCATTTTAATATTCAAATGAAATTAGTTTAAATGCAGTCCAGCCCCCAAAATGTATATTTAAACGGATGAACAAGGAAGTAGTGTGGTATATGTATGTGTATATATATATATATATATATATATATATATAACTCATATATATATATATATATATATATATAACTCATATATATATATATACAGAGAGAGAGAGTTTTTAAATTTATATTTATGCTACACTATTATATTTGAAATATTTAGCATGTTTTGAATACAATAGTAGGGTATTTACGAAATTTATTATATTTTTATGGTTAAACAACATACATATGTTTTAAAGCAATGCACTTGAATACTTCCATTTTCCGCTATCTCAGTTAGCAGATCAAAATAAAACGCATATTTTATTCAAAAACTTAGTAAAACAGCAGACTTTATGCAAATATATGCACCTATTGAAATTTCTAATTATTTCACCTTACTTTCAAAGAATATTCTATGTTTTTTGTTATCTCTCCTCAAATTATTCACGGGAGAAATCATATGAAAAGAAGAATGGGAAATAAGTAATTTTTCCCTCTCAAAATGAATGTGATGAATGATTTGTTTAGTACGTTTTCAAGTAGAATCTTTTGCGTTTGAAGTTACAAATGGGGAAGAGAAAAAAAGAAAAGAAAATAATTTCGCAATAGATAATACGACAGAAACTGCCTTTTTAGAAAGACGGTGTTGTTATATTTTCTTTGCTTAGTTGCCAGTGTAAGAAAGTCATCTTTTGTGTGCTATTTCATCTCAGTTTGTAGTTTTGAAAAGGTGCATCTCTTCTAGTGATCCCTACGACTTTAAAGATAAAAATCTAAAGAAAAAATAAATTTAAAAATAAATTTTAAAAAAATGACTCTAACGAGCTCTTGAATCTCTTTTAAAGGATGCGAAGACACAGAAAAAGAACACATCGTTAAATATTTAAGATTTTTGATGTTTTCGAGAAAGAGGATCGTTATTTTCCTAGAAACTTTAATTCAGCCGCTCTTTTCTTTTATTTTTTCCGATATCATTATTTTTAGAGAGGGGCTTTTTATTTTTCTTTATAAATTATTGCGTAAAATATTATTTTAAATAAGCATTGAGTAAACGAAGTGTTATTAAATATTAGGTTATTAACGAACACAAGACTTCTGCACTTCATTTTTATTTATTTATTTTTTTTTTTTACTAACCGGCATATTTAGTGTATATCCTTAAAATTTTTACCTTAAAAATAGATTTGTAACAGTCCAACCGCATAACTGCCAACCTTAGCGATTTCTTCGGGAGATTCCCCAACACAATTTTTAAACAGCTTTATTTTATATTAAACTTTTGGCGTTTTACTAAGCATGAATTGATAGGTAAAAATTAGTGATGGGAAATCCCCCGAAGAAATCGGGAAAGTTGGCAGCTGTGCAACAGGAGGTTAGAAATCGTTTCCCACACTTTAACAAGCTTCAAATAATTGCACTTTACTGTTATAATAGTTGCCACATTAGTCAAAGTTAAGGGTGATAAGAAAAAAAAGGACATTCTTTTATATTGATCACACTGTAGTTAAAATAATGTCTGACGGAGATCGTAAAATACTTTTAGTAGGTAATTTTAATATGAATTTAGATTCTGATGAAGCGCTTCATGGAAAAAGAAAGGCAAATACGGCACACTTATGGATTATGATCCACTTTCCAATTTAATGGGCGAAGGAAGATAAATATGGCTGACATACAGATTATGATACACTTTAAACCATGATGCAGAAGAGAAGATAAATAGGACCGACTCATGAATAATCATGCACTCTGCAACGTAATGAAGCAAGAAGCACTAATGGAACTTACGCACAGATTATTATGCGCTTTCTGTATATAACGCTTTAGTGCCTAAAAAAGTGATTTAAAATAAGACATATTTTCAGATTGATTTTTTTCTTTGAGGAGAGAGATTGTTTATCAGAAAAAATGGAGAAGAAATAAAATAGATTAATATTGTCAGTGCATTATGTATCATCCAGTGGGAGTGAAGTGGAGGACGTGACTTCATGGACTAACATACTGGATTTTTGTATGTTTGTTAAGTACTGCTGATAGAATGGCCTCATATATGTAGCTACTCTCGAGCTTGGTGCATCAATATTTTTTTGCCTTCAGAGAGTGGCCTGATTTGTGTTTTAACTCTGGTTCAATAGTTGTGAATATTGCATATGATGTGTTAAAAACAACAATACATTGACATCGCCAGTAATTCCGATACATTCAAATTTAGATTTTAAAACATTCATATCCACCTTTTTTAGAGGAATGTGTTATCTCCAAATATTCTTCTGCACTGAAACAATATTCTTATGACATGAATTTCGCATAGCATTCGATAGCACGATAAAAAGGAAAGAAGTTTAGTCAGTTTTTTGTGAAGTTATGTTCTCCAGATGGAAACAAGATAGATGGCATTGCTAGTTATTTTCACGAGAAATCACGAAGCAAATTTTCTTGATATTTTCGATTCGCGTTATGGAAATATGGAAGTCACTGCTTTAAACAATTTAAATTTCGTCGGGAATGCAGGTCGATAAGTTTACTTTTTATCAATTTTAAACACATATTATTGCTTTTAGTGGTGCGATCTTAATTCGTGAATTAAACTTTCTTTATTATACAGACCACGCTTGGTAATTTTTGATACCAGTTGGGAATTTTTTGAGAATTTTACGGTATAAGCGAATTGTTTCAAACTATTGTAAAGTTTGAGGAGAGATGTGTTCGATAACGATTCTCCAATCAATTGCATAATTAATTCTTGTTTTACTATTTAAAGAATAAATACTTATTTCAAAATGTAGTTTACTTGGTGATTTCATCATAAACTCGTGATAAACATTCTCTATTATTTATATAAAAACTTGAATTATGTTGCTGTACAAATTATGTTAATACAATGTAAATAATTTTCACTGTAAAAATAAAATTAATATACAAATAATCAGTTCTTTCAAATATTTGTATAATTTTTGTAAATTAAAAATTTACTTATGTGGCCATAAAAAGAAATTTTCTTTTTGGACTTTTCTTTGAACTTTAAAATTTAAACCTGATTAAGTGCACTAAGTATATTTGAGATTTGTTAATAATATCGAGAAACTTTCATTTCTTATTTTACATGGACGTTGATAATGCTAAGGACTTTGAAAGTAAAGTTTTTGCGCGTGCAAAGTTATCTGCAATGTTATATGCAAAGTTGTTTTTACAAAGAGATCCCACATTTATGACGTCATATGTACATCTATTATTTTGAATATTCAAGGTTATTTTTCTTTAGTTTTTGCACATGTGTAATTTTGATATGTAATGGATAATTGAATCGTTTTATATTGTTTTTACTTGTAGCAGAATATTGTTGATATTTTTGCAAATGGTATTTTGTGATGTATTTTATAATTTGTTATGTTATTTGGTATTGTATTTTTGTGATGAGCCCTCATAAGCGCTGCATGTTAGGCTTTCTGTTTAATTCAAGGGTTAAAGTTCTTTGTTTAAAAAAATTTTTCTGGCGTCAAAATTTTTTGTTGGGCTGTGGAGAGATATATGTGACGAAGTTCACATATTTTTCGCGTCTTAAAATAATGTTCCTATGTTTCGTCTTTCTAAATAAAAATTACGTATTCCGTATTAATCTCTCTCCACTCTGTTTCTCGGCTCGATAACATATTCTTTCTTTCGCGACGCTATGTCTGGGATTTTTCGGGGTTTCCCTTTTAAATTAATTTCGCTTTAGCATATGCTGTGTTAGTTCTTGGCGCCTCCCGGTCTTCCGTCGGTGTTTTCTCACGGGGTTGTAGCCTTACGTATTGGCATTCGCCAAATTCTGGCACTTCTGTCTTGGCATTAATCATTTAATCCGTTTGTTTCAAATTTTTATATTGTTTACGCCTACCGGACGGTGGTTGTCACGTGGGGCAGTGGCTTATGAGTGCTCATATTTTAGTCGCCAACCTGTAGAGAGCTGGCAGTTTTTGTAGGAAGATTTTACGAGACTTCTCGATTGCTCTCCGTCAGAGGAGGTTGTGTTCTTTTTCTATGGAACTCCGGCATGCCTTGTGGCCGGAACAATTAGATATATTCCTGGTGTTATTTTATGAAGCAATGTACTGTACGTAATTGAAGTTGCTTACGTCAAGACTTTTTTGCTGTTACCTTCAATAAATGTAGCTTTTCTGATTTCAAGTCGTCTTCCTGTTTTAATAGTCCTCAGCGTACTTCATGGATATATTAATTTCACTATACGTCACGTAAACGGCCGAGAGGATGTTTCTCTTAATCCACCTCCGACAACTCCCTCATACCAGGTTCAAACCCTGGTCGCGCCTGTTGACCTAGCCGCTCGCAGTTTACCGTGATTTTTTTCCAGAACCTCGCGAAAATACGCGCTGGGATCCCTTAGAAAATTCCACACAGAGAAATTCCCCATATAGTCCTAGGACCCTAGTGCAGTCAATCGGTGTTAATCCACAAACAAAGAAACAATAATACTCAGGAATAATGTAACTTTCAATCAGTGAAAAAAGTTTTAAAATCGGTTTAGTAGCTACAAAATTTCTATAGAGCGCAATGCATTAGAATTACTTTCAGTGTCTTTGTAAAAGAATTATTTATGCTATATGCTTGAAAGGATGCCTGTATGTTAATCCAGGGCATAAGCTATCTTCATTACAAAATTTTCCATCAATTTTTGTGTGATTCAGTCAAAAACATCCAAACACATAAACGTACACATTTGTATTATTGGTAGGATTTGGAAATTTATGAACTTTAAGAAACACATGTGGACTTTTCTTGGTACATACGTATTAACCCGGCGGTCATTCCCATCAAACTGTTTTTTCGTCAAATGAGTTGCCAAACGTATTCAAAACCATTAATAATTTCTTGTGCCCAGCATTTATCTCGGCAAAAAATCGCTCGTCTTGGCGGACAGCCGGGGTAATACGTATGTACACTTTTCTTTACTTATGCTTTTTAATTTGGCGTAAAATCAACATAATTTACATACCAATTTTGTTTTCCAAATGCATGTGATTTTTGCAAATATAATTTCTGCTTTATTTCAATAGCATAAATCATTTTGTGCGGGCACTAAAACGGTTTTTCATTAATAGTTAGAAAAGTACTTAAAGTTTAAAATTCTGAGCCTTAGGTACCATTTACCGAAGTCATGGGCCCAGCGATGCTCAAATTTTCAAAGCTCTGCTTTCTGTAGATTTGTCTGGAGGACATTCATTTTTATTATTTCAGATAGATAGATTTCGCATAAAACTGGTATAATTTCCGTATTATTTAATGTTTTTCAGATGCACGCGCTTCTTTATTGAAGTAATAGCATTCTTGTTAGCTCAAAACATGAATCACTTGATACGGGCGAAACTCGCCAAGCATGGCAACGTAAAAACGGTTTTTAATTAATAATTAAAGAAGTAATTAAAAATCTAAAATTCTAAGTAGCCTATAACCTTCTCCAGCGTCCCATCTATATCTAAAACCAAAATTCATCATAATTTATTCAGCGGTTTAGGCGTGAAAGCGTCATAAACAAACAAACAAACAAACAAACAAACTCACTTTCACATTTATAATATTAGTTAGGATTTAAGTATTCATTTTTATTTTTACATTTTAACATTAACTTACTAAATGCTATTTAATATTATAATCTCTTAAAAAATAAAATGCATTTGACACTAATACCTCAAACTAACATCTAATAATAAAATTTAGTAATTTAGTATTCTCGGAAATGAAAATTCTGCAAACGGAAGTGTTTCAAATGCTTAACTAGCAGCTTGAGCACCACTCCTCCCTTCGTATACAAGATTTAAGGTAAAAACGTAAAATATTAATTTTTTATCCACTTCAATGTATATTTTAAGTCATTTTCAATATTAAGCGTAAGAAGACTTTTATGATAATGATGGTGATGATGATGATGCTGATAATCGTATTTGTTGACTAAAGGCGAAATCGACAGGCTTTCTACGTAGTTCGGTATTCATCTTTAATTTAAGTTTGTTTTTTTTTTCTCTTTTTTAACCAAAGTGTTACTTAATCTCTTTCTTTTATAGAAAATATCAAATGGATTCAACACTAATACCTCAAAATAATACATAATAATGAAAAGTAATAAGCTTTATGAAACAATCTTCTCAAATATTTTATTTAAAGCTTAGTGATAAAACAGGGGCTGCAATTTTCTGTTCGGCCCAAACGCCCTTTATTCTTTATAGAGTTGAAGGAAATGTTCTGCCTAAGTCAACATTCACACTCCATTCAAAACATAAATCTTTCCGAATTCGTTCTTTTTTCATCTATTCTTAACGAAACTAATATTTCCCCAAGATATGAACCATACTTTGTACCGAATCCTCATTTAAACTGTCTTAATCCAATACCCTCAATATATTTTTCTCTCTCCCACGTTTCCCATCTCAAATAATAGATCCTAGAAGATTATGAACATGTGAAACAAACACAGGAGAATGAGGATTAGAAAAATGAAATAAAGCAGATAAATAGAAGCATTATTCAGGAATGTTCATCGATATTAATAGGTGGATTTTATAGGAATGCTTGTAACAATGTAAATGAACTAAGTACTTTAATTAGGAAATTTATTAAATTCATACGTTAAAAAGTGATACGGTAATAAGTTTGGATGGTAAATGTTCAACCAAAATAACGGATTATTTTATATGAACATTAGTAACATTTAAAGAAAACTAAGTATATAACTTTAAATATGAAGTTTATTAAATTTTTACATGATATTGTAAATGGTATTTAGCTCCAAAATAATACTGCTCTGTAAAAAAAAAGAAAGAAATATATTAGTAAAGAAATCTGTTACTGATACCATTCTTGGTTATTCATATGTATAAAGGTCTCCTGAATCGGATCATGTCACATCCCCGTTTTGATCCATCACACACCGTTTTCTAGAGATGACCCCCTACATTTTTCTTACTGTTCGGCAATTTTATGGGCGAATCCTTTGAACATGATTTGGTGGTCAGGGAAAAGTATATTTTAATCATTTTATGTCTCCTGAGGACATACGTGAATGTTTTAAAACAAGAACTTTTATGGAGAGATTTTGAGTAAGTAAAAAAAAATGACAACAGAACTTTGTATTGAAGCTGTTTCACTCTCAAACTAAACTAGAGGTGTCGTATAGTCATTTCTGAGAGTAGCTCTTCTCTTATATAAACATTGTGCAGCCCTACTTGAGAGTACCATTAGTGAGCTATTAGTAAGCCAGAAGTTCGAAATGTATCCCACAACTACTTGTGATAGAAATCAAACAAATCTATTAATACAAAAAAATTACAATATGTATCCTTTTTACTAAACATTATAAAACATTTTTTGAGAAAAAATATACGTTACTGTTCTGAGCTCCCTCATCCCTTTTCTGGAGCAGTGCATGCTTAACATGCTTCTTTAAGATATCAACTGCAGTAAGAAACTTTCTTGTTACTAACTGAATAGGAAGTGAAGGCTACAATTTTGGTATTTCGTTGATAAGTCTTTCAGCCAATCAGAGGTGGATCTCTTATCTAAATGGATAGTGGGAATTTTTTTGTTTTTCAACTTAAATTTTAATTGGTCCAGTACTAGTGCTTGAGCCACTGCTGGAATACTTACCTTAACTATTCTCAAGCGTAGACGCCGTATAAGCAGTTGTTCTATATCTCTTCGAAGTGGGAGAATTTGAATTTCAGCGAATAAAACGCCATCTGGTGGTTCATTTTTGTACTATTTTTCCCAGTAGATCCTTTTCCCATGGTCTCTAAAGTTTCCTGCAAGTATGGGAGCTTTCTGACCTGGAGTTTTCACTGGACACTCTTCTAAATAAGGAAACTTCAATTGAAAATCACTCTTTAACTTGTATCTACACTAGCATTCTACAACTAGTGTTTCCAGCAAAGCACACACAGGTTCTCTGAACGTCTATTAACGTTCAGAAGACGTTTTCTGAACGTTAACAGACGTTCAGAGAACCTGTATGTGTTCTCTGGGTTTCTAAGTCTAGATTATGTATACGTTTTTTCTTACATACTCTATAGGGTTGTTACAAATTAATTTTTCTTAAAACAAGGGATTTGTCGTATCTTCAAACGCAACTTTTTAATTCATTTTATTCGTAAAATTCAAGTTCTGACACCTCAAAAAGAGAATCGATTTCTTGTCTCTTAAATATCAAAGTTTGTGTTACGTGCATCTTGACAAAATAAATATATAAAATAAAATATTAAAAATGAATCCTTACGGAGCAAATAAATGCAGTACTGTAGATATTTTAAAACTCCAGAAAAGAAGGGTGTAAAAATCATGCAACTGAAAGCTTTCCGCTATAAAAGCAATCCCTTCTATGAAAAATTGTTCTGTATGCTAGATTAAGTGGGATGTATAAATTATTTGACTGTTTGTGAGAGTGGATTCACAAATATACTCGATATTGATTTCAAATTCGAAGTCGTCATTTTGTCACAAATGTAAGCAATGAAAGATTATTATTCACTAAAAAAATCTTAACTGATTAATCACCCTAAATTTCATAATACCATTTGCAGATGTGTTTGAACTTTTTATTGAGAAGGCCGTAACTCAGAATTTTGATGAAAATGAGTTTGCATCAAAAACCTATGAAGTGAAGATTACCTATTGAGTTTCTCCCCAAAATAGTAACTTAAGGCGATTCTGTGGAGATGTATAAGCGCCCTGATTTTAAAGGATTTTCATCCAAACATACATCTATCCGCAAGTCATTAAGTTTTTAAATGCAAACTCATTTTCGACTAAACGTTGACTTGTAGGGTTTCTCAGGCAAGCGGTTCATTTGCTTTTTTTTTCTTATTTTTTATGTATTTGAAATTTTGACTCCGATATTGTGTTATATGTCATTTGATGTTAAAAAATGTGAACTATTTTTGTAAATGTTGTAATGGAGTTAATGCTGAAGTGTAATCTTCAGAAATAAGATTATATAAGAACGAGAAACTAATTATTCAAGAAGTATCTTTAAAATGTTTATTCTTATTTAGAAGGTATAAGAAATCGAAATAAGAAAATTATATAATTCGATCAATAAATAGTTATATTTATTCGGATTTATTAATCAGAAATTCATAAATTGAGTTCAGCAAATTACATTTTCTTAGGTTTCAAAGTTATTTTAAAAGCAGAATTTTTGTACTAAAACATTCAAATGCATGAAAAATTGACAGTAAAAATATGCTTATTTTCCCATCAAAAAGTACATAATATTATTTATTAAGATATAGGTAACCTTTAATTATGAGAACAAGCATTTAAAATAGATCGATAATTCTTTGATAACTAAAATGTCACACGTGAATTAATTGTTCCGGAAAAAATGTGCTATTACCCATCATGTGACAGATAATTAAAATAATAAAGACGAAATATTTACGAACACATTTTTAAAAAATAATGATATATTTTAATTAGTTAAACTTACTTAAAAGCACTTGGAAAATAAAGAGAGTACTCCGGTAATACTACAAAAATATGTGTTAAAATTTCACGAAAGCTCCCTACAGACAGACCTTTTGACATTTTATCAGATGAAATACACCAAATTCCTCTTTAGCCTACATCACAAAGTAGTTCTATTGATTTTTTACACACCTTATCATCTTTGCGTGCATAATATTACTTGCACCTTTCACTGCTACTCTCAAATTTGCATTTGTTTGCGCTCAAACCACACAGAAACACTGTAAAATTCTCTTGGCTGTCTGAATTTGAAATTTAAAGTGCCCTTGCAGCCGAGCCAATTTGGAATACAGACCATAAACCCAAATAAGGTGTAATTCAAGAACCGGGAGTTGTAAATGCATCTATCTAATCTCCATTAAATAGCAAATTTTATAAATGCATTATATTTGGAAGTACCCATCTACGCTTAATCATTATAATGTGCATCGAGAGTTATGCGAGCTGAGTGGAGGAATTCCTATTATGACTTGCTTGGGATGCAGGTAAAATAAGTCATTTGCATGCATCATTTACTATAAAGTCAATTTATTAGGTATCAAATGTTGTAATTGCAAACGTCGAATTCACAATACTTGTACCGTCTGGCATAAATAAACGTTTATTATAGGTGAACAGATTTTATAATAATTTCACATTATTTAATATAAAATGAGAGTCAGTTTACTGATACTGCATCAATAGTATCTAGAGTTTAATATAACGTCAAACAAAATGCTTTAAAAGGAAGTAAACTGTTTCAAATATGGGAAACACATTTTATTCATGAATTTTCGCTATAGTTAACTCTGCTTTAAGCATTATGTGTGCTCATCTTTCTAGCAAAAATATTAAATAATTATTAGAAAATCTGTAATGATGTATGTTTTCTGATCAAATACAAGGTGATAAAAAATGAGTATACATTTGAAAACTAATAATTCACAGAATAATGTGAGCAGAGAGGTAAAAATTGACACACATGCTTGAAATGACATGGATCTTTATTGCTTTGTGTACTGCTGGCTGGTCTGGCAGTTAATACTGGCATGCTTGGAATTTTGCAATATATCTTTTTTGTTTCTTTGGTTATTGTTGTTTTAAGGCTTGCTTGAGTTAAATTAAAAAAATTAAGTATTCAGCAAAAGAATTATTCACTTAAATTGTTTTTTGTGTTGTGTCAGCTGTAGTACATACTGTTTTTCTTCTTTGTGGGCTATCTTCTACCTCTTTCCTGTGAGTTCCTCTTTTTCTAACAGTATGTCACAACCTCCTCCACAACTGTTAAACTTTTTCATCAGGTGAAATGTTTTATAGTGTTACTTGTTTAAAAAAGTAATTGCTAATAATAATTTTATTAGAAAGTAAATAATGAGTAAACATAACACTTTTTATTTTTTTTTCACATTTTGAATCCTTTGAAATCATCTTGTAATAGACATATTTCGTTTATTTTGTCTTTACGTTACATGCATTGATATTCAAATATTTAAGTTTTTACATTGTCGTTTTTATGTAATTATTTTTGAATTCACATGCTTACTGTATTACATATTTTTCTTTCATATTTTGTATGTTCAACAAGGTTTGGTCATTGAATATGTTGTTGTTGCATTGATAGTAGAACACATTAAAAAAATTGCTAAACCAAAGCTAAAAAAAAGAAAAAGAATCATGACTAGTGTGAAAAGTTGCATATGCATATCTTTGAATGGTACCTTGGTCATACATGATGATTATTTATTAAAAAAAGGCCTCACCTTAATTTATGTTAAGTGATTTTTTTTCTCATGATCATATAAACGTTGATGAAAATCTTGATACTATTTTTGTTGCGAGTACTCAGTTTCCTATTATGAAGAAACGGCACATTTTGAATGTGAACTATAACTTTAAATTTGTGTCTATTTGATAAGCTAGCTAGGATAATTCCCCCGTTTTTGTATGTTTAAACTGTTATTATTCATTACATGAGGATATTTTTATATTTTTGTAATTGGTGGCTGAACTTTTTTATTTTCATTAGGTAGCTGGACTTTTATATAGGTGTCTGTTAATTTTGAGGCAACTTTTTTTTTCGCCACTGTCGTCAGGGGGAATATTTGATGCAGTTTCATCACATACTTTTAATTAATTTGTGTTTGGATTTTCTATTCTAAATTTAATATATTTCAGCATTTTAAGTATCAAAATTATTCCCTTTTGCTTCCGTTTTTAAAAGTTCTTCGGTGTGCCTGTTGTTACATTAATTTTATATAGCTAAAAGCGCCAGTCTTGCTCTAAAAATAACTTTTCTGCCCAACGTTTTCATGTCCCTTATATACATTACATTGCGTTTTTCTCCTGATTAAAAATTAGTCTTTTTCGATGGTTTGTTTATGACCACATAAGATAAATAATCGAATAAATAACACTGTTTATGACCACATAAGGTAAATAATTGAATAAATAACACTGGCTTTAATTTCGGGTTACAATTTTACTATTACCTTATTTGTTTCATCCTTTTGGCTCGTCTGGTTTTTAAAATTCTCTCTATTTGATACCGCTACTGGACAATAAGCGCCAGTCATAAACGGATATGTTGTTGGCGTATTATTTGGCGCCCATTTAATGCCCCTACATCGGTTCTCGCCGATTTGGCCTCCTGGGCAATTCGCGTTTTCTCGGGGTCTTCGATTTTGAATACTGATTTAGAAGTACGTTAATTATTGCCTCTTACCTAGCCTCCAGCCACCGCCACCAATGTATATCAATAGTTAAATAATGATTCTTTTGCTTTATAATAAAAACATTTAAACTAATATTTTGTCTCATAAATTGCTCCCTTCCTGTGTATAGCGATGCATTCTACTTCTACTACTAATTACGATCACACCGAAGTAATTTAATAATTTTTTAAGTCTACCTCAACCGCTTCATAGTACTAACAAAAGTTAATTATCCGAACGCAAAGCGTTAACCTTTAAATCACATGCGGGACCGCCGGCCCGCGGACCGGGTGTGGCCCGCACGGCTTTTGATCCGGCCCGCGAAGCATATGAAAACCCTAGATGAAACCCATAAAACCCATTCAAATCCTTTATAAATCCCAATCATACAGTCCGCGACCTCGCTAATATCCTGTAGTTTGGCCCGCGACTTCGCTGACATCCTAAAGTTTGGCCCGCAAGTTTTCGAAAGTTGCCCAAACCTGCTTTAAACGCTTTAAGTTTCAAATTTGACGTCGGACTTTTAAAACAAAGTCACTGCCGAATTAGAGTACAAGCCAGATTTCATATGCAAATGTCACATATAAATTGTAGTTATTAATAATAAATGATTTATGATGTTAATAAAAATTGTCACATATTTCTTTCAAGTTGCATATTTTTCGAAAAATGAATTTGTTGTTCACAAAAAATGATAAAGAAAATTTAGCTTACATTCATGGATATTGCAGGATCGCCAGCGAACATGTTTAAAATTCAGACATTTAAGGGTTTAAAGAAAGATCGCACGATTATACGAAGAATGAACACGGGAATCTTCCCTTTTAGTTAAGCATTTTTGCTTTTGATTCCCTACGCAAGAAACGTTTAGCTTTCGGACTTTTATTTCATGAACAATGAATTGGTCCTCTTTCATAATTTAATATTTGAGTAACACTTGCTTCCTTCGTTTCCTTTTTAAATATTAATGCAGAGGAAAAATGTGAAAATTAATCCTGAAAAATGGGGCAGAACCAGTTTCACTGTACTTCTTCTGCAGCGATATACATATATGCGTAAGTTACACGTACAATCATGTACGTCATGAGAACGCAGTCGGGACGTCTTTTGAATTATTTTGTTCTACTGGAGGTGTATCTCTTCAAAATTGTGCCAAAATCTTCTTAATCTTTTACACACCAGTATTCAGAATTGGGAACATCGAAATTTATGGAAAAATTAAATTTTATCAATATTGACTTGAATAAATTAGCAGATAAAGATGACTTCATTTTTCGAAATAGAATTTGCATTTCTATCATTACTAGGAAACTGGTAAAAAAAAAATGATGAAAATAGTCTTTTTCATAAATTGGGAGAGTGTATCTTGATACCCCCCCCCCCGCCTTCAAACTTAAATCATATATTTACTTAAATTTAAAAGCAAATCTTTTATTAATTCTTAATATTCCACTTATTTAAACTATCCATCAGAATATTCAGTTTCTGAAACCAATGTAAAAGTTCAGTCAGAAACGACCCATGTTCCCAATTGGAAACACAGTGAAAATTGTATTATTTTATTTTCAACATTTTATATTTTTGAACTAATACATTAGAAGACAAAATACGAAAATGAAAAAAAAAAACTAATTCAAAACATGCCTGGATCGCAATGCGGCCTATAAAAGGTTAAAAATTGGTAATAGTCTCAATTTGGTGGTAAAAATGTTTCCAAAAATATTCCCAGCTTGCTTATTGTACATAGATGAATTTCGAGGAATCGCTAGAGAAAAAGTGACATGTCAATACTGGCATGTCAATAGCTAATATCTCCAGTTGCACAACTAATTCAAAGGACGCTTAGCTTACGCTCGCTTGACGCACGTTGAACGCTTTTTGAATTAGTTGTGCTACGAAGTCTTAAACTAACTGATATATTCACTTGCAACAAAAATACAGTTTTCGTCTGTTTAACATTTAAAGTACTAACTTCGTACAAAAATAAAAGTTAGAGAAGAAGATGGCCGTAATTGCGTAATATTATTAAAAGCTATCCGTAGTAACACAACTAGTTCAAAAAACGTTTAAATTACGTTGGAAACACGTTCTTTGACGTTAAAAAACGTGTTTTAAAACGTCTTTTGGAATAATTGTGCTACTAGGGATCATTTTTACAATTTACAAAATTGCATAAAAAAGTATAATTTAATTTTTTAAAGAAGGTTGGTGAGTGAATTTTTTGAAAAACAAATATAAGAAACTATTATCCATATAATATGGTAAACGAACGTCCCTCTTACTTAGGCATTTACTTCATACATATTCTTATAAAATATCCCTCGTTTCTCAATTGATGTAGTACATGTTAAGTTATACCTTTGTTACTTATACATCGACAGAAAATAAAGTCGTTGAATAACACACTTTCCGAGTAACGTTAACATATATGTATCTTACATATATTTAAGTGTTAACAGTGCTTTTTTATACTTTCCAAATGAATCAGAATTTTACTGCATAAAAATGCTTCCCAACAAAAGTTTATATCAAACGATAAATTGGATTTTTCTGATAATTCACTCCCTGGAAACGATGTTGAATCTCTACAGCTTATCGTCTACAATGGATGAATTCCAAAAGCAGAATCTTTATATCCACAGGAAAAATATATAATGATACCTCATAGGTATAATGCCACTAAAGCTACTTTCATGAATTTCTCAGGTGTTTAACCATCCAATAAATATACTAGACGCTGCCGAAATATAGGAATTTATGTACTAGGAAATGAAGCTACGATTGACGAGGTTTAAACGAGGTACTCCTTTAATACGCAATTTGAAGCTTTACATAAAAGACCTAAACAATAGTGCTATTGGTATTTTTAAAATATATTTTTTTAAATAGAAAAACATATAACTTTTCTCATATTTTAATAGTTCGTTAACGTTTATAAGTTACTTGTGTAAATAAGGAGTGTAGACTATCCTTTCTTGCATTGTTAAATACTATTTTTTTTCATCAGCATATTTTGTAATAAATATTTCAACAGGAGAGAACTCAAACAGTTGTACAGCGCAAGTAAAAGTTCAATGCAGTTGTTAGAGAAAGTTTATGCTTTATATTTTAGCAATGACTTTCAAGGTTTTCTTTTAGATATTTAATAAAAAAAAATGAGTATCGGATAATTTAAGTGTTCTTCTATGTTCGGAACGGCAGAAAATGAAAATACGTTCAACAGTATAGGAAATATGTTTTTGTCTAACTAACTCACTGCATACGATTTTAGTAAACTTCTAAAAAGAGAGGAGGGGTGAAATCTGATTTTCAAGAAGTTAGTGTAAAGAAGTGTTTCATATAAGTAAGTGTTCATATTATGCTTTAATTAAAAAAAATCTTAAATATTCTTAAATTCATGTACCACAATAATTATCACATAGTACGCATATGTGTAATGTTCGAAATAGAGCAAAAGCTTTTTCTGTTTCTTTCTCCAGTTGAGAAGATTTGATTTTTGCAATTATTTTAGTTCATAATGCTATTATTTTACTAGTTTTGTCATATTTGTAGGAAGCTGAAGGCTGATTACAGTTAAATAAATAAACAAACTAATAAAAAAAACCTTTTTAATCATCAAACAAGCCCTTTTGGCTAAACAGCACTTATGCTATACACACACTCAAAATCTATAGAACAACCCAATTTTTATATTTTCACGTAGTTAATAAATTTTGTGCGTGCAACTTTTTGCTATGCACTTTAAGATCATGAAATGTCTAGTTTTAAATAAAACCAGTGAGTTAATTGGAGTGAGTGACTAACCTGAAACCAGTGAGTTTATTGGAGTCAGTGACTAACCTGATCCCACAGATCGGCTGTCCTGACAGTTCTGTCGTCCTCGACTGAAACTTAAGTCATTTTCCCCAAGACTTCATATACTCGGCGGCACTGGATGTTTTATTTGGACCTTCGTGATTTCCTACCTTTTCTACTTCGTAGCGATCGTTTGGCTTTACAACCGATACTCTATAAGGTCCGTGATAATTTTCTTTCAGCTTTAAGCCTGAACCGAATTGGGTTCCTTTGATTGCTACTATATCACCAACTTTATACTTCTTTGATTCCTTTCTACACTTATTAAATTGTTTCTTATTTTCTTCTTGAATTTTCATGATGTTTTTCCTCGCTTCTTCTCTCACATCTTCTCGTTCTTTCATCATGTAGTTCATATATTCATCTTCTAATATCTCCTTAATTCTGAAGTCATTCTTATCTTTCATTTTAATTCCTATCAATAATTCAAAAGGAGTGAATTTCGTACTTCTTGTGGTAGAACTATTGATGATTCTGTGTACGTCGGCTACGTACTTGTATCACTTTGAACTGTCTTCTTTAGAGAGTTTTGACAGGACTGGAATCAAGATGGCATGCGTTCTTTCGACCTGTCCGTTCCCTCTAGGCAATCCGGTCGTTATCTTTATGTGTTCGCTACTTTGCTCTGCACCATATTCTTCAAATTCTTTAGATGTGAATGCAGACCCCCTGTCTGATATTATTCTTGAAGGATTGCCGAACACTACTTCTTGTAGTTTCAGTTTGTCTATGACTTCTTTGACTGATGTAGACTTAACAGGATAAAACCACGTAAACTTCGTGAAAGCATCTGTTACTGTGAAAATATACTGATATCTTTTGTCTGTAGATGGCAATGGGCCAATGTGATCAATATGGTAGGTGCTTAAGGGCAAGTTTTCTTTTGGAATTGGATTCAAAAATCCTTCGGCTTTACCGCGTTTTCTATTGTGTAAAATGCAGTCAATATAGTTTGCTATTACCGTCTCGACTTGTTTTCTCAATTTTGGAGTATAGAACTCTTGCTTTACTAATTCTTCTGTTTTGGAGACAGCAAAGTGACCTCTGTTATGCATCTTTTTAATGATTTCATTTTGCATTTCTTCAGGTACTACTAGCAACTCTCTTCCATTTTCCCACTTGTATAACGCATTATTCCTAAGGAAGTAACCGTTTTCTTCTCCCTTGTCAACTAAGGTTTTTATTGTTTTTATATGTTCATCCTGCTCTTGTGAAGTGATAATTCGGGCTGTTACCCCATGTAAAGATCTAGTGATGATTAGAACAGTGTTTCGACTAAATGCATCCACATGTTTCATTCGATCTGCTGTTCGATGTTCGATTTCATAATCAAAGTCTTCTAGGAATAAAACCCATCTGGCAACTCTTGCCGCTAATTCCTTTTTGTTCAACGTTTTCTGAAATGCCTGACAATCAGTAATGATCTTGAATTTTGAACCTAATACATAGTTTCTGAATTTTTTTAGGGCTTCGATTATTGCGAGTACCTCTAATTCATACCTGCAATACTTTTCTTGTTTAGAAGTTGTCTTCTTACTCATATATTGTATAGGATGAAATTTTTCATCATCTCCTTTCTGTAGTAATACAGCACCAAAACCATGGCTGCTTGCGTCAGTGTGCAATTCTAACGGAGATCCTTGTTTGAACAAATGTAATACTGGCTTTTGGGACAACATTTCTTTCAATTTGTTAAATGCTTCTTCTTGTTCAGGACCAAACTTAAATGTGGAGCCTTTTCGTAGTAGATCACTCAATGGTCTGGCTATCTGGGCATATTTGGGTATAAACTTGCGAAAATATCCACTTAACCCTAGAAATGACTAAACTTGCTTAATGGAATTAGGCTGAGGAAATCTTTGAACGGCTAATGACTTATTGGGTGAAGGTTGTATCGTTCCGTCTTCCACGACATAACCGATAAATTCAACTTTTCTTTTCAAAAACTGACACTTTTTAAAATTGATGTCCAACCAGTATTCAGAGGCAACAGTCAGCACTCTCTTTAACTTTTCAATTCCTTCCTCTTCATCTTTGGATGGAATGATTATATCATCCATGTAAATAACAATAGTATTATCACGCAGCAACTCCCTGAAAACTGTATTTATGAATCGTTGAAATTGACTTGGTGATGTGCTTAACCCGAAAGGACATTTTAAAAATTCATATTCCCCATTATGTGTAACAAATGCAGTATATTTTCTGCTCTTCTAATCTATTTCGACGTGAAAAAATCCGTTTTTCAGATCTAAAGGTGTAAAAACTTTCGCCTTCTCCAAGTGATCTAATACGTCTTCAATTAATGGTAAAGGGAAAAGGTCTTTAACGATCTTCCGATTTAATTTTCGATAATCTACACACTACCTATACGAGTTATCTTTTTTTTTACATAACACCACTGGTGCAGCATAATCAGAATAACTAGGTCTAATTTTCCCATCCCTTAACCATTCATGAATTTGATCTTCTATTATTTTCTGTTCTTTCAAAGGAAATCTTCGTGGACGCTCGCTCACAGGTATATCGTCAGTTAAAATCATGCTCATCTGCAGTTCAGCAGTCTTCGTTTTTCTTGGCTTGTAATCTGCAATCAACTTCCTGATTTCTTCTTTACAATCTAACTTAATCAAATGACTCAAATCTATTTCTTCAGAGCTTACAGCTTCGGATAGATAATCGAAAAATTATTTTCTGGTAACCCTTCATTTTCAAATTCTTTCCCCTTGCTCTCAAACAAAACTTGATTCTCATTTAAGACCTTGTTTACACTACTCTCGTGATTTATATAAGATGTTTTTATACAAGTATTTTCGCTTGAATCCGTTTCATTAGGCGAATATTGATGCGTCAACAGTTCATTTATTTGGAAAGTGTTTTTATTTTCAATATTCTGAGTTCTAGGCGATTCCTTATATCCAGTTACGAATTCTTTTACTACTTTAATGTAGCCAATCCAAACATTTTCGCGCTTGCCTAATACCTTTAATCCATTTTCATCGATAGATAAATTTAATTTGTGTATTGCGTCGATTCCTAAAACAATTTCATGCGCGAGATCTTTCATAACGTAAGCATTAGCAGAAATTGTAATATTATCGATACACAATTCCGTTGTAAAATAACCTAATGGTTGTACTACTTCTTTGGCGATACCTGATATTTTTACATCATCAGAAAGTAGTTTTGGAGAGCCAATTTTTATATAAGTTTCGTAATTCACAAGGTTCAATTCGCTTCCAGTATCGATCAAACATCTTGCATTCTTGCCGTTAATTTGAATATCTTTTTCCATCCTATTGGAATTTGACATAGAGTTATAGAAGTTAGCTTCCTTTTTGGTATGTGAAGTGGATACTTGGTTGAAATTTTTATTTTGTCGAGAATCATGGCGGGAAATTTGGCAATCATTTTTTCTATTTAAACATTGAGAAGCAACATGGCCTTAGAGATTACAGGCGAAGCATTTAATTTTTGATTTGTCCCTATTTTTTATCGCAGTCATCATTTGAATTATTCGCGCTATTTGAATACCTGGATTTATTATTATTTTGGACACGATTAAAATACTTTTCATTATCCGATTCCTTCATGTAGGACCTTTTATTAGTCATTTCAAAATTATTTGTACTTCGATTACCCTTCCTGAAACTACGCCTTGCGGCTTCATAATCATCTAGCTTGTTTACTAACACATCAACTTTTTTAATACTTGGGAGGTCATCAATGAAATGTTCTTGAATGTCATACGGCAAACTCTGTTTTATGCGATCCGTTATAATTAATTCCTTCAGATTTTCAAAATCGCCAACCTCCATACCGTGAATCCACTCATCGAAATAGTTACGAAGCTCGAAAGCAAAATCTCGCCAATTGGCGGACTGTTGTTTCTTGTGAGAGATAAACTTCTGCCGAAATTCTTCTGCCGTTAACTTAAAACGCTTTAAAATAAGATTTTTCACGTGATCGTAATCATCTGCTAAGGGATCCGATTCTCTCGATATTATATTTACGAATTCTAATGGTAACAAACTTAATAAATGCATTACCCAATCATTTTTAGGTATATCTAATCGGCCGATTTGTTTTTCGAATAGTGCTAGATAAATACTAATATCTCCCGATCCGTCGAATCGCGTCATAATATTTTGCGGAGTTTGTTTTCTATTCTCATTATTAGACTCAAGCGGATTTTCTATTGTGGTTTCTCGTCTACAAGTAATTTCTAACCGTCGTAACGCAAATTCTCTTTCTTCCCTCTCTCTTGCGATTGCTATTTCTCTTTCTTCCCTCTCTCTTGCGATTGCCATTTCTCTTTCTTCTCTTATGACCTCAAGGCGAGATTTGACAAAATCTTCATCAAAATCCTCAGAGTCTTTAATTAACTTTAAAAGCGCAGGTACTTTTGTATTTGGCAAAACATTGATACCTAACTCTTCGCATAATGATAACAAATAACGTTTCTTGGCTTTCGTTAAGCAAGACATATTTTCTTAATAAACTTCTTCCTTTAAGATATAATAAAATTTCTACTCACAGTTCCTTGGATTACTCAATGGTTGAAATGCTGCAGTAACATTACTCAACGTTAGTCCGTAAATCAATCCCGGTAAAGAGCCCCCATTTGTAGGAAGCTGAAGGCTGATTACAGTTAAATAAATAAACAAACTAATAAAAAAACCTTTTTAATCATCAAACAAGCCCTTTTGGCTAAACAGCACTTATGCTATACACACACTCAAAATCTATAGAACAACCCAATCTTTATATTTTCACGTAGTTAATAAATTTTGTGCGTGCAACTTTTTGCTATGCACCTTAAGATCATGAAATGTCTCGTTTTAAATAAAACCAGTGAGTTAATTGGAGTCAGTGACTAACCTGAAACCAGTGAGTTTATTGGAGTCAGTGTCTAACCTGATCCCACATACATTAATAATATTCCAACTTTTATTTTAATTTCATGAAGTTTTAAATTTTGCAAAAGTTATAATGGAAAAATTAATACCACAAAAGTTCAAAAAGATTAAAAAAAAAAAACATATATAATATATGTTGCAATTTCTCATCTGTAGTGTGTAAATAAATTTGTACGAAGCTATAGCTTAACTCTAAGCTACTGTGTCATTTAAAAATTAATAATAATGCTGCCCATATCAGCTATATAAAAAACAACTAAAAAACAAGAAAAGCAGTGAAATTCGATTTAAAATATCAAATATCATGAATATATCCTGTTTTGAAATGTGTGTGATCTTTTTTTTTTATAAACAAGAGAAATTAAATTACTTCCAGAGAAATGCATTTAAAACATTTCCTAAGTGTTCTGAGAAGAGAATGCACGAGCTAATTTAATTTTTACCATGAAACACATACTTAAAATATTTTTAAAATAAAAGATATATATATATATATATATATATATATATATATGTTTTGCAAGAGCATATTTTCCTGGAATGGTAGAATGAAATAATTTACTTATTTATACGTATTTCATGCATAGTTTAGCAAAAATTTCATTTTATTATATTTCTCCATTAAAATTCCCTTTCGGAATCATTTACGTTTAAAAGCAGAGAAATTACACTGGAACTGAGTTAGCTCGAACTTTTTAATTTAAGATAAAATCTAAGTTAATAAAATTAGAAATGATACATTTTATGATAAAATTTCTTTGGATTCACTTTTATTTTATTTTATTTTATTTTATTTTTTTTTTTTTAGTAAAACCCTTTGAAGAAATACGCATCACGAAAATACCTCATTAACAGACAACAAATTAACTGAAATTTCAAGTAAAAAATGAGGTATTTCGTAACAGAATTTCAATTAAGCTTTTTATGCTTAATAATATAACGTGCGAAACTTGAAAAAAAATTGCAAAAAATTATCCATAATTCTTTAATACGCTTAATAACTTTCATATCTGTCTAAAATAATGATAAATTGTATAATTTAGTGTTATATTCCGACGTTTTAAGGTAATGCTATGTGAATTACATTATATATTAAAAATATGACGTGCAGTAATTTTTATTTTTTATCTCCTTTAGAAATAACACTTAGTATCAATACCTAATTTTAACTCGTTTTATCTTCCTAGCAGAACATCATCTGATATTGAAACCACGTGACTCTCATTTGTCTATTATATTTTACACATTTTTTAATCCTTCATTTAAATTTATTTTATGTGTGAAGTGAGACACGATATTTCAACAATGTTAATGCTTGGAATTTTCGCACACATGAGTAATGCATCTCAAACCTGAGTTCAATTTTGGGGAGTACTTTTTGCTGCCAAATTTTACAATACTTTATAAAGACTTCGAAGCTTGGAAACAGTTCTTGATATTTTAGGTATCGCCCAAATGATGACTCACGTAGATATTAATGCATTGAAAGTTTTTAGGCGTGTCTGTAAAAAAGACTATGCGGTAGATTGTAAAGAAGTGCATAACTAGATGTTACGACACTAAATACAGAATAAGAGCAGCCTACAGCTAAGGCTTTTCGGGTATGCGAAATACAAACATACCGCACACACGTACGTATAAACCTCAAGCCAAAGATGAATTGGTGAAAATGAATAGTGCTTGTGTATACATGCACGCCTACATGCGAAAGTAAAGCGTAAAGCAATAATTTTTCAAAGTAAGCTCAATGATGTTCGAAACCTTAATACTGAATTTTTTAGCAATTACAGTAGTGCATTTGTTCCGTACAATGGAGTAAATACACATATCATTCAGAAGGTGATTCAAAAAACTTTTCATATCAAGTCAAATAGCCTCCGCTATTGACAAGCATAATTGTCATTTTAAATAAAAATGCTAGATTGTGCAGTACTTTCTTGAGGAATAATGAGTATCTGGCGCACAAATGCATCACCTAATCTGTTCAAACACTGTGCAGGCTGGAATATTCAATAGCGGAGGTTCAAGAAATGATTGGAATAGTACGAAGAACTATTTTTTTTTTACATTATGAAACTTTTATCAAACTATAAGACATTTTTTCCCGTAATGAATTCATATAAAAGGTAAGAAACAATTATGATAGATTGTTTCAAGAAACGAAGTTTTATCAAACCTTTCAGATTTGAGTGTAAAATATTTTCCACGAAGATAATGATGTTCCTGTTTTCCAACAATGTCTGTTATATATCTGACACATATCAGAAAATTTCTTGAAACATTTCGTATTTCTTTTTACAGTGTACCAATGACCAATATCTAAATTTCCAGAATTATAAAAGACATTTTCATGCGCACATGTAGGATGCATACATAATAATGCGTACAAGGGGATTGTCAATGAATGTATAGGGGTGATCTAAAAGGTCGTCTCTCGCTCCCATTTCGGCTCAAAATCATAAAATAAAAATTTTAATCTTAAAAATTATCTATTAAAATCATGTAAATGTGCATCGATTTTTAAGATAAAAAGACGGATACGACATTTACCCCATCCAACGCATCCAGCTTTCAACTCTTAAATTTCAAATCTTGTTGCAAAAAGGTGTCAAGAATAAAATATGGCACTTGCATAATGTTTTACAAGCGAAGTGTAGAAAATAAATATTTGCAAAACTAAATGTTTTTAATATATAATTTTTTAAATCATTCTTGTAGTTTTAGAAATTTTATATTCTTTTTTTTTTATTTTTACCACCGTTCATACACATTCACAGTTTTTTCTACGTTGCTTCTTTAATAAGCACAGACTTTGAAAAAAAATGAATTGCCTTTTCCTTTGAAGGAAATTAAATAACATTTATTAAACACCTTTAATGTTCTGATACAGATATAAATGATATTAATGGACAAATAAAATGCAATGACAGCAAAAATAATTTTTAGCGGGTAAGCACAAAACTTCCACTTCGAAGAACGGGTCTTGGAGATATTCTTCGAAAGTAACACCGTCAGCAGATGATTATTGATGCGTTAGGAGAACAGACGAAACTGCATGAATCGAAAATCTTGACATATAGAAATGGTAAAAGCAACCGGAATGATTTTTCTTCAAATATTTTCATCGGAAGAGAGCACGTTAAATTTTAGATCGTTCTAAACTTCACGAACAATTTCTAGAGTCCCTTATGTCAGAGGAAATAAAATGTCGTATTGATAAATTTTGAAAAATGTTCATTTTTGTTTGTTTGGGTTATTGTTTTGTTTTTGTTCTTGTTTACTACAAGTATTTTTATTTTATTTATCGATCAAAATATATTTCTAGCGCTTTAACCTTTCAATGGATTATTTTTTATATTTGTAACAATTATTTTTTTCTCTTGATTAATTTTTTGGAGCTTTTAGGTTTGATGCATGTATTGATCTTCATACATTTAACACTAAAATGTTAACCACTTTTAAAAATTACTTAATATAATGTAATTCACAAATATCGGTTTTAAAACACTTAATTATTTATTGTTTTTAAAAATATTGATTTGAATATTTTTTTTATTTAAACTTAATTTAAGAAGGATGATCAGATTTTTGTGTGGAAAATTGTATAATTCACATACATGCATCAATTTAAAGTGCTTTGGTAATGATTAAATAATACGACTATTAAATCTATTGTTAACTGGTCAGTAACTATATAATTATTATAAATGTATGACAAAAAGCAAATAAATGAATTTTTAAATGCAAAATGTGCTTTTCTTTGCAATATTAATAATAAAAGTAAATGTTTCACAAGATGAAGCACCTTTGCAATGTTACACTGGATAACAATTTTATAATGCTGATAATATTAGAATTTTAAAATAGGTGCTTAGTAGATGATATTTTACTCTAAAAACAACCATTAATTACCTACTAAATGAAAAAAATAAGAAAAACGAACACAGTATTTTTTTAGAAAATTTTAAACAGGATTTGTTATTTTTTAAAGGTAAAATAGTACTCCCTAGCTAATTATGTACTAATGAAAAAAATTAATTACTAACCAAATACATACATACATATATACTTATATACATACATATAACCACCATATATACATATATACATACGTAAAACAATATGAATTGCGCAATATTAATATTTTACGCCTATAATTTAAAAAAAAGGCATATACATATTGAGTGGGTATAGCTGATTTAAAAAGTAGCATGATGTAAACGCTACTATGAAATCTTTTAATTAGAAATCAAGCCCGTATTTTCATATATTTATATATTCCCGATTCACATTCATGAAATTACACAAAAGAGTGAAGCCTAATCATTATTGCATAGCGACAAAAATTGAATTAAGCAGAATCAAAAAATAATTATTTCATTTTAATATAGTTCTTTTATGTCTAAACATAGAAAGGAAAAACACATTCCTTCAGGTGTTTAGATTCAAACATCCTCAATATAGAGTAACAATAGCACACCCTTCGGATATGAAGACTGGGAAAAACGGAAATAATTTCTGAGCTCTTGGCATTTATGAAATGACAAATACAGCTGAATGCAGACATCTCCTTGGATAAAGAACATATACACATTAATAGTAATTAAAATAATAGTACACATTTATTAAGATAAAAATCAGTCAAGTATACCGTCTATGCTCTATTTTTTCTTTTTTTTATGCTAAATTTAATAAAACTTTGAGTGATTCATGTATGCCTCACCATGAATTGGAGGATTACTCTTATTTATTTTATATTTTTGTTCAAAGTGCAATATTTTTGCCCATTGCCATTTTAATCTGTATATATGCGAAGCTTTTATATCTCACTCTTTTAGCCTCATATAGAAGTAAGTTGTTAAGTGCCTAAAGATAAAACATAAATATGTATTATTTACAATACACGGAAGTAATAATTCATGAATTTTCTATGTACTTCCACTGATGATGGATAACTTAAGATAGATTTGTGTGCTGCAGTAAGTTTTTCAGAAACTCTCAAAGGCTTTCATACCTTGTAGTTCCTCTTTGAATTAAGAACTTATAAAACACCCTTTAATCATATATTTCTTTAGTTTGTCATAAAAAAATGTATAAATTCTGAAAAAACATGTTCTTATGTACTAAGTATCCTCAACACTAAGCATAACATTATCATATTAATATTTCCCACTTGCGCAAAAGTAAATGATTAATAGTTTGATAATGCTTAAATGATTAAAGTAAATGATTAATAGTGTAACCTAAAGCTTTAATAGAAAGTTCCAAATCGAAATTTAAAACTTTCCTTCTTTTTTTTTTTTTTTTTAAATCTTTGACTTGAAATCTTTGAAATTTTAAGCATCGAATTACGAAATAATTCAGACGACGAGCTTTCCAGAAAGTTTTAAATTTTAACGAAAATATCTAAGTCGATACAGCATATGATGATCTGTGAATACGCAGGATCAAATTTAAATTTATAACTACAATATTTCAGAAAAACTTATCTAACGAGGCTTATTAATGCCAGGTGGGGGTAATAAGGACAAGCGTAATTTTCAAAAAGTCTACAAATGATAAATTTTCAAACAAATATCTGTCATAGTGCTTATAATAAATTTTTCTTGATAAGTATCTTTAATATTAGGTATTTTAATGTTGTAACAATTGACAAACCAACACGATGTCAAAATATTCAATGAGCATGATTTGACGATTAGATACTCATGTTTATTTTGCGAAAAAATGTAACTTTTAAGACAAGGAAATTCATATTAAGAAGAATTTTGGTAATACATTTAAGGGATATCTAATTTTTTAAATATTTTTAAATTCATGGTCATAATTACACACAGCTTTTTTTTTTAAGTGGGTTAATTACGACCATCCATAAAAGCATAGTATAAACAGTATTTCTGACCTGAAAAAAAGTTCTTGCATGTAGTATATCACTTAAAAGCACTAAGGAAAAAATAATGTAAAATATTTCAATTATTTATTAAATAAGTTTTAAAGTAGAAATTATGCTGTTGGCTATTATTAAAATTTCCACATACTTAAAATTTACTGTCTTGGCCTGAGATTAGAGCCAGAAATATATTCCGAGACATGAAAATTTTACCAGGAAACAGTTCGTGAAAAAATAAATGCGTCACATAAATACAAAAATTGAATATAATAGACTGGGATATTGGAATAGTGGTTCAATGGACATTTATTTAAAAGAAATAGTTACTTTTTCATAATGATAAAAAATCATGAAAACTGGCTATGTATTAAGAACACTAACACTTATGCTTACTTTATTTTTATTTTATTTTATTTCATTTTTGCTCTAAAAAGATCAAGGAAACATTATTCAATACTATCTTTTACATTTTGTTCAACAATCCTTACATTATTTTTTCTTTTATTAAAAGAATGACCTTTAACACATTTTGGAAGCAAGAGGCGATTTTGATTTAATAAGTATAAATTAAAACCTGATTACTCAATTTTTAACAGTTATTTCTGCGTCAGGGTAACTCTAATTACTAAGAAAAACAAGAATAGTAGTTCCATTTGCTCCACCAAAGATTATAATTGGAAGTATGAAAGAAATCCGAAGGTGAAAACAAACTCAATGGTGTTCGCAATTACTTAATTTTCTTTTTTTCAAGTTTGAGATCCTGGTTTTGTACTTATAACCGCCTTTCAAGGTTAAGCAAATAATTCTACGGATACAAAATTTTTACCAAGTGCTCTCTAAAGGGCCGAGTTTCTCTTTAGTTAATGAGAACAATATTTTCCGTATAACTAAAATCAATATGACATTCACAAAGTTGAAATTTTCAAAAAGTTCTCATAATTATACCATATGATCTTATACTTTTATAAAATAAGATTTTTTTATTAACAAATGCTGAGAAAGGAATTTTACAAGAATCTGTGCAGTTTATTGTAGTGAATAACAGTCAAAATGTGCCATACTTTTATTTGATTAATTTCGGTATTAAAAAATGCAAATAAAAATAAGAGGCACTTTCATATTCTAAATACTCTGTAAAAGGCTATATATTAACCATAATGCATGCGTCGGCCCTTTTTGCCGTTCTTGCTTCATTAAGTATGAAAGTGCAGAATTATCCGTTATTGTAATGTGTATATCATAATCTATAAGTGTGTTGTATTTGTCGTAATTGTTCCATAAAAGACATTTTCAGATTTGATATCTGTATTAAAATCGCCTGTTGAAAGTGTTTTACTATCTTTTTCAGGTATAATCTAAATATAATTCATTTTTTTTAAAATAATATAGACATCATTATAGAGGGTGAGTCTGAAAAAGTGACCAAAACTTTATGGGGTGATAGAACACTTGTTCACGAGAAAAACTCGTCATAGAAAGTATCGGCGGAACACAAACGGCGAGTTGCTAAGTGGCGTTCTAAATGGTGTAAAACATTCTTCGGAACACATGCAGTGAGAAGTTAAAAGGCAGGTTTTGACTGGCACATTTAAAGAATACAAGAAGGAGAGGAGACACCTCTGAAAACATTGTATTAGCAGTAATGGGATTGATGTAGTACATGCTCTAAGAAATTGCTCTAAAGAGCGTTCGCCAGCAAAATTGCAGGCTTCACACCTACGGGATAGAGACTGGCACACATTTGCGGAGATACTATAGGCATTTCCCTAATATCGCTAGGAAAAAAGCTGGAAAATGCGTTTGGATAAGATAACCGACCCTTTCATACCATTTATAACGCAGCCTTTCGACGTACAAGTTTCCATGTTTAACGTCACCAAGCAGCTTGCCGTTTAGGTTCCGAGCATACATTGCCCATGTTGGTGAGTTCTACCACCCCATAAAGTTTTGCCCACTTTTTCAGACTCACCCGGTAGACACTAATAAATATTCCCATTGAATTTATATTCTCACTGAAATTTCTCGGCTAATATGGTTAGTATCGCCAAACTATTGGGTTGGGAATAAAGTAATTACGTTTTTTACTTACTTACGTTTTTTTACTGTTAAATTCAAACAAATATATTTTCAACAAGTTTTTAATTTCAGGCAAGCCGTGCCTAAACATAGGTTTCATACTTGCTCCATTTTAAATCAAGAGTTTAACTGGTAACACTTTTTTTCGTCCATGGAAGATGTCTCCCCCCCTCCCCCTTTTTTACGTCTATCCTCCTTGGAGGACAATATTAAAAATTTCCGGAATTGATTTTTAGGTATTCGTAACTGTTGAATTTTACAGCAAGAATTTCACGGGTATCTCTATTTTTCTTAGAGATCACGTGGGATGTGTGAAAGGACCTTTTTTGCAACCTACACCTTCTAAGTTTACGAATTTTGGAAAAAAGCTCTCTAAATTAGCATCTATCTTAATGAACTCACGTATGTGCCAAATTAAGTATCATTAGCTTCAGTAGTTTTGGTAAGGTGAAATACTGACATACGTAAAAACGAAATTGTAGCGCGCCTCCTATATCATCTTTCTTTCATGCGACGCTCCCCCTGCCGGCGAGAGAACGTTCGTTCATCCCTTCTCTTCGCTCACGTATTCGCGCGTAGCATCTACCGTATGTTCTGAGATAGTGTTTATTCATTTTAAATGTAACTTGTGTGTTGTAACCGTTGTTCTCGTTAGTAAAATGTGTTGTTGTCTCAAGTGGTCTGTTTTCATGGAATGATCTACGTCTTTTTCCCTTACGCCGCTGCTCTCTGCCCCAAAGCTAGCCGATCGGGCACAAATGGCGCCCAACGTGGGGCCCGAAAGCCCGAACAATGACAAAGGATATATCTGCAGATAAGTGATTTTTACTTCTTTTTGATCAAGCACTCAAGGAACTTTCTTAATTTTGTCATCCTGGCAAATATAAGAAAAATTTTGGTTTAGAATTCACCCTGAATTCAGTTCATTCTGATCATCCGGATCGAAGAAAATACTTGTTTACCTTTGTTTTGATCATCCAGATCAAATTTAATATACGCATGCCAGTCAGTTCCTTTGGTGCCTGAAGCTTGAAAATCTCAATAATTTTCATATCTGAATTCTAAGTTTTGAAAAGAAAGGAAAAATGTTTTTTCATCCTGAAAAAAAGTTGTTCTCCAGAATTTCGTTTTCACACTGAAAACTAAGAGAATAACAAGTGTATATTTCTGCTTTCTGTTCTCAGCAGACAGATGTGCTGACTTTTGACGCCGTTGCCGCTAATAAAGTTTTGTTTTGTCTTGAGCTGTAGACATTGTATAAGGTGAATCAGTGATCTCATTTTATTTCATTCTGTTGTTGTTTAAAAGAAGATAAACTTCATTTCATAGCTTAAAGCTTATTGCTTTAAAGAGAATCAAGGTTCTTATTTGAGTAGATTTATCTAGTAATTGAACTATACTTTAAGTGGAATTGTTATTCATGTGCCGAAGTGTTTTCGAAAATGTTATTTTTGGTTAAGTGAATAAATTGGTATAAATACTTTTAGAGAATATTTAGATATTATAAAAGTTGAATTATGGCGTACCTTGCTAAAGGAAAGAAGCAAGATCTAGTTAATTTAGCCAGTGAACTTAACATCGCAATTCAAGAGGATTACAAAATAATAGATTTAAAGAATGCAATTCTTAAAAGTACAGGGTATGATGAAGAATTCACTAAAGAATTGCTTGATAATTTGATAACTGAAAGGAAGGAAAATGAAGCGCAATTAATTCAAAAGGAAAATGATGACCGTGTGTTTGAATTAGAGAAACTTAAGTTACAAAATATAACCCATGCTACAGAAACAGAAACCGTTCTAACACCTAGTAATTCAGATGTATCTAAATTTGAAATTAAGGGGTTAATTCCTCAATTTGACCCAAAGGTAGATGACATTAGTATATTTTTAAACCTTTTTGAGAAACAATTGACTTTTTTAAAAATACCAGAATCAAAATGGGTAGTATACCTGATCGGGCTTTTACCTATGTAAATTTCAAAGTTAATTGCAATAGAATCGGATTCTCAGAATAACCCACAGGAGTATGCGGAAAAAAAAAGATTTTATTACGCCGATTCAAGATGAGTGCGGAAAAATTTAGACAATCCTTCGTCCAACACAGGAAAAGTCCAGACTTTACGTGGAGAGATTACTTCTATGACTTAAGAAAATTTTTTGAAGGTTGGCTCAATGAGCTGAATATCACTACGTTTGATCAGTTGAAAGATCTAATAATTTCAGATCAAATAAAAAAGAAGTGTCCTCCTGATTACAAAGAACATTTTTTAGACCACTGGAGCGAGTGGAACGATCCAGTTTCTTTAGTTGATAAACTAGATTCTTACGAAGAAATTAGAAACCTAAAAGGTAGAAACACAAAACAAGAACAACATAAGGAAAATTCTAAGTACAAGTTCAGTAATGAATTTAAAAATTGTAAGAATGGTGTTAATCATAAATACTCAACAAATAGAACTGTTAGTAAAAATTATGAAAGACCTATTAGCTGCTATGGCTGTGGGAAACCGGGTTTCGTAAAGGCAAAATGTCCTACGTGTACGCCAAACGCTAAAGTTGATTCCGCCCAGGTTAGCTGCTTGAAATTTCAAACGTGTGCGATACAAGAACCCCAGGCAATGTTAATGAAGATTAAAGTAAATGGTATGTGGGGTCTAGCATGTGCTGACACTGGGGCTAGCCACACTGTTGCTGGTGAAACCCTGTATAATCTCCTCCGAGAACAAGGGATAAATTTTCATAAAGTAAATTTAAATGTAACACTCGCGGACGGAATGTCGAAGTTTTCTGAAGTTTATAACACCGATGTAGACATTGAACTAATGGGGAAAAGAATTCCTACTACAATATACGCGTTACCGACAGCTAAAGATAATCGTACCCTCCTTGGTACTGATTTTTTATCCAAAGCTGGTATTAGCTTAGATACCCAAAACAAAAAATGGTATTTCAACTGTAATCCTAGGAAAAGATTCAAATTTGAAAAATATGTATTTGTACCACCTTGTAAGCCAGATAAAGACACTTTTGACTCACCTTTACAAAACTGTAGCGCTAGGTCATCTGATAAAGATATCGAACCTCCTAAACTGAACACTTGTGTTTTAAAGGAAACTGAAGGCAGTCACTTATCTACTGAGGAAAGGTTACAATTATGTAAATTGTTAGAAAAGTTTTCAGGTATCTTTAGTCCAGGGGGAGAACCAACCCCTTTCATCCAGCACAAAATAGATACCGGCAACCACTCACCAGTAGCGGTACCCCCTTATAGAATGAATCCAGTCAAGAAAGAACTCCTTAAGCAAGAATTTGATAGGCTTTTGAAAGATGGAATCATCGAGGAGTGTGAATCTCCTTATGCTTCACCAGTGGTTCTCGTACCGAAACCAAATGGTAAAGTGCGTCTTTGCATAGACTATAGAAAGTTAAACGAAATTACAGTGGCTGACTCTTACCCATTACCCAGAATGGATGAGCTTCTCCATGAAGCCAAACAAACGTCATTTATGTCAACAATAGATTTACAATCAGGTTACCACCAAGTTCAAGTCCATCCGGATGACCAGGACAAAACAGCCTTCGTGTGTCCTTTTGGAACCTTTAAATTTCTGAGAATGCCAATGGGTCTCAAAACGGCACCAGCTACATTTCAACGCCTTATGGATCGTTTCAGGAATGGCCTCGGCGACATCCTAACTCTTACGTATTTAGACGACATAATCGTCTTATCAGAAACTTTTGAAAAACATATATCAGATCTAAAAAGTGTTTTCCAAAGATTACTCTTATTTAAACTTCGTGCAAATAGAGAAAAATGTCATTTTGCTGTGTCTAGAGTAAAATACCTAGGATTTTGGATTACGAAGAACGGAATCGAGGTAGATCCTGAGAAGACATCAGCCATCCAGAATATACCACCACCCAAAAACGTAAAAGAAGTTAAATCTTTCCTACAAACATGCTCATGGTACAGACGTTATATAAAAGATTTTGCAGAAATCTCAAGGCCTTTAAGCAATTTAACAAAAAAGAACACATCATGGCAATGGAGTTTTTCGCAGCAGAAAGCTTTCGAAACTCTAAAACAATGCCTCATTTCCCCACCGATTCTGAAGCAAGCGGATGGTACCAAACCATATATAATACGTACCGATGCAAGTAATTACGCGCTCGGAGCCGTATTACTTCAAGGCGAAGGATCTGAAGAACATCCAATTGAGTATGCCAGCAGACTGCTTACCCAAGCAGAGAAAAACTACTCTACAACGGAACGGGAAGCATTGGCCGTTGTGTGGGCGTTAAAGAAGTTTCGCGGATACATCGAGGGTACACTTGTTACTGTGGCATCCGACCACCAACCATTGAAATGGCTTCTTACCCTCAAATCACCAACCGGTCGCCTCGCCAGATGGGCACTGGAAGTGCAATCTTTTAACGTAGAAGTCTGTTATATCCCAGGAAAATCTAACGTAATAGCTGACATGCTTTCTCGACCAGTGTGTCCAGAACAAGAGACTGTTTGTGAAATTGATAGTATCGTCATCGCTGATATGCCAGCAAGAAATGTTAAAGATATGCGAGAAGCTCAACTTGCAGATGAATCACTAAGGAAGATAATTGAAGCGTTTGAAGATGTCCAAAAAACAGAAGCATATGCAAATTGGACTGAGAGAGGTTTTCTTATGAACCAGGGAGTTCTGTATCGCTATATCCCGGATGCAGACTCAGAAGAAGCGCAGTTAGTCATACCGTCATCAGAACGGGAAGCAATCCTTAAGAAACATCACGATGACCCCATGGCCGGTCATTATGGCGAAGAGGGTACGTATCAACGTATCGCCAAAAGATACTATTGGAATGGAATGAAGAAGTTTATATCGGATTACGTGAAAAAGTGTGCTGAATGCAGTCGCTACAAGGCAAGTAACCAGAAACCATCAGGTCTACTTAGAACACCCGTCTACTCACAACGTTTTGAGATACTTTCAATTGATTTGTTTGGCCCTTTTCCCAAAACAGCTAGCGGCAAACAGTGGATTTTTGTAATAGAAGATTGTGCAACCAAGTGGATAGAGCTTTTTCCTCTTGAACAAGCTACAGCTCGAGAATGTGCCAGAACTCTCATAGAAGAAGTTTTTATGCGGCATGGAATTCCACGACGAATTCTCAAGTGATAATGGCCCACAGTTTGTTAGTGCAGTGTTACAGCAGATATGTTTTACCTTGAAGATTGATCAAAATCTTACACCGGTATATTTTCCCCAAGCCAACCCTGTTGAACGCAAAAACAGAGATTTAAAACCAAGACTTGCCATATTGCTTGGAGACGAACATGATAACTGGGAATCGAAAATACCAGTCATCAAATTTGCAATGAATACGGCGGTATGCGACACTACTGGCCATACCCCTGCTTTTCTCACGTTCGGCCGTGAACTGAGAACAGTCGATGATGTAGTGCAAGATTTCACGGCTGTGGTACAGAACGACAACTTTGTACCAGAGATTACCCAGTATCTCAAAAGATTTGCCAAAATTACACAGGACATTAGACAGAGAGTGGAAATAAAACAGGATCAACGTAAATCCTACTATGACAAAAATAGGCGGCAATATTACTTTGTACCTGGTGACAAAGTAGGGTTACAAAGCACCCGCTTAGTAAAGCAAGTCATGCCAAGACTGCAAAGTTCATGCCCAAACGGGATGGACCATATTTGGTACTTACACAGAAGTCTCCCACCGCTTATGTCATAGCCAATCTAGACCAGCCAACAGTGCCCATAGCTACGTACCACACGTCGGCATTATCCCCTTATCGTGGAGTGGACACCTCCCCGATCAATCCACTTCGCAAAAGAGGTCGGCCTCCCAAGGTAGCACCACAAACAGAATTTTCACCTCAAACGAACAAGCAGACCATCGGGGGTCATCACACCTCTGGGAACACAAACCCCATGCGAAGAAGAGGACGACCGCCCAAGGTCAAACAATAAACACAAACCTACGAATCAGTGACTGTTTATGACTGTTTTCGTCAGCCTTAACGAACTTTCTTAAGGACTGTCTGTTATAGAAAAAAATTATTAGTGTCACTTGTAAGCACATTTTGTCTAATTTTTTTATCCTGGTCTCCTTGCCGTGACGTCAGCGGGACCAGAGGGGGAGTTTGTAGCGCGCCTCCTATATCATCTTTCTTTCATGCGACGCTCCCCCTGCCGGCGAGAGAACGTTCGTTCATCCCTTCTCTTCGCTCACGTATTCGCGCGTAGCATCTACCGTATGTTCTGAGATAGTGTTTATTCATTTTAAATGTAACTTGTGTGTTGTAACCGCTGTTCTCGTTAGTAAAATGTGTTGTTGTCTCAAGTGGTCTGTTTTCATGGAATGATCTACGTCTTTTTCCCTTACGCCGCTGCTCTCTGCCCCAAAGCTAGCCGATCGGGCACAAAATTACTTTGTTGCCAACCCAATAGATTCAATTTTGGGAATTTTGACCAGCAACTCGGCCATAAATCTCCAAATGTGTCCAGACTTGGCGAATTTTGATATAACAGTTCCCTGATGATTTCTCGGAACCATTTGGGCAAAGGTTAAAACACTTACTACACCATTGTATATACCTTTTGTTTAAAATAAACTTACTTTACCTTTGTTAAACTGTTTGAAAAGTGATCTGCCTTTTCACCGAAAAAAATATGTGATAATAAAAAATAAATGTCTGAGTTTAATATCCCTATTTTTTAGAAAAGTGAATTTTTGTCCATGTTTTAAAAAAATAATTCTTATTCTCAAAATGACCGATATTTGTTTTTTTGAAATTTTTACTGGACGTTTTCACCGTTACAACTATTTTAAATAATTAGGCATCCGTCACCTCACCCATTTAGCCTTACAAGAAAATATTTGACAAATTAACATCCTTAACTGTAAAAACATATTAATTTTTATTTTCAGTGAAGGAACCATCAATTTCCTCTTATGTGCTTATTTTTTTTCCAGAAAAACTCAAAAATACAAAAAAAAACCCTCAAAATTTCCTCATTAATTATTTTCATATTTCCATCAACGAACATTTTTAATTAAATTAATGTATGTGTTAAGAATACTTAAGTAGCTGCTTTTCTGAAAAATAAAAGCAGTATTTTTTTATTATTTTATTTTCAACTGAAGTGTAATAAATCTGAAAATTCGTTTAATGATAGTGTTTCATGTATAAAGTCTGGGTGTAATACTGTATCGCGTATAAAAAGAGAAATTTTATGCATGGCATTTCATAAAAATGATATTTATTAATTTAAGAAACTTATTATAAGCATTTTTATCTTCTAGATGGAGAAGATTGAATTTAACGAGTAGTTCCTGGAGGAGAGAATGGTAATATTATTTTTTAAACAATAATTCCACACTCAGTAAAAAACATTTTAAAATATATCTGTTGATTTTGTTACAGGAAAGTACCGTTTACTTTTACAGTATTTTAGCTTTCGTTTTATTTTATTATTTTTTATTGTTGTTTTTTTAAATAAATACAAAAGTTCCATTCAACTATGAAGTGTTTCGTATGAAAGGTTTAATTTTAAATCAAATATTTACTGAAAAATGTTTGAAATATTGAAAAGGCTCGATTTCAAGATGTGTACTGTAAGTTTTATTTACATTTCTAATGTAATTTTTTACAGGAAAAGTTAGTGAACTTTTTCTTTCCTATCAACACTTGGGCCGATTCACTTGAAATTTTGCACAAACCCTTAAAATGTGCGGGGGAAAAAAGGAAAACTTTCTAATACAAAAAGCTTCCGCCCAGACAGCACATAAGCTTAAATCAAGCTTGACATTTCTTTGAATTTGACCTATTAATACAAGCTTGACAGTTCAATTCAATTTAAGCTTGCAGCAAGCTATCAAAAGTCATTTGAAATGTCAAGCTGGAATACAGCTTGATTTTAGATTTCGAAAGTATACAGTGATGGCGCAATCTGTGAAAGAAAATGGACATTAATTGTCTAGCGTTTCCCAAATTTGCTGATATTAAATAAAGAAAAGTTCTTAAAAGTTGTGTTTTATTTTATTATCGCACAAAACCTGGACATTAGAACACGCAAGGGGAAGGAATGAATGGTATAAGCCCCTCTGAAGTGTAACACGAGGGGAGTTTTAGTTTTATTTACATATAATTAACATTAGTAATTCCATTAACTAATTAATTAGCCCTAAAATAAATTTTAATATAATTAACACAATTTAGTTAGTTAATATACTTCACTTTATGGGTGGTTCACCATAGAATTAAAAAAAAGATTCTATATTTCCAAGTATTAAAATTCTTCAAAATAAAATACAATTATACTACGAAATTGATTTCAAAATCAGTCGTTTGTCTCGATTTTGGCCAGCAGTATTGCTCAACATGAGTGTTACGATATTGAAAGTTTTAAAACGTGTCCTGCTTTTAAGTTTATATTATGCTTACTTCAATATTAGTAGAGTCTATAAATCACACATTACATTATTTAAATTTTGATTCATTCCATAGAAAAGTAAAAGAAACTTATCGGCATCGCTCATATACTGATCGATCTGGCGAGAAAACGTACCAGTCACTTCAAACCGCAACAGTCACTTCAAACTTTAGTCATAGGAGCGCGAGGCTTATTGGCGGAACGGATAGCACGCTGTCCTCCTAGCACATAGTTTCCGATATCGAACCCAACCGTGGACGTTTGATGGTAACAGACTGAAATAACTTAACATTTCAGCATAGAGGGGAAAATGCGTGGAAAAATAAAGTATGTGGGGCGCATTCGCCGGCGATAGCCCCGTGTATTTAGAAAAAAAATTTAAGCTTGAAATTAAGCTTGCTTTGTCAAGCTATATTCAAGCTTGCTAGGTCAAGCTTAATGCAAGCTTGCCAAGTGTAAACTAGAACACTTGATTCAAGCTTGCATTAAGCTTACACGCTTGAAAATTTTAAGCTTAATTCAAGTTTATTGACTTGATAAATCAAGCTTGCTGCAAGTTTGATACAAGTTTGCTGTGCTGTCTGGGCGAAAGCACATTGGCACAGACACTTTGCATATTTCCAGTCGGCATGTATTAATATATTGAGCATTTCAGTGGTCCTATTTTAAATGAATGAACCGTTTTTCAATTTCAAGAGCGATTCACGGTTTTGAGTCATGCATCTAAATTTCAGTAGTTAAATATTGTCGAGTATTTCTACAGATCCAGGATTCCGTTTGAAATGTTTTTCTATTTACGACAAAATAATCAGTCCAACAATGCTGAGTATTAATTTCCTCCCCCCTAATTTTTTTTTTCAGTTGAGTGGACACCGAAAACGTTGCTTCTGTGATAACTGTGATGTGTGATGTGAGTAGAACAGAAAATCAAACATTCCGTTTATTAAAGTAAAATGATAAGTAAATCTTCCATGTCAAAACTTTTGAAATCTCACGGATTCTGTTGGCAGTACCAGGTGTTGCTGCATATGATAAGTGGAAAATCCATATTGCGCCTGTGCAGCTCTGTGCAATTTGGAAGATGTTTTGCCACGCATGCTACTATTTGAAATAGATAAAATTTCAGTAAAATCTGAATGTTTTTAAATATTCATTTTATTCTTTCATAATCAAACATTTTATTTTTTGAGTCTTAAGGAATTTTAAAAATTACTTCAGTTTCCCTTTGATAGTAGCATTTAATGATTTAAGTGACAGCAATGGATACTGCTGCAGTGGTAAGTGAATGGTAATATTAAAACCGGTAGATAAATTAATTGCTTCTTGTCGGCGCTTTTGCGTTATACGTTTAAAAGTGTATTAATAATTTAAATGCAAACACATTTTGATGAAAAATATTACATGAAAATATTTCACAAACATTGATTGTATATTCTATTGAGAGCATGCGAACATACAAACTGTTTGCGTGAGAAAAAATGCTGCTGTCTTTTAACTTATAGAGTTATTTTAAGAAAGAACGCAGTAGAAGAACGAGTACTTAATTTTAGTGGATAATATTTAAAAAATATAATAATAATATGTTTAGAGCCAACCATAATCTTTTGTGGTAAAGAAATCGTTAAAAATGAAATAAGCTCTTTTTTAAATTCATTTCTTTTGTATATTTACTTACTTGTTGAGTTTTTCGTACATGGAAATAGATACAATTCTTCAGATTTTCCAGAAAGTTGTGGGATAGAGCGTTTAGTCAATATCTTTTTCGATGTTTTTGAAAAGTACTCAATAACATGGATCATTTCCTGTTATTGACTTTTAATACACAAAAATGCTACGTACTTTTGTATTTTCTTATTCGAGGATATAAACGACTCAAGAAAATCAGTGCTAAAATAATATTTGTTAAAATGTCCAAATTTTTCCTATAAGGCTCATGATAGCACTATTGGATAAACATTTTTCAAGCAATATTTCACGAGACATATTTAGAAAATGATTTAATTTATTTGAAATTCTAAATTACTTTGAAAGAGAAAGTTTAAAATTATATAGTTAAATATTGACTCAATAATAAATTTACTGTCGGTCGCCTTTATGGACGACTGATGAAGCAGATTATGAAAAAGACAAATATCTACTTACGACTTTTAGAATATATCCATATCATGCATCAAAAACTTAACATTTCTGGGCTATAAAGACTATACACTATTGTTGACATTTTTCCCTCTCATTAACTTTCTTATGCAATCATGCTCGTTTCAGAAAATAATATGTGTTTAGTTTCAGCTAGCATTTTTTCAATCCACTGTTTTAATTTAGCAACAAAAATTTTTCCAGTTTGTAGGAACAGCTTTCCTTTTTAATAACTGATGTATTATTTTTCTTTGTAATAGCTTGGTCAGAATCCTAGTGTTAGATTGACCGCTATGTTGTCCGTTTTAAGTGATCTCTTAGTTTCGAGCAAATTTCAAATGAGAGACCTGGCACCTGGTTTGTCATTCTCAGTGGTATTCTTAGAAAAAAAAGGACATTGGAGCCACGTCATATTTTACGTACACCAATTCCCTTTAGTGTTCTCGCTCCATAGCAGACACAGTTGAGAGAAGAACTACCTACCTAAGCACTTTCTTAGCCGGTGCTTCTTCACTTTTGGTGTTCTAATGAGAACCCTAATGTTCCTCTAACGGTGTTCTAATGTTTAACCGACAGATCTACTGCTTCACTCTGATAATTTGTTTTAACATACTGTAAGAGGTCTTTTTCTTAAGTAATTGTACTAACTAAAGCGGTATTTTGATGATTACTCTATTTCTGATATGTTAGATTCAGGTACTAATATAGCAGATTCGAAGAGGTGTAAGCTGCTATTTTTTCTTGTAATATACTAGTTATTAAGGCTCTTTATTCTTGAGATAAACTATATCCTATATTTAAAAATTACTGATTCAAATTTCAAATAGCATACCCTACTACTGTTGCCATTTTATAGCTCTCAATCTATAAACAGCTGACTTAAAACATTATGTGTGTAAATTTCAATGTTCTAATATTTATTAAACATTATTTTTAATTTGAAGAATGATGATGCAAGAAATGTTTCACTTTTTAAAAATACATCGCACAGATGGATTATTTACTTAATTGATTCTACTTTTAACTGCTACAACTACTGTATACAGGGTGTCCCGAAAAGTGTATAACGCGATTTATTTCGTTATCTATTAGAGATAAGTGAACAATGTACATTGCAAAAAAATGGCCAAAATAAGGTACGAAAAAAAAAAACACTAAGAAAAAATTCCACCCGTTAATTTTCAAAACGTTGCTAGGTTTAAATTTCTATACGACCCCTGCAGAAAAATTTGCAAATAGTAAAATATGCCCCCATGTATCAATTAGGTGACGTGCAAAATTTCAGCCACTCATCATAGAACTGCCTATGGCCCCAAGGGGAAATCGGGTTATAATTGCATTGTTGTATATACAAAATGAAGCAGCCTACAGGACTTAAAGAGTCCTGCCTTATAAAAAATGCCTTTCTACAAGGACATAGCTGGCAATAAAATAGCTGATAGCCTAAGGAAAAGTGGCAATGATGACCCCTTTAATTCATTGGCTCCTCTAACCTTTTCAGAGTTATATTCTAAATTTAAATACCGTATTCGTTTTCCTTCCCCCATTCCACCTGTGCATCACTGCCATACAAGGGGCACTGCCTTCGTTGCTTCATGTCCCTCCGTTACACCAGTCAAGAACAATCCACTAATTCATGGCTTTAAAGCAGCAAACTTTAAATTTCGGTTAAAATAATAAGGGAAGTATTTTTCCTATTTGTACCAAGTGTTTAATTTACCAGCCACTATGAATCACATTCTTCATTGCTTGGATCTCACAAATAATCTCTATGAATACCCGCTATTCGATTATCGAATTTTTGAGAGTTTAATGTCATAAATATAACCTAGCTCTGCTGAGCGTGAGGATTTTTACAATACAGTACATAGCACAAATCCTGGGACTCTCTTTAATGGAGAACGTTTTTCGAATTTTTCGCAGGTACTTAGCATCATCTCCCTGCTAAGTAACAAACAAGAGTTTAAAAAATTTATATGCATCAGTAATGGTAGGAAACTGCTGCAAACAAAGTTAAACTTAGCTTTAAAGTTTCGTCCATGTCGTAACGCATTTACCGTCTTAAAAGTGACGTCACCTCGTAGTAATCAAAAAGAATTTTTAATTTTTACTTTAGTTATGCAAAGAAATACACTTGCCCTTTTTTTCCTACATGTTTTGATGCAAAGTTATACAAGTATTGTTACGATGTTGCAATCAGTATTTCAAATGGCTATAAAATTTATCTTTACGCATTAAATTTATATAGTTTCTCATTTTCAAGATTTCCATTTCAAGCTATTTCTTACGGGAAAGAATTTCATTGACGATGACGTTGTACATACTACAAATCAATGTTACACTGCATAACTATGAATAAGTACTGTTTAAAAACTATTCATAATATGCATTGAGAAAAATTAGTATTTTCATAAAATCCTTTGGGGGAGTGTGGGCTCGTTGGGCTTAGGGGCACAGTGGACCAGGCTCAGTTATTTTTGAAATACTATTTTATTTTATTATCATCAAATGCCCTTAGTAGTTGCGCAAATCCTATAAAGAAACCACACGTCTTAGTGATAAGGAGCCATTCTTATTTCAGTGAGTTGCATTTTAGCACTGCCGAGTAATTTTCAGAAGTCTGCTACTTTGTTTTCTAACATTTGTTTAATTAAGATTAGAGCACTAAACTAAAACTCTCTTATAAGGTAAATTTATAGGTTTAAACATTGTTTACTGTTACTTTATTTTTTATGATAAAGAAAAAAAAATACTATATTTTTGAAATTCAAGAATATGGGGTGCCTTGGTCCACTCGAGTTGGGGTATATTGGACCATGGTCTATCCTACTCCAAGTAATAAGAAGTAACTTTTTAGCCTTTTTTTTGCTTTTAATTAAAATAATTACATATTATTTTATTCATGTTCCCCAGACTTTGGGTACCTTGGTCCACTCTCGAAGCTTCTTTTTAAAAATAAATATAAAAAAAGTGTACGCACAGGATATATTGAAAAAAATTCTGGATGCTGATAGCTGTGTAATGAGTCACATGGAAAAAAAACGAGCTGTATAGTTAATTTTTTGATGAGATAAAAAGGAAAAGCGGAAAAACGGACCACAGTGCCCCAACTCCCTCTATATATGCATTATATTGATATGATATGATCAGCAAGTTAAAATTTAAAACAAATTTGAAAACTACAGATTAAGATTTAAAACACATGCAGACAATGCTTATTTAAATAGCAGGCTGCATTAATCAAAATTAGTGTTCTTTCGACGGTCGAGGATATAAATGTAAATCTGAAGAAAGGTAAGTATATATCGTTTAGATATTTAATGAGTATTTACTTTACAACCTTTCAGATGTAAGTAATGGTTAGCATTTTCTGGGCCATTAAATTAGTGAAATTGCTACTTCAGGATATAAAAATATAGCTCATTCCTTTTGGGAAACGCAAGTAATATTTTATGAGCAATAAAATACCATGAATTTACAGTTATGTGCGGTTTAACTTAATTCAGAGATATCAAAGGATATAAAAGGGGAAAAGTAAATTTATTGATTTTTAAGGCACATTAATCAAAATTCCAATCTCATTTTTTTTATAAAATGTATTAAATTTTGCTTTTATTTTTATTGGTCGATAAAATATTCTAATCATCTAGTAGACATTGCCTGTGTATCAGACTATTTACTTCAATTTCTTAAAAACAAAATATAATATTTTTTTATATAAAACATATTCTGGTACTTTAAAATTGTTCATATTTAAGGGAATGTAAGAAAGTGCGTAAACCATTTTAAACACAGTTGATTGAGCTTATAATTTCTGATTCCCTGTCTGTCATGTGATATAAACATCGTATCATGTGATCTAAATTGCGTAATTAAGAAGAGAAGGAATATCGCTGGAAAGACAAAATAAATTCATTAGTTATCGAATTTGTATTAAAGGGAACGAAATTTAACAGGAGAAAACAGATAACATGAAGAAGAAATTGTTCTTACGATACGATTCCCCACACATACCAAATTGAATATTATTGTATGTTAAGGTTTTAATATTCTGTTGTTAAATAAATTTTAGGAGAAATGTACATATTTATATATACGGTTTCTTTTATGCACCATCTATTTAAAAAATATTGAAATTGGTATTGAATTGCGCACTAGATTTCAAGTGCCAGTAGAAGCACATATGTGAAATTGAAGAAAAATAAATTTCAAATGGAAACCATGTTAAGGACTACAATACGTGTTAGACGTTCATTGGTTCAGATCATTCTTATTCTAAGACGATTCTCAGTGGAAATAGATGTTATGTACAGCTGCGCAAAAAAATACGTCCGTTTGCACTTAAGGTTGGCAGTCCCTCGTCGTACAGCAAAGTTATATATACCATTCTTTTATAAATACCGTATACTTTAATTCACTATTACTTTAATTTGCATAAGTGACTATCTTCATATTTAATTCTGCTAGTTTTTGTAAATGGCTACATTCTATTTTCACTTTATTAAACGAAAGAAAACCATCAACTGACCCCAAATATAAATTTTCACCAATTTTATACGATAATTCCCGCAGATGTTGTGAATCCTTTTTTACGCGATTTTAAGGGATTATCTGGAAATTGAAAAACGCTATTTGTAGGTCCAAATTTCGCCTTGCATTAATTTCGATCGTGACAAGTAAAAGAAATAAATGTGATTTGCAGGGAAAATACTAATTCTAGTCTTAAAGTTTTTCGTACTGAGACTATCAAGGGTAGAATTTAGAATATTTAATCAGTGGTCGAAACGAACCGTGACTCAAAAACTTCCTTCATTCGTATACATAATCTAAAGAAAAAATGCAAAGCGACTGCTTACGACTTTGAAAATCTTTCTAACCTGTAAGCAGGCGCGCTGGGGTAAATTTTACCCCGGCGACATTTTTTCATCGAAAAATGGGAGAAATTTTTTGAGAACAAGTTTGATCATTCTTCTACATTTCAAGGTCAAGGTCTAGTTGGGGAGGGTGAAATAATGTCGTTTCTTTGTTATCCGGAAGGCAAGAAAATTCCATTTTCGGATTAAATACTCCCACGCGACTAACAATGTTTCATTACGTTGTTAACGTAAACTAAATATAAACTAAATGTAAATTAAATATAAATTGACGTTACACAACTGGTATGTATCGGCAAAAGGCTATTAGGTGAATTAATATAATATTAATAAAGTAATTAGTTTTTTTAGGTATAAAGCATATCATATAAAATTTTCTTCTCAGAAAGCATGATATTTAATGGAACTGCTAGAAATATCTAAATAAATATGAAAAGCACGATTTCCTCCAATGAAACGTAATAGAACTAACGTATTTTACGTTTTAAGTCCACAAATTTGTTTTTCAAACGTTTTTAGTCAAAAATATAAAGAAGACAAAATGGGGTAAGATTTACCCCATGCGAATGCTTAAGTTAGAAAAGTAGGCGCTTGCTTACGGGCTAATTTTTAAATTGTTATTGAGTATTATAAGTTTCTCTTATGTGGTTGTAACGCTTCCAGGAGTGAAAATCTGTTCTCTGCTCTTCTGACTAGAAGCATGAAAGTGACTTAGCATGAAAATGACAGTTTTTATTTACTGTAAATTAAATTACTAAACGTAAAAATTTTAAATTTTGCACAGTAATGTAATATATTTTTCTGCAGCCATTTCCATCGAAATTTGGCTGGTGTGTTATTCAATTTTTTTAATATTAATTTAATAATTCATAAATCATATTAACATTTTATTAAAAATTATAATAATAGTAAATTATGTCTGGGTCGTTTAGTTCTAATAGTACGAATAAAAATCAGCCTATTATTATCAATATTATACGTAATATGAATTAAAGTATGAAAAAAATATTTTAACATAGGGAACGGGAGATTTATAAGCTAATAACTCACCCATTTTCAGTTCAAATTTATTGAAAATTGTTATCCGGGGTTCAAATGAGCTAAATTTTTGAAATATGAAGTGAAATCTAGGCATTACTATTTGGGGGGGGGAAGTTGGTGTGAATTTTGATATGGGGATGGCCACTTATGCAATTTTTATGCATAGAAAATTAAAGTGTATGTCAATCGTAAACGACTGGTATATGTAACTCTTCTGTGCGACAAGCGACGTCCGAATAAAGTACAAGTGGCAATTTTTTTTTCAGCAGCTGTACATCGTATAAGAAAGGCGTATTCCAATAAATTTACTTCTGATTTAATAATTGAGAGACGAATCATCTCTTAACAGGTTCATCCACCCAGCTCCTCAGTACATAGCAACATAGTAATCTTTCTGAATACCTCCAAACTACCGAATATCAATTAGAAACAAGAATTCAGTATAACAGTCATGTTATTTCAATACCATTTTACATTTAAGAAATGACTCATAGTAACATTCACGAAAGTACATAAAGGGGACAGGAAAGGGATGTCATGTCAATATTTGAAATGGACGAAATGTCAATATTACGAAAATTGGCATACTTGGGAAGTTTGTAAAGTACGTGCCACAGTTCGCAACCCATGAACAGAGTAAATGGATGCAAAATGTAACACTCCCGAATATCTAAGAATTAATATAACGGAATTGTGAATTTCGTCCTTCAAGGAGGTTTGCTGACAGCCTCCACATTTTTCACAGGCCTTTCTTGAAATAGATAAATCAGTTATCCTTGAAATTCGTGCCTTAAGATATAAAAAAATGAGAATCCAGTGTTTAGGGACCACAGCTTTTTCGCAAAAACTCATTAAAAAATTTCGTTTGAATTTGATAAAAATTTAAAAGAAGGCAACATTACTTTCGAATACACCTAATGCAACTCATATATATATTTCAGTCTACAAATGGGAATTTTAAATTTATATTTACATTCGAATTACATAAATATATGTATTAGTTAATGCAAGAAGTTATGGGAAAAATAAGCAAAATAATATATATATATATATATATTTCTCACGAAATGTATTCAGCAGAAAAATTATCTTCTTTCATAGAAACATTATGTGATCATATTTATTAGTTTTGGTTTTTCTTTCTAGGTATACGAATGCACTTTTATGCTGAAGTCACATCAGAATTATTTTTTTCTCCCAGCAGACAAAAAACATATTTTGCCATACAAATTATCTCCCTTAGTAAGTATTACGTTAATACTTTATCGAGTCATACAATCTTTATTTATTTTTGGTGTATCTTTGCAAGGAAATCAGATAACAGTAAATTAGATTGTGTACACGTAGTACAGTAATCCATAAACTTAATTGTACTAATAGGAAAGTTTTGGACTTATAAACTAGCTGAAAGTAATATTATCATATATAAACAAATCCTATAAATACTAAACTATTTTATTGGAAAAAAATATGCAAGGGAGTGGGTTTATTAATAACATTATTTTTGTTATAATAATAATAATAATTCTCTAAAAAATGCGCTTGATGCTATTGTCAATTTTTTATTCATATATAGACGGGAAAAGAAATGAATATTTTTTTTTTCAACAAGACAAAACTTATGTACAAAAATTTTGTTTTAAAAACCATATAATGAAAGAAGGGTTTGATATCACATATGGACTTTTTATAGTATTTTTTCTTCATTATTGAACAAAATTTTCAATTTAAAGGACACATTTTTATTTAGATAACATCTGTCCAACGTATTAAATTTAAACTTAAAAACTGAAAAAGTAACATGGTTATTTTTCCATAACCCAGATAATCAATACAGATTACAAACACCTAACAGCTTTAATTGAACCGTTTCTCCTATTCAGATTTTCGCTTCTCTTAAATAAAAACATTTTGAGAGGTATATTTTTAATACTGTGCAGTACAAATTGGTTACATCGGATTTAAAGTTGGTTTATTTGTTATAGTTCATTATTCATTTTAAAAGTATTTTATGTTTTAAACGCCCATGATAAATAAAAGCATTTATTTTGTTTTCTTTAGTATGAAAAACGTCATACGGATAGATTTACTTTTACTTCTTTTCTTTCTTCTTTTTAACACTTCTCCATGTCTGTTGGTTTTTGGTACTTTTTTATGATTAAAGAACACAAAAAAAACTTTGAAAATGCATATTTTAATATTTACAGAATGCTTCATGCAAAACCGGCCCGTCATATTTAAACAATTAACGTTAAATTTTATTATCTGTTCACTTCAATTGTTGACTTTACGGGCCGGTTTTACGTGACGCTCTCTATTTACTTTTTAACTATAAACGCAAGGTCAGTCTAATTTATAAGATACTATTAGAACGATTTACATGTACTAATATTATTCGCCAACGTATGCGGTACCAAAATCGAAGATATTTCCACGCTGCGAACGATAACAGCTAGATATAAACATTAGTGCAATAACAATAACGCATGTGCGAAAATCCAAATTAATAGTTCAATGACGTCACATGGAGCAAGCATATGTCACGCAGTAGCTAGATTATAAAACAATAATAATGAATACACAAAAATAAAAGATCCCTCGGGCTTTTTCACAGCTTTAAAATATCGAATTTACAGTACTTGGAGCAGTAATCGCCAATCAAAAAAAAATATGCCACCCTGCATTGGGCTAAAGCACATTTTAGCTATTTCCTGTTTCAACATCGGCTTTTATGATAGCACCAAAAATGTGTAGCAGCCCTAACCTTAATAAATTTAATAAAAAATACTGTGTTAAATGAAAGAAACGTGATTTTCATTAAAATGAGTACAACACTGCACTGAGTATAAAAAGCAGTAAGGTATGGGGCGGCAAAGTGTCCTGTTGCTCTTACATCTTGTATGACATATTTTGTTATACTTTGGATTTTATCGTGAAAATCAGAATGTTTTTTTCTCCTCTCCGCAAGAGCTACAAAAGCTCTGGCGTCAACTTCTTTCTCACGTTCCGTTCCTTTCAGCTGCTCCTCTGCTTAAAGAAAAAAATAAAATAAAATAACAGTTGACGCCACTTATACTCTTTGCACTCTCACTTGAAATTTTTTTACGGTTTCGCCCGCTGTATGAAAGCATATGTTCGTGGCTTCTGGAAATTTCCCAAAGCAGTACTTTTTGAACAGCCATAACGGTTTTTCATAACGGTCGTTTTAGCAGTTGGATTGTTGGATCTGGTGTGGTGAGGCTACTCTGCTCACTTCATGTGATGCAGGTCTTCTCCCAGCGACACGTAAGGCCCACAATGGTATCAACGCTGTAAATTTTTATGAATGTATGCTCTCCCAAGTCTCTTTTCGAGTGTACATTGTAATTTTTAAATGAATATAATCCAGAAGCCCTAATGTTCCGAAGGTGTAAATGAAAGTTTGTCTGAAAAAATGCTTCAAATGAATTTTCGTCATTTTAGCAAAATTTGTTCTTCAGCGAAATATATCGGGTGTTTCAAAAATGATCGGTATATTTGAAAAAGCAATAAAAATTAAACGGGCAGCGATAGAAATAAACCGTTTGTTGCAATATGCTTGGGACAACAGTAAATTTTCGGGCAGGCAAAGTTTCAAGTTTAGTTACAATGTTCCACAACAGATGGCGCTGCAGTCTGGAAAAATCTAAACTACGATATTTTTCTCATGTACACCATACACAGCAATAATATAGCCCGTATGCGCCAATTCTGTTTATTGACGTAGACGTCCAAATAAAAATATTCTTCGTCAGTAAACCAAATGCTGCCCACATTCATAATAATCTTTTCAAAGTTTTTTTAATTGGACCTCAATACAGTGTGGTTTACAAAAACTATTTTTCAAGTATCTTTTAGCTCTAGAGTGCTGTTAATACAAAGCTTTTTGTCTACCTGATGAAAGGCCGAAAGGCCAAAAGCTGTTAATACAAAGCTTTTTGTCTACCTGATGAAAGGCCGAATCCTCTCGCAGTGGACTGGGCGCTAAACTCCGTTCCCATAAGAACACGGCAGGTGAAGCAGCACCCGGCTTGGCCAGTGCTTGGGAGGGACTTCCCCCTCTCCGCCCGTCCGCTGTGGAACCGTGTACGCTAATGGGAGCTGGTGCACGTAAAATCCGTCGTGGCTCCAAAGTCATCCAAGTTGTTAAACGATACCTCTGGGGGTGCCGATTTCAGGGGGTTGGTCCCTCCTCTGTAATTGGTCCAAAATTACGGGACCCCGAGCTAAGACGGACTTCCTCCCACTGGGGCTCATTGAAATGGAAGCCGCTCCTTCAGCCCATCACCTGCCTATATAGGGGGATCTGTCACCGCAACGCGGTTGCCAGAGGGCATCAGCAACAACAACAACAACAACAACAAGGCCGAATCACTTTTCAAGGATTGCCAGATGAAATTTGAAAAGTTGCAAGGTTTGCCGTTTTTGGTGATTTATCTTGGACACAGATTATCTACCGTATTTCTCGAGAAATTAGATAACCCTAATGTCTACTTAATTGGAATATAGTGTCTATATTGGTGTAAGTAAAGGTGAAGTATAGTTAGAAAATGCCTGGCGATGATTTTAAAACACTTTTAGTAGACGATTTTAATATTGATTTCAAATTTGAAAAAGTACTTTATAGAACAAGAAAAACAAATACGGCACACTCACGAATTATGATGGCATTCCAAAGAGGATTTTAAAACTCAAGTATAGTTAGAATATGACGGACGAATATTGTAAAACAGTTTTTGTAGGTGATTAAATGTGTAACCAAAGTATATTCAATATTTATTTATTTATTTTCCATTTGTGTTAGTTGGTTTAACAATACCCATTCCGTGCGAAGAACGGATGCTTCAGCTAGTGTACATATAAATACGCTTATTAAAATCTTTGTGCCCCTTTTGCAGCATATTGCACTTTGGAGGATTGTGAAATTCGGTATATTTAAAGTTCGAATGGAGGTGGTTATGCGAATGATAAAGTTTTTGTGTAATATGTCCATCCACTGTAAAAAAAAATTGGTCACTGTAAATTGGCGAGAAATATGTTGCGCTTCAGTCAGCCGATAAAAAGCCAAATAACTGAAACACGCGCCAATTGCAAACAAATCTAACGTGAATCACTGTGCATTATTTCCAGTACGTTCTTTCATCTTATATAGTTTGGAATTTTAATTTAATTCCATGTGTTTTTCCCATTTCCACATTTTTAACAGACGATTAATTCAACAAACATACAAATTTCTTTTAGTGATACTATTATATATTGTAATTTATATACGTTCTTTCTTAGTGTGCTGATTAACATTTTCGAATTTGTTTCGAGGAACCACGATGTTTTAGAAGTAGTCTTTTAATGTTGCCAAGAAAAAAAGTATTGGTGGGATTTACGCCCGGCTATTCGAAAAGTACCATAGTTTGACACCACATATGCTACTGTTGAAAGTTAATTGCATAGTTTTACTGATCAGAAACTTCAGTAAAGAAAAGGGATGTGGATCAATTGCAGCCGCTCCAACAGCTATCAATCAAATCGAGGTGTGAGTTGCAGAGGAATCCATACCTTGTTTCCCCTCAAAAATATGCTACCGCTGGTCTTTGCGACACCCAGAAAAACATCATTGGGTCTGGCTATCGCTATAGGGGGCTCCTCGAAAATATGCAACTGAAGACCCTTTCCTAGAATCCAAGATACATCACTGGGTCCGACCGTTTTTTGTAGGGCCTCATCGAAAAATGATACTTGCCCTTTGGGAGACTGCAAGGTTCCTCTATGATTGTCCCCCTCCCTTTCATTTCGCGGCCGTGGATTAAATTCATCAGCGGTGTAACTCGCCATTTTCTGCTTTCGCCCAGGGCAACTAACGCAGTCCCGATTAAAGGAAAAAATAATCAATGGATCAAGAATGCGCATCAGTTTTATGCACCGTAATGCCATTGATTGTGAAGTTTTAATTGGAATCGCATGCACTAGGAAAATTTGAATTCCAAATAAACTGATAATTCGGAATATTTCCCACATACAACATATTCCAGAGCTATTTTATCTTTCCCTTATCTCTCAAAAGAGACCAATTTCCAATTATACCTGCATTTGCGATGGCAATAAGTAAGTCTTCAGGAAAAACATTCGAAAAAAAAAATGAATATTATTGAGGCAGCCAGTTTTTCAGTTGCACGTCGCAGAAAAGTGGTGTTCGATCATTCCTTGGTTTGAGATTCTATATTAATTTTTTATTTAAATTTTATATACTTTAAAAAAGACAGACGAAATAACTGTGTAGTCTTAACTAAACCTAGCCAGTATATCTATAAAATAAATAAATAAATAATAAAATAAATAAAATAAACAGGGGAATGTAAAAAAAAAATGCATTGCTGCTTTTTAAATATGGCTTAGCCAAGGTATGTTGCATTTTCCCTATCTTTTTACATTTTTTAAATAACTGGAAAATTAATGCATGATGACGTATTTGTACAAGCTCGCAGCTGACGTAATAGAACAAAAAAAAATACCGTTATAAGGAATGATTACAGAGCTATAAGCGATAGAGGTTTAACATATTACGGTCGAGTTTCGACCACTAAGCCACCACTAGTACATAAAACTTACGCCACGATCTTAACGCAATTTATTGCCGCTTTTTTTTTTCACACGGAGGGGATATTTCGATTTAAATATTACGATAGAACTTAACTAAAAATAAGAATTTCACGATTATTACTATAAGTGGTATTTTAATACGTTGCTTATTTAAAAATCGAAATGTGTTAACTCATCTGAAAATGTTCTTCATTTTAAAAGTTAAAAATTTCGTTATAAAGCCTGAAATATTAAAAAAGTTCTGTTTTTTTTTCGGCATTTAACTATACCGCAGTCATATCAGTTTCCTAGCATATGCATGTTGCGAGTATAGTTTTATTTAGGCATTGAATTGCGTTCTTCCATAACGGTCCTATGTACTTAAAATAAAATAAAAAATTCAACGGCGTTGTAAACTTCAATATTATGCCTTTTGTAAAGTACTGTGCGAAATATTCAGGTTAACTCACTCAACTATTCGGGGTACATTTTACGGCAGTTAAACAGTGACGTCATAAATTTAAAAAAATACGTTATCTTTGTAAGCTATCAAAGATTATGTCCTGATTGCAATTAAAGCGATTCTAATAGCTCGAGATTACACAGTTTGATATTTATCACAATACAGAATCATGAAGGATTTATGAGTTATCGCTAAATCGGATAAACGGAGTTTGATAACATTTAAATTGGTACCGCTTGGATGTTTTCCACCACGGCGAAATGAAATATTCTGCGGTTCTATATTCGCCAAACTGATAAGAATTATGCATAAATAAAATATAAATGGAGAGTTTCCTTAATAGCATCCATAATGTGAAATGATTATTGTATATGCTAATGCGTAAATTGCAGAGAATCACAATAGAACCAAAAAGTCCCATATGTGCCAAATATTCTGAAATAAATTGAGCATTGAAAAGGGAGAAGCGAAAATCGATAGTATTAATATAAGAAATAGGAAGTATTAGTATAATTGTAAGCATTCTATGAATAAATCACAATATACCACGTTAATAAATATTTCATGAAATTAAAGTGTTCTGTCCTTCCTTTTTCATCAGTTGTCTTACAACTAACTAAGCGATAATCAATTCTAATGTGCGTTAATATGTCCCGCAGTTGTTTCAACAGAAGAAATTAATTAAGCTTTTTTTAAATGAAATTTTGTTTTGCCACATGTAGTTATGATCATATTTTCTCAAAATATTCGAATCCTCCCGTATGAAGAGCGGGTGTACAACTATGTTAAAATCCAACGGTTGTCGTGTCTTAGGCATTTAATGTGCTTAAACCTAAAAAACACTATAATGCAGAAATGAGGCATTTTGGAAGTGAGGAGTTTTCCATGTAAACCGCCTTTTAATTTTTTGATCGCGATTGACACTCACATTATTTTTTGTGTCATTATATTGCAATGATCTCAAGTTAGTACTCAAGACGAAAACTTTTGTCAAGAGTGAAATATTTTTCCTTTTTTTAGATTCCACATCTCTGGAATTAATTCAAATTACACGTGTAAGGAAAATTTTCGTTTCCCATCGCGCGGAGAACGGGCGTTGCAGTTGATATTGAATAAAAAAACGAGTGTCGATAAATTAATAATAACAGTGCGGCGGCAGCACTTTGCGTTATGTCCCTCTCCACCTCCAGGACACGAGTCTCCAAGAGAATCGACTTGAAAGCACGAGAGGGTTTTCGCAACCAGGCCAGTTTTTTCCACAGAAGCAGAGTTATGCTAATGTGAACAGTGTTGCTATGTGAACAGCGACACTATATAAGGTCTGTAGCTAGTTAGTAACGTATGTAGCGAGTTACTACGCCTGGGGTATAGTCCCCTTTTTGTATTCGGCACAAGGTGCCAGTTTGTGTTTTATCTGTTTTATGTTTTCGTTTTAATAAAGTGTTATGTTGGGAAAAGTTGTGTTCAATCGTGAATACACACACGTACAATGAGAAGGGCAGAAAGTTATCATCTGCCACTTCAACTGGTGACCCGGAATAGGACAAAACCATCTTCTGTAAGAAACAAAGTGTGCTACTCTGGAAGTTCGATCGATGTTCAAAGTCAAGCCTCTTCAGCAGCTTGGGCAAGATCTACAGTCAAGCTGGCCCTCGGTGAGTTTGTTGGAGCCGCCTTATTGCAAAGAACGGTGTTCTACGGGTAAAGATTTCCTCTCGTCTGCTGCCTCGACTTTCCTGCGCGCACCGTCATCAAGTATTTGAAGACAACGGACAAGACAGGTGGCAAGTTTTAAACAAACATTTATACATTTTTCTTCATCCCCATTTAACTGGTTGCTCAGTCAGGCTTTCCAAAAATGAATGGTGAAACGTCTGTAGAGGCGGTGAAAACCGGCGACATTAGTCGCGTAGCTCTCAAGTTACCACCCTTTTGGGAAAAATTTCCAGATTTATGGTTCGCTAATATAGAATCACAATTTCACATCGCGAACATTAGTGAAGATTCTACAAAATTTTATTACATAGTGTCTAGTCTAAATGCTGATATCTTAAGTTATGTAAGTGATGTAGTTTTAACACCTCCCCCCACTCTAAAGTATGATACCTTAAAAAAAACGGCTTTTAGCCGAATTCACGGATTCCGAACAAACAAAGATAAAGCAATTACTTTCGGAATTAGTGTTAGGAGATGAAAAACCTTCCCACTTACTAAGGAAAATGAAGCACTTAGCACCCGATAAAACAGACACCGAGTTTTTAAAAACTCTATTTCTACAAAGATTGCCTAAAGACACTCAAGCTATCTTGTCTGTATATGAGGGTACTTTAGATACATTAGCTCTCATGGCAGATAAAATCGTAGAAGTCACGGGTAATTCTAGTTCAGAAATACAAAGTCTAGACACCCATACTACTAACTCGGAAAATGAGGTGCAGGAATTTAAAAAAAAAACAATTGACAGAACTAACCCTAAAAAATTTGACAAGGTTCTTGCAAGATAAAATTTAAGACCACGCAACTCTTTAGTCCGTACGAGACTTCACATTAATAATAAAATTTTCCAGCGTAATATCCCCCCAACCACCGTGCCGACCCCCTCTTTACTCGGTTCAACACCCTCCCACTCCTCTGAAACCGGTGTGCTGGTATCATAAAAAATTTAAAAGATTCTGCTCGCAAATGTCTAGGAGGCCGTGCCAATTATAAACTCCTTTAAAAAAAACTAGGAGGGGCCGGTCGCAATTTATACGGCGGCAAATGGTGGGGGACTTATACGTACAAGGACGTTATTAAGTCGGCCGTCTTTTTTATAAGAGATAAAAATATTCTGGGGTGGGAATATCTAATTGATAGTGGCAGTGATATATCCTGCGGTTTTAAACCCAGAGCAAAAAAACTCCGGTATAATGGGCAAAAAATACTCAGTATAATGGACATAAAAATATTATATTTGTATTCTGCTTGATGGATCTCGTATCAAAAGTCTACGGAAAACTAAATTTAGTAAAAAACTCGATCTTGCGTTAAATCGGGTTCTTTTTCAGTGGGCCGGTTTTTGTGGGTCGCCAAGGGACGGTTAGCAGACCAATAATTGGTGCTGAATTTTTATAAAACACTTTGGCTTATTTAATTGGATCTGGAAAAGGGGGACTTTGTTTTACGCGATTCCAAGTTCGGTCCCAAAAGCAGCTCTAGGTTCCGCTTGCCAAACGAGGAGTTCGCCCTAATGTTAAGTCTACTTGCTTAAGGAATTTAAAAATTAAAAAAAATATATTACGAAAATTTCCCGGACATACTTTAAACCGTATCCTTCTAATATGAAAGTAAAAGCACACAATACAGTGCATAAAAATTGAAACAACAGGAACAACCTGTATTCGCACGGCCACGGCGTTAAATCCGTTGTAAAATCCATTGAAATTAAAAATAGCTAAACAGGAATTTTCAATACATGCAAGAAAAGGAAATCTGTAGAACCTAGGTAAAAAAACTCGTGTTTGGGCCAGCCCTTTACACCATGGTCCCAAAAAAACCCAATAGTACTGATTTTTCGTCCGGACTGGGCGATTTACAGAGCCTTTAAATAAAAATTACTTATTCCTGAACAGATATCCCCTTCCCCCCATATACATGATTTTTGCCTAATGAAAACCTTTACGGAAAAAAAAAAAAAAATATTTTTCCAAAAATCGACCTCAATCCGTGCATAACCATCAAAATCCCAAGTGCACCAAAGTGGGGGACGACCATTCATTAAAACCCGCTATTATTACCCACCACCTTTCGGCTTATGGGAATTCAAATTCCTTTCCCTTTTGGTTGGTAATGCACTCAAACTTCCAAAGGTTCATACTGAAGTCCACAGACTTAAACTTTCCACAAGGGTGCTTGGACTCAAAGACTTAAATCCCATTTTGAAATAGCCTACCAGTTTTACGCATAATGAGAAAGAGCAAAGGGGCACATGGGGGGGGACTCATCTTGTAAAACTCTGTTTAAAAGGCTAAACAAATACGGCGCATTAGAATCAAATTTGTCTAATAAAGCATTTTTTGGGGTCACTGAAACTACCATTCTGTGGGGTTTCTTGGGTTAACGGTAACGAACACGGTCAATAAAAAACCGCTGGCCTAGCAAGTTTAAACCAAATTTTAGGGGGGACTTCCGAGCAAACCCCAAAAACATGTAAAGGTTTAAAAAACGCTTCTTAGGAACTCTTGGAACTTTTACCAGACGGAATGTCCCCGGCAGGCTGCTAAATTACAAGGCGCCTTCTAAAACGAGCTTTTAAAAGGCTATAAAAATAATAGCAAAAAGGTTATTTCGTGGACAACCGAAACCTAGAAGCCTTCACGAGTGTAAGGGTATAACGCTAGTGGTGGGACAACCGAAAACACTAGAAGCCTTCACGAAGTGTAAAGGGCGCTTTAAACGCGGCATTTGTACATCCCAAACCCAGACGCAACAGCTTTTGCTTATGCACCGATGCAAGTAGTAACATTCTATTAGGCAGTTTTCTCTCCACCAGATCAACTTAAAGGCAGGATACACAAGTAAAATCGAGCCCCTTAGCATTTTATTTCTGCTAAAGCTCACACCTGCCACAGCAAGAAGTGGTCACTACTTTATGACAGAGAATTGTACGCCGATCTACGCATCTATTCAAAGTATTTTAAGCACTTTCTCGAGGGCCGTGTTTTTTACTATTTTCACGGATTCATAAACCCATCACTTTCGCCTTTAATCAGAAAGGGAGATTAAAATGGTCTCCTAGGCAACTGAGACAACTAGACACATCGGCCAGTTTAGTACGAATTCGCTACAACCCGGGACGCTCACCCACCATTTCCTGACGATTTCCCGGGTTCTAGAGTCGGGCCCGTTGAGTACAGGATACTTCGGCTTACAAAACAACCAGGGACGCCGACACTATTAGTATTCCTAGCCGAATGTCTTTTCTAGGAAGTCGAACTTCCCATTGTATCTGTCCCGAGGTATCTACAGACAAATTTCGTCCGTACATTCAGAATCCTTCGAAAGGCACAAGTAGGGTGTGAAAAATTTACAAAACTTGTATCACCCAGGTATGAAGCCACACAGCTTAAGTTGCTAAGTTTCTCTTTTTAATTGGCCGGACAATTCCAAAGGATTCACGAACTGGACGAACTGCCTTGGCATTCGTGGCAGGTGATCTAAGACAAAATCGCGGTCGTTACATTCCAGAATCCTCCCGAAGGGAAAAAAGTATTTTGGAAAAAATTTTACATAACTTGTATCACCCAGGTATGGAAGGCCCACAGCTTAAAGTTGCTAAAGTTTCTTTTTTATTTGATTGGCATTGATCAACAAGGATTTCACGGACTTGGGACGGAAGCATGTTCCTGCACTGACATAGGGGACGGCGACACTACAGTACCAAAAAGACTTTCAAATAAGAAATACATGTGGATTACACTGGTTTGGATAGAGCCCACACCATCAACAACATGATCCAGGTCGGCCCCTTTACTCTTGCTTGTTTAAATTCTTTTTACAATTATTTGGGATTAACAAGGATTCGGGGTGACAAGCATTACCCATCCACGCGGAGCCAAGGGTCCCTTATTAAACTTGGCAAGCGGTTTGGAAACAACTGGTTTGCAAGCGTTTGGTTTTGCCGACCAAAAGAAAAAAATCGTAGCCACGGTTTATCAGGGTTCAGGCCACTAATCTTAGATAGTAGAACGGCCTACGGTTTGAACTGGGATAACAGCATTGTCTGAATCTCTCCTGGTTGACAATTATTATCTCTGGCTATTAGGCAATAGGAAAAACTTGGCCATGACTTCTTCGACAAACTAAAAGGCAGATTGAGAGCACTCTAGACCGGACCAACTGGTTGGAGCTTTTAACGGCGTGAAAATTCACTTTCGACTGTCCCAAATTAGCTGGACTTCCTACAGATTTATATGGTCGCGCAAGAGAGTTGTGCGCAACCACCGAACTGGTACACTGGCATAGCTGGAGGATAGCTACCTCGGACCAAATTTTCCTGCGCTAACTGGCGATAACCATAAATTTTCGGTATTCAGTTCCAAACTCAAAGCGAGGCAAAAAGTATAGTCAACGCGTTGACTCGATGGAACGGACCATCGTCTTCCTCACACCGTGAAGCGGGACCATTCGGAACAAATGTGGGCATGATTCCCGAGAAAATCTACGTAAAACTGCTGTCAAGAAGACCAGGCTATAGTCCCCGTAAGGGACGGGTTGAACAAGCTGTTTCCACTTACGGCAGTTAGGAGGGTAGCTGTCGGACCGAAAGAACTTTTGCTAATGCCGTTATGTCCACGGCTTCCAACACGCGTTCATGGAAAGAGAATCAGTCACAGTTGAAACGCGGAGCGGGATCTCGCACACCGGGCTAGGTGTTGACTTTTTTCCACTCAGAAGGCAAGGTTCTGCAGAAGTGCTGGTATCAGTGTGGTTATGTGAAACACGACACTAGGCATCACACGGTCGTGTAGCACGTTACCAGAACCACCGGAGTAGTCTGCAAGTTAGCTAGGGAAAGGGGTACTTGAACGGCCCACAAGTTTGTTGTTTTCGCACAAACGGCCAGTGTTTTACACGGTGGTTTATGTCTCCAGTGAATAACAGTGCTATGTTGGGCACAAAGGGTGTCCATCGTAATAAAAATAGGTCGGTTAGCCATAGTTATAAACGTAGGTAGACGCGTAATTTGACAAGGGCCATGGGGGATATCAGTGACCCCACTTTATATTGTATTCGGACAAGGTGTCCAGTTTGTGTTTAGCAGTATGTTATTTAAGGTTTGGGGGTTCTGTTGGGACAATTTGATAAGTTGTTAAATGCGTGTTTTTACAATTTCGTGAATGGACACGTTCAACTAAGTGAGAAGGGCTGAAAAGTTATATTCATTTCATGCCAGATCCCGTTCATTTAAATTGTAAATTGCAGTTTTATCATTCTTTGCATTGTATGTTAAAGAGGTTTCAGCTCGATCGGACAATATAGAAATTTGGTTGTAAAATTTCCGCCTCATTGTACAATGTGAAACTGGCCTAAAAATCGCAATTACAAAATTAATAAACTGGCACATTTCAATGCCAGAAAAATTCCTTCTTAGGAAATTAATTAATTTCAATTTTGGGATGAATATTTTATTTAATAAATCAGATTTTAAAATAAAACTTTTAACTATTTCTCTTTATTTTTTGGATATAAATTTGCTGCGCTCTTTGTAAAATGAGAAAATTCCTTAAAATTTAGACTCATTGGAATTTAAAAATCTGACCCATTTGATTCAAAAATCTTGCACTTTATGGTTAATGTAAGTACTTGATGGAAATTCCTTTGGAAAATTTTTATGCTTGATTAAAATAAAATTTTCAAACTTCACAAATTTTAATTTTTCTTTTTTCTGTATAGGGAAATCACCGTAAAAATAATTTATTACCCAAAGGTATAAATACGATCTTTAAAAAACAAATTGCAAAGTAACTTAATAATTTTTATTCTTGCTTTTCATTAAAAACTTCAGAAAAATTATTATTTTCCTTTTGTATTTCAGATTTTATTAGGGAAGCTCTGGAACTCTTTAAGTACACCCAAAGGGATGAAACTGAGATTTTTATAACACAAATATTAAACATAATAAGCACGCATTTCATTTATTATTTTTATGTCAAAACCTTAATGATTTCAGTAACGCTTTTTTTTATCTATTGAAGAACAAACTTGCGGTTTTCTAAATAATAAAGGAAAAAGATTCCATAAAAGACGCTGATTTTAATATTTATTAGTTTTTCAAGAATGAGTTTTACTTAAATTGCGTATATTATTTTTTAATTTAAAACAGGCAAAAATTATTTTATGGTCCATAAATATTTTTATGTCATTTTACAAATGAATATGATTATTTTATTTGAAGGACTCTTTTATGTATAACTAGAAAATATAAATTCATTCCATTATAAGGTAAGATTTAAAAGCAGGAAAAGTTTAAAATACTGTCCCAAAAATTTTAATGTAGTTAATTAATAATTAAAACTTAATGGAGAAGAAATTTATTTTGATATATGTAGATTGCTTTAAATAATTTTCCTCTTAAAAATAAAAAACTGCCAACTTTGTATCATTGTGAAATGCAATAATATCTTCCTCTATCATAAAGAAATGTTAACGTAAAATGGCGTTTAGGACAAAGTAATATTAATTGAAAATTTTTTCTAAAAAAGGGCTTGTAATTTTTATAAGAATGTTAAATTCATGTAAATCAAGGATAGTCCTAGAATCTTAAAAAAAACTACTTAAAACCTGGTTAACCTTTAATACGCACTTTTATTACATGCAAATTCATTATCAGAAACATACAAAAGTAGCATACACAAATAAAAAATAAATTTGACAAAGGTGTCAAAAAATCCAGCATTTTTACTTGAAATATCTCTTTGCATTTTTTCGGACAAATTGAAAAAGCCAACTCGTCCTATAAACTTCTAATTTTATAAACTAAGTGCCTTCAGAATATGTGAAAAATAAGGTCGGGGTTTTGGGTTCGTTTCTGTTCTTATAAAGATCAAAACAGAATTCCAAACGAAAACTTTCTATGTTGAATATAAAAAAAATTTTACTTAATGGCAAAATTTTACACTTTTCTCTATTTACTAATTCATACGTAAATAAAATTATACCCTTTTTCACTTTCGATTGTTTTCTTCTCTATAACGTTTATAAATTAAAGAACCTCGAATCAAATATGCTGTAGAAGCAAACGCTCATATATTTCGAAATTCACAATGCGTTTTTTGTTTCTGTGGTGTGTTCTTGCGACTTTTGACACTGTTACAGAAAATCATACTAGTGTTAGTTCACTAAATATTTTCTCGTGTAACCTTTACTTGCTCAGTACCATTTTACGAGTTTGTCTTACTCATTATAATGTCTTACCAGTTTGGACTCAGCAATTTATTGCATTATTCTCTGAGCTGCATTTTTAATAGAGAGACATTATTTTTTTCTCTATACCTTTTCCAGTATGCTATTTTCATTCTTTCTCTAATAATTCAAGTGATAATTCACACTTTCGAAAATGTGTTATACATACCAACCCGTCAATGATTGGTACTTCAGCCAGTGCATGTACTAGCTAATACAAGTAAAATACGTATGGTTTTTCAGAAAGGATGGGCAATAGTTTAAGAGGTGATAGTGCACGTCCACCAAACACTTTTCAGCAAGGCATGCATTGTCGGAATTAAATGCAAAGACGCTAAGATAGCGCCAAAGGTGATCTTGCTGCTTGAATAGAGCTGGTGTTTCAGAATGTTCGGCAATCCCTTATTTACCGTTGTACTTCGTGCACAGGCACTGCTATCGGTCACTGTTTTGATTACTTTCTTGGTTTCTACTAAGTTCTTGGTTTCTACGTGCACAATAACTTGTGCAATTGTACGAGCGCAATTCGCCTATCTTTTTGTAGCTTAATCATCCATTGTATGCAGTTGTGTTTCTGTCTTTCGAAAAGCAAAAATCATCTTTGTCGTACTTTAGCGAATTTACGTTTCAATTCCGACCATGCACTTTTCGATGAAAGTTGTTTGTCTGGAAGTGTACTAGGAACTCTTAAAATTCTTTCCATCATTCATGAATAACTCTATGTATCCAAATATAACTAGATATATGCGTGTATGTGTCTGTGTGTTTGTATGTATGCAAAGACTCATTCACTAATACTATATATTATTGACGAATTTTCGGGGCAACCCGCTGTACTGGGGTTTAAAAAAGTTAAAAATTCTTATTCTACTCGGCAAATAGTTAAATTTTTGATTGTGTTGCATGAAAATCGGTTAACTAGAACGTGAGATATGGAGTTTTGGGTTTCCCTATTAATTAATATAGTGTTTTCTAGAAATCTCAAGAAGCATTGAAGTTAAAGCTTCCCTAACCTGACTTTTGAAGACTTATTTTTGGCTCCAAATTTGGCAATATTTCGCCAAAAAACGTCTCCAATCTTGGTGAAATTTTAAACATTTGTTTTCCAATATAAGTTTTCCAATGAGTCTTGTAAAGTTAGTTTTCCTACACTAACATACATAAGAGTCTAATATTACTCGGCCATTACGCAATCAAAATCGAGTTTGTTCTACAACATTCCGCGGATAGTTTATTTCTGGAAGCTTCCCCAGTGTTCGTCGCAATCTATAAAAGCAGCGCTGTTTTCGCAGTTCAGTCAGTCTACTATTTTCTCTTATGAGAGCTTAAGGCTTTGTATTGCCATTATAGAAAGTTATAGTCTGCTTGTTTTTTTTAAGTGATGTGCGTTAATTCTTCATTCCTGTGTCTTAAGGGACAGTTTACGATTTCTCTCGTACGTTTCCAATGTATTTTTGAGTGTGGAAGTGTTTTATTTTGTGTAAGAAATACAGCATTTCTGAAAGCTTTTGTATTAAGCGGACTGTTATAAGCACATTACTGGCTGATTGTGCTTGTGAATTTTGTACAGCTGATTATTCGACAAAGTTCTAGAAGCAATAAAGTTCGTGTTCCATCTTGACACGTGGACTCTATTAGAATTTTGTAAATCTACTGGACTTCAGAACGACGCACCTTGGAATAAAGCAGAGTTTTCTGCAACAATATACTTGCTGTTCCTAAAATTTTCAAAAGATAACGGAAAGAAAAAGAGTGTTTCTTCTCCACTGGAAGAGTGGAGATGTATCAATTACTTTCTTGCCAAATCACTATTTAGAGGAATACCACTGCTTTATTAATTAAAGATGAATAATGCCGTAATTAATGTAAGAAAAAATAACGATAAAAAATTTCGATGTATAAATAAGGCTTTTAAAATACTCATCTGAATGTTAGCATATTAAAACAATAATATTAGTGATATTACACTCTTAATTTTATGCTGGCAATCTTAACATGGCAATCTTAATGTCCGATAGTTTAGAACATCGTTAGATAAAATATAAATCAGTTTTTTTTTTTTTTTGTAAAAGTTCATTATGTGATTGTTTGTAAAAAACCCATAAGAAACGCTAATACCCTGTTACTTTAATAACATCGAATCTGTATTTTTAAATTGATATTTTCGGTTCGTAACAAGTAATGCAAATTATCATATCATTAATCTTAAGCAGTAAATTTCTCGAAATGTATAATTTTTCTAAAAAGTCATCAGTAAAGCAAAGTCTGTTTGTTACACTATACTCTATAATTCGTTATTTAATCGTTTTGACAATTTAATTTTTAAATTTACGATTTGCAGTTAGACGGAAAAATTAATATCTTTGTTTTTACATTCTCAGTATAGAAGAATTGAAAGCGCGGAACATTATTCTCTGTGTAAATAATATTCCTTTTTATTAAAAACAAAATTCCTGGGGTGAAAAATTTGGAACTTTCATCTACTTTTCTAAATTCGAATATGATCTTTTGAAATCACTCAATAAAGAAATCACAATATACGGATATTATCGTAGAAAATGAGCGAAAAGTTATATTTAGTGTAATTCGGAGGTTTCCTTTCTTTTTCTAAGTTTAATAATATCTGATTAAAGCACGTGTTATTTGTAAACGAATGGGGTACATATTTACATACTTGCTGTGCTACGAACGACGGCCGAATAAAGAGCAGGTGAGACTTTGTTCTACCGCAAATCAAAATGCATGTAAACTATGCATGTAATGCTGATTCTCAATACTTAATAAAAGTTGTTTTAGCTTTATAACATCCTAAACACAAAATTAGTTGTTAAGAAGTGAACTTAATGTTGATTTTTTCGTAAAAAAGCATTAGAAAGGAATTATATAAAATTATTTCAGTTCATTATAACAGCGCTTCAGAATTCTAAACATTTTTGACATAACTGAGACACGCTCTTATGACTACGTATTTCAGCTTTATACTTTATGTTCAGAGACAAAATTTATGCTTAATTTTAAATTCAAATGCGCTGTTAAGTAAAATATAAATGTTTATGCATTAGCTTTTCGGACGTTTCTGCTAAGACGTATCATTTTATTTCTTGCGCTTTATCTTTCAAATTTTCAAATTTTGTCACAAATGTCCTGACACATTTTAAAAGCTTTCTGACGTAGAGTATGCTCTGCTCATGTTGAGTTTTGCATTTCATATTTTTCCACGATAAAAGTTATATAATAGCTGCAGTTGCTACGTCATTTATATTTATCACGGTTACTTTCTGAAGCTAAAAAGAAAAAATGAGGCACAAAAATTAAAATTTTCTTTTTAAAATCAAATTTGTATTTTTTTTTTCTATAAGTGTACGTAGATTTAACAAAAAATGCTTAAAGTATATACAGAAGCTCATTAAAAATCATTAAATATGGTTAAAATTAACCGTCATTAAATAAATATATGCTGCTAAATAGTAAGAATGTTATGTTTTTATTAATGTAAATAGATCTTTAAATTTAATGCTAATTATGCGTTTATGGAACAGGTTAATACTTTAAAGTATTTTCAAAAATGCAAAATTTAATTAAAAACTTTTCCAGTTCTATATCAGTTTATATAATAAATTTTAACTCAATATATCACGGTATTATTTATTTATTTATTCATTTATTGTTCCTCAGTTCGGTGTTTTAATAATATTATTAATGGTGCTTTAATTTTATTATTTTCAAAACAACACAAAGCATACAATGCATAAATTAAAATAGATGACCATTTTAGTGTTGTGACTTATATTTATTTCAATTTAGATATGTAAACATTGATCTAAAATCTAATTATGTTATAGGTAAAGGTTAAATCTTATGTAAAATTACTCGTTCATACTAAATCTTTCTTTTAATTGTAATTCTTTAAGTTATGATAAACAGAAGCTTTTAAATTTCTAAAAGAGTGTGCCTATCTGAAGCATGTATCTTTTACAGATAATTCATACTTTTATAAGATCTTACACGATATGTGTTAAGTTTTAAACATAACTTATAATTAGTAGTTGATTTAAAAAATTCTCTTGTTCAAGGGAATTATCTAACATGTTTAAACAGCAGCTTAGATTTTTACTAATATACCACCGATTTTCATTAAATTTAAATGTTCCCATTTATGTGAGTAGGTTTATTACCGTGATAAAAGCATGCTGGTTACAAACATTATTTCATTTCGATGGAACTGGAGGGACATTTTCACTCAAGAGTCTCAGTTACACTTACGATACCGGTTGCACATAAGATAATAAATCTACTTTTATCTATTGCACTTTTGACAGTTAAAATAAGTGCAAAAGCTTTTATGTTCATACATGCTTAACGTGACCACCAACCAAAGCTGAAGAACCATTCTATCACGCGTTGGGTCCGTTTATGAATCCCTGCTTGGCTATTTTCACCGTTGTAGTGGACAGTGCCTAATCTACAAGTGACCGCACGTTGAAAAAAAAAGTGTGTGCGTGTAATCTTTACGCGCGATTGAAGTAAAACTTCTTTGAAGTTTACGACACATATCACTGAAATGATTAAACTTTAACTTAAAATAAATATCATATTATGATTTAATTATATTTATTATTCATGTACTTTACAAAGATTATACAAATGTTATATTCATATTATTCATTGGAAATAGGTACTTGAATGTCACCGTATTTTTTATGTATGAAATTATAGGTTTGTGGTAACTATAATGTGAAACATAAATTTTGCTCTCTAAATTTGCTAATTTTCTTGAAAATACAGCATCTATCGTTGTACCGAAACGCGTTGTTGACTGAAGTCGAGAAGTATTCATAGTTAGATAAAAATTTTCTTTTAAAAAATCAACTAACGGCTGAGATTCTTGAGAGCGAAAATTAACATTAAAATCGCAGTAAGAATAATCGGTAATTCATGATAATTACTTAGAATCCAGGAAGAGTTCATGTTGTAGTATTATTCTTCAACTGTTTTCTTATACCATTGTTTCGTTTGGAGGCTGGGTTTGAATGGAGGGAATGTTCATAGTCTAGTATTATACTTTAACTGATGTTTTCCTCTGTTTGTTGGGTTCGAATGCAGGTAGTGTAATTTTTTTTTGTGTGTGTTTTTCTATCACTTTGCTCTTAAGCGTTCATTCCGTCTGTTGGTAGGTTTCGCATTATTATTCTGTTTCCGTGTTTTTAAATTGCAGGTTCTGTCGATTGTTTGGGATTGATTGCAGCCAGGGTCCGTTTCTTTGTGCTTTCCCAAAACCATGTATATTATTCATCTAAAAATAAGAATAATCGAGAACATCCTGTGAGTTTGAGATTACATGTAAAATATTGTGTCGATGTACCTTCACAATGCTTATTGCTATAAAAAATAAAGATTGATGTCTCAAAGATACGAACCTCGACTGTTTTTCTGGCCATTTCCTACCCTAACAGGTTCCGAGTACTTTTACAGGATGAAGTCGGTGAAAGCAGCACAGCAGTCGAAAAGGTAGGTTTTTCTTTTGTTCATCTTTTCCATGTCATATACTCCACGCGTCAGCGTGGAGTATATGACATATACGTCACTTCCTTTACTGAGCGTTACTTCCGTCAGAAAAAAAAATCTGAGTTACTCTCTAGTTGCGCCTAAAGAAGTTTTATTTTTTTTTAATGTTTCTGAAATTAAACCCACTTCGGCGATATTGCTTATATTTGATGAGCAATTTCCAAACCTTACAATTATGTATGTATCGTATCTCAATTTTAAACGAATGTGAATAAAGTGCATCAAATATTTATATAATAGACGCACCAGTAAGTTATGTAGTGTCCACACCAGTTTTTTCAATTATTCCGCCGGTTGAAGGAAGCATTTTTCACGCTCACAAAGAAATTATAATCACCTAGAATCAATCTGCATTAACTATACTTATAATCATTAGAACTGGTTTTCAAAGCAAAACCTCTGTATCTCTTCTCTGTCAATATGACTCGTATCTAAGAAAGACATGAATGAGATTTTTGAATTATTAAATTTACGACGAAATACTCCTTCAAATCTGCTGTAAACATTCATTTATATGAAAAAGATTTCCCTTTATGTGTAAATACATGAATAAACTTTCGCTAATACTTATATTTTTACATCTAACAAACTGTTTATGCCATGGCAATAAGTGTTCTATCAAGAAAACAGACAAAGTAGTTAAGAGAAAAAGTATACATAAATTGCATGCGAAATAAAAAATGTATTTTTACAAGCAAATAGCTTGTATATAATTTGTATAAAAATTAGTTTCCTAAAATACGCGCATTTTAAATAATAACAATTACGAGAAAAATGGATTTAATATCTATAGTTTTAAATTTACTTTAATAACTTCTTGTAGAATTTCAAATTTAATATAAAAAAGTAAATTATTCTCACATTCTTCGTTGACTAAAATTTGTGATGTATATATATATATATATATATATATCCACATTTAAGTACTAAATAATCGATGAGAAACAAGTTTAGCACTCATTCTTTAGAAATATATGATCTCATAGAACAAAAAAGCAAGCATTGGAGATAGTTGGAATGTCAAAAACTTATAATGAGTTTAGGCGTACTGATAATTAAAAGTAAAATTACTTTTAGTTTGAATTCGAAATTGAGAAGAAAGTTCGCTAAATTTTGAATATACAGTTTTATAACTTCCATTAATCTTTTTTATTTCACTTACATTTGCTTCAAATAATCAAACTATGAAGAATACAGCACAAAAGAGAATCAAATATCCAGATAAACCGGAATAAAAGTAAAATATTGGATCATTTTATCGACCAAGCGTCTTATATTTACTACTGCTTTATTCTGAAAAATGTTTCTAGACCCTTTTCTGCAAATTTAAGAGCTTCCACTGTCACGAAATGATAAGAAATGTTAAGTCAAACTCATAATCGATTGCCCGCCTTTTTCCGAAACCTGTAGATGCATACAAATGGAAATTTAAAGCCAATCTCGTATTTTTGACTTTTTTCCTCCCCTCAAGGGGCAGTATGCCTATGCAAGAGAAAATCGTAAGATTCTTCAGGTAAGCTGCGATTATGCAATATATTTTGGGATATATAAGGAGGAAATATAAAGTATAAACAGGAAATAATGTACACACACACAGTAAATATACATTAATAGTAACGTCACTTAAATATTAGAGCGTTTACTCAGATTTTTTTTTTTTTTTTGAACTAGAAAGCCATTTTGTTCCAGTATTTTCTGTTTAAATATTTTTCTGAACGAATATTTTTAGGGACCAATTTTTGTGGGCATGATTTGTCGACCCGTTTCCGCTGCATTTTGCTATAGGGTTACTAATGCGAGGGGGAATAAAATAGTGAAAGTCGCCACGGTCTGCAATTGTTGATGACTTATCAACAATTTTGGCGTGAAATAGTTGTTAATTTGCAGTTTCTCTGAGATTAAACAATGTACTGCTGAAATTAATTCGGTTCTAATAATTTCTAATCAAACCAAAACCAATTGAACCTGTTTGAATTTACCAGTTATGCGATGAAACATCAAATCGCTACTTTTTGCAGTGACATAAAAATATACAGTTTCAGACAAAAAGTATTTACAGTCTTTTCACTGAATTATTGCTCTCCAGGTGTAATCACTCATCCATTTACACAAAAACCACTTAAACCTATAGGTACCGAACTAAGAATTGCTAAGAATATCCATTTGTATCTGTTTCTTTTCTCTTATTTTAGTTGGAGAAGGAATGACCAATACTGACTTATGTGATGTAAGAGAAAATTGAGAAAATCTGAATAGACACTAGTTATACATCTGCGGACTGGGAGATATTACTGAGTTTTTTTCAGAAGAGTATAGCACAGACAAAACTAAAGAAGTCAAAAAATACTTTGAATGGCAAACTTTCGGGGAATCCAATCCTTTAATAATGAAACTAACGTCTGAAAGTTCACCAGGGCTCACACACACACACACACATATATATAGTGTTACCTTGATACGATTATACAGTGAGCGGTAAGCTATAAATTTAAACAGTATTATTTTAATAGAGCACGCTGTCACGATGCAAGCTGATTAAGTGAAGTATTTGGTAGTGATTTTTAAAAGAAATTCTTATAATTACAGCGGCTGGACAAAGTAATATGAACACTTGCAGCAGTCAAAGAAGTCGGATGCAAAATATTTTTTGTGTTAAAATTGCATTGTGGCTGACCTCTCTGATTTCTGGGACCCGGTTGCTGGAGCCTCAGTAACGGATAACGGCAGCCCTTCTAGGCGTTGGGAAAAGTAAAGTGTCAACCGTAATTTCAGCATATTTGAAACACGAAAAAACTTCATCTAAAAGGCACAACTGTGGTCGAAAGACGAAGCTGAATGACAGAGACTGAAAAGAAAGACTTTCTTTACAGTTCCCCGACCCGTTCCTTCCTTCAGGTGTTTGTCACTTTGGTGTTGTGTCAGAAGGGCAAACAAGTTTTCGCTCGAAAAAGCTGTATGGCCGTTGAAGTAAACCTTATGGTGTAATTTTACAAAGTTTTTGAAGTAAAAATTTCTTTAGGCACGCTGGGCACATTTGGGATGGGTAAAAACCACTGCATTCACGTGACCATCACGCTTCCGCGTAACCGTCTCGTTCAGATACATATGGACAAAAAGTGAATTAGGGGAAATAATGGATTGTGACTCCATTCAATTTTAGTGCATCTTTATGTTATCATACGCAAGAACTTCAAGTTACTTTTAAACTGCGCCCTTCTAACTTCCACGATTGGTATCGAACTGTAGAACCAAGGAGTGGAAAGCGAGCGTCCTAACCACCAGACAGGTTCAACTCGGGATGAAATGACTAAAGTTTGAAGTGACTGTTGTTTCAATTTGAGAATGGGAACTTTTATGTATCTAAATAAAAAAATATTAGACTTTACCTGTACACTACTTGGTATTAAAAATTTTGCGATTTCTAACCATTTTAAGTATTTCGGATCCCAGTACAGTAAAAAAAAAGTTTGTCTATCGTTCTGTCAGTGATACTTCTTTTTTTATTCGCACACCACGTAAAACTGATTGAAGCAAATGAAATAAAACTTGGTGACTTGGCAGGTGGTCACTTAACTTAAACTACAGCCGGCGAATCTTTCAAAGAAATATGATTGCTGTTCATTACAACGTAAGTACATAATTATTGATAATTCATAAACTCACGTACACAATAATTAATTAAATCGAACAAAATCCAACACTCGGAAAAAATGTGTCTCGCTGATGTATACCGTACACATATACAGGCTGTGTCCCGTTGCGGCCTGTAAGCGCACTCCCTCTCTCCTTTTAAATTTTAAATGTTCACACAAATCAAGCGCGAAATTCGAAATGCAATTAAATCAAAAAGTCAAAAATTTTTAATGCTAACCTAGTGAAAATTGCGTTAAAATATGTGTAAACGTAGAAAAATATGTAAAATTGTGATGCTATCAGAAATAAATGTACGATACCTTTACAGCCTTACAAAAAAAAAAAAAATATATATATATAGTTTTTTTGTTGTTTTTTACAAAGAATTTCAAATGTATAAATATGTAAATAAATGTTTTTTTTTTGTGTTAATAAAAATACAATAATGTGTGAAAACCTGTTGAACTGCATAAATATAAATTTGAGAAAGCTTGACAAGAAGTTTTCACTTCTGACGTGAAGTCCGAAACGACTGACTGTTTATTATTATTTTATGTATTAAACACCAGTTATTTTGAGTGATTTTATTAAAAGTCACGTTTTTTATTTTTGTTTGGAATAAATCGAAAAATACAAGTACACTGTTATTTTTTATAACCTTTCATTTAATTTCATACACATATTTAATATATTCATGTATGTACGTGTTTGAATGAAAGCTTAATTTTAAGCTTAAAAAATGAATAATTTAAATGTTGGATAATATACATGTGTTCTAATTCCATGGTTTTCATTGGTTTATTATTACAAATTTTAAGATTGGAAGGTTATTCTTTGTGAAAAGTTTTTTTTTTTTTTTCCTAATGGCAGAAAACTTGAAAAAATATGTATGAAAAGCAAGGAAGAAGAAACATATACAACATTATCTCATTACAACAATAATGACATTATCTCATTCAGCTTCTAGCCTACCGATATCGTTCTGCAGCAGGTGATGTGGTGGCTATCCATAATGACATGATCCTCGCAGAGGCGCAGTAAGGATTTGGGAAGTCACCGATGGCATAAAAGTGTGCAGCCAGGCAGTCATGTTTAATATAAAGTCTAAAAATTACAACTGCCTCAAGGCGGGGAAAATCTGGTATGCATATTTCATCTATATGTCTCCAAATTTTGTAAGCAGTCCTAAATCTTATTTCGTCACAAAAACGGGAAGATACAGAATTATGCATGAGAAGTTTCACTGAGCAAAAAGGAACTCTTGAATTCATAAGCTGCAACATTTTAGCACACCTCTGTAAAGAAGGTTATTTGGATGGGCTGTTTTAAAATTACTTAGTTGCGTTGTGACATGACTAAACCAGGTACGATATACGCTTAGTTGCAATATAAAAAAGAGGCTTTAAGTACTTGAAACTATTTTACTAAACATATACTATTGAAACATTATTATAACGGCGGTGGTGGCTCAGCGAAAATAAAAATACCTCCTATATGGACAGTGAAATAAAGGTGGAATGATTTAAAAATTACGCCAGCACAGAATTACATTGGCGAGAACAAACACTTGGCTGATATAAATAACGCCAATTCCAGAGCAACCCTAACAGTTAATCCAATAAAATTACAATGACGTAATCGCGAGCAAATAATTTTAAAGTCGTCGCAGGGGAACAACCAAATAACTTACGCCAGCAGGATGCCAAGAAGAAACTCAAAAAGACCGTTGATTTTGCAAACGGACGCAATATAATATATTTTTAGCACACCGGTCTGAAGAGACGAAACAATTAAGAACAAAAAGAATAGTGCATACAGGGAAAAGCGAAAATACAGATTTAAAAACCGAAATGGCTGTAAAATGAAAAACAGAAGTGATTTAGAATTCTTGAATTTTGGATAGATTACATTAAAGAAAGCCAAAGTAAATGATTATTAAATTAGATATGTGATCTTCATCACATATATACTCCCCTCAACCAGGAAAAAATTTTGAAGAAATTTTTTTTTTATTAGTTACAATTAATGTCTTTAAAATTTTAAATTAAATGCTCTGTTTGGCTGGCTTAAACATTTAAGAAAAGCATAAACATATTCAGACAAAATTATACAATTACAAAATTACTGATGACCACCACCTAAAAATGTTCACAGAAAGAAAAAATTGTCATGACAAAAATAGAAATAATAAGTGCTAGCAATACAAAAGTAAATGTCGACAAAATAAAAAAGGGAGCATTTAGCTCACAATACAAAGGGGCATTTTAGCTCATCCTTTTTTTTTTTTTTTTTTTTTTTTTTTTTTTTTTTTAAATAAGGGGCATTTCAGCACACTCTTTTTTTTTAATAAGGGGCATTTCAGCACACCCTTTTCTCTTTAATTGAGCATCTCAAGCTCATGTGCACATCAAAGATATACTGCTTTAACTTGCAGTGAGTACTCAAAATCATAATTATAAACCAGCGCTGTTGAATGGTTTGCATATATATATAAATAAGGCCTTCAAATGTCAGAATTATGCATCAAAAATACTTCACTCAATTGACAAAATAAAACAATACATTTAAATTAAAATATGATACCCAAAAAAAATTTTTTTTGTTTGATGGTAATTTTTCACACAGTTCTGTACCATCAGATTTGTAATAATCTTTTAAATAGTACATGACATACTAGTATCTTGACATACATATGTGTATATCAAAAGAAAAATAAACACATTCAATTAAAAAAATTATACTTGCACAAAATGCCAATGAAAAAACTTTAAGGAAATTGAATATCAATCTGTACAATACAATCAACGAACATCAATCTAAGTACAATTAAAAAAGATCTCAGTAAAAGGTTTAAGTGTTATTCGACACTCACATATGTATTTCTTTTAAATTTTCAAGTTAGAGATAATACTAAATGAATGATTTAATTTTATTTTTAATTATTATTTTATGTCTGTGTAATTATTTACTTTAGAAGTCATCATTTAATAAGTGTTAAGTTTTAAGAACATTATTGAAGAAATGATATATTGACAGACACAGCATGAAATCCAAATACACAAGTGAAAACTGCTGGACCAGCCAGGCAGTACACAAAAGCAATTATACCTCCAAGCTTGTGGGTACCACACAAACAAGGAAACAAGCATTCAACACATGCACACAGCAATATATCCGTGAATGTCAAATAAACATGTTATTAATTCTGTGGAGGTAATAGAAAAAAATTAAGTTATAAAAGAATGAAATTAGTTAACTTGCAAGTCTTGAAAATGTAGGTTTAAACTTGGTAACAAGTACGTAAAATATTAGTTATAGCTTAAAAAGAAAATTGAAGGTAATTGTGGTCATACGGTAAAAATAACAAAATTAATGATTTTTTTTTGTTTGTTTGTTCAAGAAAGGAATGTTGTTGTGTCACTTACAAACACACTAATATTTTCAAAAGTGACAAAATTGGGAAAGAATAGCACACAAAAGTACAAATAAAAATACACTAAAATGCAATTACTAAAGTATACAATATACTGATACTCTGAAATTATATACCATCAAATTTCACTTATTAAAGTCTTGAGTTAATCTGATCACTACATATATATTTTATTATGAGACTAACTAAACAAACGATATTTCTCAAAATAATCACTAAGATAAGAATAAACATAATTCAAATAATAAATTAACTATAAGCACTCTGAAAATGTAAATCAATGTAATTTTTTTTATAACTCAGTAAGTACTTGATACCTTAAAGTTGCATTAATTTATAGTAAGGTACAGAAGAGATTTAAATATCTCATAGTATAGAAAAAAATTTCAAAATAAAATGTTATGTTTGTGTTTGTGAACACAAAAGAGTGACAAAACATATACAATGTGTTTAAAATATTTTTGAAATGCACTACTGTACACCATAGTGAAAATGTGGGAGAAAAAATGTAACAAATATTCAAAAATTTTGTGTGTAGCAAAATGTGGAAGGACAAGCACAATGAACTCAATGAGCAGAACATCAGTGTGAACATGTTTGTGAGTGTGAACATATAAGACATAAACACAAGTGTGATGAAAAAAAAAATCAAGTATGTGAAAACGTTGAGAGTCAGTAAGTGTAAGCAATGTAAATAAAAACAACAACATGAGAAAAGAGTGTAATTGTGGACAAACACAAACTTCAAAGATCAGTGACTATTCAAGTATGAATCTTATTTGAAGTACAAAACAACAATGTATGATATTGTGTATTTATGGAAAAGAAAAAAAAGGTAATCAAATGAATACCACTATACTCTTCCAAAGAATGCATGTATTAAACAGAGGCATATCATTGGCAGGAAAGAAAACAATAAAACAGTGTATCTAAAAAATGTAAAAAATATGTGAACAGTACAACTTATGGTAAACATGTAAAATTGTATTAAAAAGGCCAAAAATGGAGTGAAAAACAAAAACATAAAGTACTCTTTAAAAAGTATTTAAAACAAATAATGTGTAAAAAATCAGTCAACATGAGGACTGTAAATAATAGTATGTTCAAAGAAAAAAATGTGTAAAAAATGTGAAAAAATATGATAAAAATAGAAACAGTCTATTGTGAGGTAAGGAAAAAAAAACTGAAAGCATATGTATGTTGTGCCATGGACGTTAATATGCAAAATTGCAGTGTGTAAGAGTGAGTAAAAAGTGTGTGCCTTAGAAAGGCCTTGCCATGGACTTAATTGTTGCAAGAGTGTGAAAAGACATGTAATTGAAGACTGTCATGATTATAATAGAAAGAGTAAAGAAAAATATAACGATGTATGTGTACCTCATAGAGGCTGAAAAATGAACACAAAAATGTAAAATACAATGTGAGCAAAAGCGAAAACATAATTTAAAATCACAAGAATGAATATGTAAGCAAATAGAAAATTAAACACACAAAAAGGTCTGTACACAAAAGTAAACATATAAAGCAATGAGTAATAATGGTATTTATCGTGAGTGAAAGAAACCCAGTGCATAAAGAAGAAAAAATTAAGAAGTGTATTAAAATAATTAAATGTGTGTAAATTGCAATCCAACAATTGTATTAAACAGTAAAATATTAATGTCATATATACTATATAAAAGGAATAATTTAGATTTAAACTAATTTATAAACATGGTTGAAAAAAAATAATAATTATTTTTTTTATAACTCCTTAGAAGCAGTAAAATAATAAAAGACAAAAATTCAGCATATTAAATATTTTCTTTGACACGTTATGTCTAAAAAACTTTTCTGAGCATGTGCTATTTGCATACTAAAAAAAAAAGGATGCCAAGACAATATGAACATGATTATTATTATTATTATCATACTAGTTTTTTAAAAAACTGCATTTATAAATGACTTACCACATTTCCCAAGAATAAAACTTCAGTCATTCAGTAAATAAAAATTTTAGCAAGAACTTTTCATTAGTCATACTTAAAACATAATGTCCATTAAATTATCAGTTCAAACGGCATTGCATAGTATGAGCTGTCGGTGTATCAGGAGCGCGCACATTTAAAAAAAAACAAAACAAATTGCCAATCCTAGGAGGGGGAAAAAACAGTTTTCGCCAAGTGCAGTGAATGGCACACCTAGAGACGCACAACAACAACAACAACAAAAAAAAAAAACTACTGTAGACTGCAGACATCCGGAAACAAAGTCCCAAATTTGGCCGTGATCGTATAGTGGTTAGTACATTGCGTTGTGCCCGCAATAACCCAGGTTCGAATCCTGGTCACGGCACCAATTTATGTAAAGAAGGTTATTTGGATGGGCTGTTTTAAAATTACTTAGTTGCGTTGTGACATGAATAAACCAGGTACGATATACACTTAGTTGCAATATAAAAAAGAGGCTTTAAATACTTGAAACTATTTTATTAAACATATACTATTGAAACATTATTATAACGGCGGTGGTGGCTCAGCGAAAATAAAAATACGTCCTATATGGACAGTGAAATAAAGGTGGAATGATTTAAAAATTACGCCAGCACAGAATTACACATTGGCGAGAACAAACACTTGGCTGATATAAATAATGCCAATTCCAGAGCAACCCTAACAGTTAATCCAATAAAATTACAATGACGTAATCGCGAGCAAATAATTTTAAAGTCGTCGCAGGGGAACAACCAAATAACTTACGCCAGCAGGATGCCAAGAAGAAACTCAAAAAGGCCGTTGATTTTGCAAACGGACGCAATATAATCTATTTTTAGCACACCGGTCTGAAGAGACGAAACAATTAAGAACAAAAAGAATAGTGCATACAGGGAAAAGCGAAAATACAGATTTAAAAACCGAAATGGCTGTAAAATGAAAAACAGAAGTGATTTAGAATTCTTGAATTTTGGATAGATTACATTAAAGAAAGCCAAAGTAAATGATTATTAAATTAGATATGTGATCTTCATCACAACCTCTTTGCCAATGCATCAGCCTGTCCGTTATCACTGAGTCCGGAGTGTCACGGGATCCTCTGAAGTATAATGGACTTTTTAATTGATTCCAGATTTTTAATGGCTAATTGATAGTTCTTCCCTCCGATATTTCTTCAAAAATTCCCGGGAAGATGGATCCTGAGTACAGCATATGAACTGTATCGCAGCTCTGGAGTCATAGAGAATGGCAACCTTTTAGAAATTTATCACAGGGAACAAATAACAAACAGCTGCAGAGCTATGCGTATAGCGGGTACCTCAGCATTAAAAGCCGTTCGTAAACCACCAATAGCGGAGCAAAAAGCAAACAAGTTGCTGAAAACTCCCGCTCCAGCATTATGTAGGTCACTCGAAAAGGAGCCATCAGTGTAAACTCGTAAGCATTCAGGTTAAGGGAATCTATTATTAAAATTCTCCAGAGCACAGACGCGAAGAACTTCAGTATCATTAAGGTGCAATAATTTTAGATATAGAGTAATAGCCTTCTTCTCAAATATGACCCTCAATGGCTTAAAAATTGTGTGGTCTTGACCGTGCCAGTAATAAGTCTAAGAGCTTGATTTTGAATAATCTCCATCATATTCATCAGAATTTCGGGCATAGTTATCAGAGATTCACATAAATATGTAAAAACGGGCACAAAATAAAAGTACGATAAGTAGTAACAAGGGTTGACCTTGCACAGCCCCATAGGCAGCCCGCTAGTTTTTAAAGGATTGTTAAGCGTTTTGTAACGCGATCAGAAAGGTACTCGAGCTGTTGTTTCCGGCTCAGTCTGGTGTCAAACACGGCGCCCAAGTAAGTGTAAGTAACTACATTCGCTAACACGTGAAAAGTACTGAGTTATATTTCATTTCTCTTTTTATAATAAGATAATTGAATTTTTATTAAAAAATCCTAATTCTGTCGTATATGCTGATTCTCAGAAATACAACAGCAAAATCAATGTTCATGGATATTATCTAAAAACTTTTATAAATGGGTAGTTCAATTATATGGAAATATCGAAGGTAATTACGGGTATTACTTCAGTTGCACCTGCATATCTACTTCTTCAAGCTAATTTAAACTATAAACGTTAGCACGTTAGAAAAATGCCTTAGATGTTCGTTTTATTATACTGTAAGAGGTGTAACACTTACATAATTTTGAGCTTTTAAAAGTAGCGAAAATATTTCCCTAACATCGTATAATCACCATCGCACCTTCTGGGTTAACTGCATTCCAGTGTTTGTTAAATAGCCTTAATAAAGGTTTAAAACACCAATTAACATTTTCTAAGTAGAGATTTATATTTATGCACGTAAAAATGAAGTATATTTATCATTAAAGCATTGTGAATAATTGCCCAAATTAACCGTTAAATTGAAAAATTACAAGTATGATTAAATTTTATTTCATGTATCCAGTAAATATATGGTTAAGATATTAAACTGTTTGTTTTTACACAGTGTGCTAATAATGTTATATATGTATCAAGCGGGTAATTAAATTTAGCATCTAAAATCTTTTTATAAAAGTAATTGCATTTTTTTAATTCTCCAAACTTGTATTAAAATGCAGTAAACTCTGCTGCTCCCCCTTTCCCAATAGGTTTTTAATCAATATTGTGCTTTATCTTTTGTCAAGTAGGTTTCTTTCGATTTGGAAACTCCTATAAATACATTTTCCAAGTGTAAAACTTTAGTAAATAAATTCAAATTTTAAATGTAGACGTCAATGATTATGCCACTCTTCAAATTCCACATTTGGCCATATTGCTGTGGAAAACCGATTTTGTTTGCAATCTTTCGTTTTCTTTTCTTAGATATTTCTGCGTTAGAAATTTTTATCTTCATACGGCCTTTATTAATTTTGGGAAATTGAGTTTTGCTGGTTTCATTTTAAAATTTTCATTTAGGATTTCATTAAATTATTAAGATTAAATAAAAGACTGTGGCTGAATGGTGTTGGTCTTAATGTTCAATGATTTTAAATGCTTGATGCTGTAAGAATAGCAACACACTAGAGTAACTATAGTACAAACAATAAAAAAGAGCATATTGAAAGTACAGCAAAATAAATAAAATATATATGTATGATTTACTATAAAAACGTAAATCAAATGGTATGACGAAATATAAAATAATATATAAAGAAACGTGTTTTAATGAAAATATGTTAGAAGCATTTTCTCTATACTTTAATACTACAGATATCCCAATTTAATTATTTATTTTTTAAAAAATGTTTTCAAGAATCAATAAAAGATGGCCAAACGCACAGGTCAGCAGATTTTCAAGGACTTGTTTCGATTAATAATAAATATTAAATTTCAAAATGTAGGACAAAAAGAATTTAAACAGTCTCATTCTTGTATCTTCCCGTGCTTCAAGTAAGTGAGTTTATGTTCAGCATTGGCGAATTGACGTGTTGCTGCTTTTACCCGTGTAAATTCCCGGGAGCGTTATTTAGCCATTACAGCATGGCGTCATCATTTGTGTCAAATCTGGCACTCTGTTTTACAACACCATGGTGGTTCGAAAGGTAATATTATTCATTTTTATTTTTATTTTCAGAACATCTTCTTCGTCGGTAGTTTGTAAATTTGTTTAACCTTAAAAGGTGAAAATTTAACATAATTTACTCATCTTTCTCACTTTTCGCACGGAACGTAGGTTTGTCTGTTAAATGTTTCAAAATGCTCAATGTGTGAGTAAATTGTTTTGAATTTGTTTTCATAAATAAAACTTAAATTTAAATGCAAATTAGATTTAAAGTCTGGAGCTCCATAATTGTGCTGATTTCTAATGCTATATATTATCTCTGCTAAGTCAAGGAAGAAAAATTTTAAAAGCCCTCTTAAGTTACATTATTTTAAAGCCCTTCCTTGACACAAATTTTTAATAATTTGTCAATTGAGATTGATATAGAAATACATTTTCTAAAAATGTATTTAACTGAACATTACGGCGGATGGTATTTTTTTTTTCGAAGGTTTTATCTCCTGTGGTCTGAAAAGTTGTATATTGATATAAATAAGACATATAAAATTAATATGGTCTACATCGACATCTTTGGGTTGCGCATCGTGCTTGAAATCCAGACATTTTTTTTTAATATGACATTTTCAAAAAAAAAAAAAAAAAAATCAACCGAATTTTTTACCTTTATTATTTTCCTTCCGAGGTTTAAAGTGTTGTGTTTTTAAGGCAAACCTGCACGAAACCTGCACGAACCATGTGTTTTTAAGGCAAATATTAGCACGAATTCTATACTAATATTTTATTATCTGCCTAGGATGGGGGGTGCCTTGGTAGGAGGACTTTCTAAGGGGTACTAACGCGTATTCCCGTTACATCTGGAGAAAACCTACCAAAACTCCAGACCGTTAGATTGACAGCCGTGCGCCGGGACCCGAACCCGGGACCTTCGCACTTCGGCCGTCTACCATTTTCAGTGGCATAACTACGGTGCCATGGTGAGGCCCCGAGGTTTAAAAGTTGTATAATGTTATGAATAAGATGAATGCAAAATTTAGAGTGTGTATGGCAATGTCTAACAGTTGCATATTGAACTTGAAATCTATAAATATTAGAAAATTATGCCTTTTTAAAAAAACTATGTGGAAAGCAAACTTTATTTTAAAAATAATTTAGTTATTTTAAAATATGTTAAAGAGAATCACAGAAGCTCATTAAATCACATATGAATGTCTTAAATAATAGTCTGATATAATCCATACTTTTTTTCTGTCGTTTTGTGCTTGCTAGAGTACGCGAAAAGTGCAGTAGACAACTGCCACCGGTTTGCCTCCCGTTCAATGGCAACGCTAATGTGTTCGGTTACACCAGGTATGAGATATTTCGCCGAAAACCAAATTTAATATGGCGGATGAGCTGGATGGCGCAGTGCTGAAGGTCATTGTCTTGCGCTGCTACGATTCTAAGTAGCGTGAAAATGTCAGCTACAAACATCGAACAAAATCTGCGTTCTTAGAAGAACTGATAAATACCTAAAGAATTACCTTGTACCAAGTCACCAACTCGACGAGATGTAATTCTATGCTAATATTTTGCACGTCAGGAAAACAAAATTCTGAGAAAAAGGCAAGACCTACTGGAAGGAGAAATAACCTTAGCTGTGCCGATCAAAATACCGTAAATTTGGATCAAGGCCAGTATTCTCACTGCGTAAATCCAAACAATTCAAGAAATAGCTAGAGAAAAAAAACTACCATGTTCAGCAGCTAAGTAAATCGTATGTTAGCGATGGGCATAATTAATAGTTTATGAAGAGCGTTAAAAAAAAAAAAAACGCTCTCTTATCGAGCTATTAGATATAGGAACTTAAAAATTTACCGAATTTTCCCGGAGCAGTTGTGGCTCAGTGAAGCCCGTTTTTTATAAGGAACGGGAGTCTGACAGACCAGTGAGGACCTAGATGTGCTACAATCGGTGGAATTTCAGAATTAAAAATAAGACAAGTTTGTGCAGAAAAAGAAAAAAAATCGAAATAGAAAGAATCAGATGGAGAAAAGCTGAAGCACAAATATCATAAGTGTCTAACTATCTGTAATTGGATGAAGAGAAAGAAAAGTTAAGATTAAACAAAAAACGCTGTATGCCTACTTGCAGCCGATTCGGGAGAGGAGTTCGCAAGTAATGAAGGTAGAATAAAAATCTCATCTAAAATCCAGCATGCTATTTTATCCCCAAGTTTACCGGGGTAATTCTTGGTGATAGTTTTTGATATTTTAGGTTTTTTTTAATTTATTTCCAGGAAAAAATTATTGGTATTTACTTAAACTATTATATTTTACTACAAAATTATAGTACTATTTAACTGGGAGATGTAGAAAGTCCCCCAACAGTAAAACGAGCTAATTTGGAACTGTTTAGTGATAAAGAACTGTCTAATGACAGTGAGAGTAAGATTGAAGAAGCAGCATTATAAAAGTTGAAAAAATATTCCTCCGTAGAAGATTCCGTGCTACCCGTGATACAAGGATTTCTTACTACGCGTGAAATGCAGAAATATTTTGCTGTGTACTATGATTAAGGAGACCAAATGCATCGAAGACAGTCCCCAATTTCAGAACTTTTTTCAATTTGTCCCCAAATTGTAAAACAATATTTCGGGACAAAAATTTTAACTAAAGCACTCATTCCTCCCCAATTATAAAAAGAAATCAAACATGTTTGCTTTATTTTATGAATGTTAATAGTGCTGTAGTGGAATAAATAGAAGCCATTTTCAGAAGAGCACTGGATTTATAAAATGTCACCAATTTTTGTTTTAGAACTGGGGACACAATGCTGGTATGTCACCAATTCTTTCTTCAAAAATAATCTTATTATTTAATTATTTTTCTTAAATGCAACGCACTAGATAAAAAAAAATCTGTTTGTGTGCTAAATAATGATAATTTAGAATATTATTTAATTTTGATATGCATTACAATAAAAAGAGGTAACCCATATGCACCCCATGTCTGACGCATAACTGCCTAAAAATTACCCATAATTTTCCAACCCAATATTTAAATAAAATTAATTGTAATTGAATTTCAGGTAAAATGATTATTTGAATAATTTCTAAATTATTCAATTTTACTTCATGGCAAATTAATTCCTTTCATCTTTCATACTATAGAAAATATTAAGATATTGTTGTTTTTTCACCTATAATTCCCCGATATGACCCTTTTGTTCAAATAATTGTAGATTTCAAGATCAATGTGCAACCGCAAGACGTTGTCATAGCCCATTGAAATTTTACACGTCTTTTTTATATCAATATACAACTTTTAAACCTCGGGAGACATAGATTTAGGGGAAAAAGAAAAAAAAACGATCTACTTTACTGTATATGAAACAATTTATGATTTTTTGTGACAAATTTAATATTCTTTTGAATTTTTGAATTTGAGATTTTTCTAATACACGAATTTTTATTCGAAAAATACCAATACTACAGGGTAGTAAGGAATTAAAAACACATAGAAGTAATATTTAGTATTGTTAAGTACTTTTGTATACCTTTTTACATTTTAAATATAAACAATTCAATATTTTGTCCTTTTTATAAGAAATATCTTACTTTGTTGATATACAGGGTGTCTCAAAGGTGATAGCATGCTTTAATTCAACGTCTATTAGAGATAAGTGGACAATATCAGTTGAAAAAATGTTTAATACAAAGTAGGAAAAAAGACTCGTTAAGAAAAATATGCCTATCGCTAATTTTCAAAAAAAGTTACACATTTAAAATTTTGTTACGATCCCCGTACAAAAAAAAAAAAAAAAAATCCCTATTTATAAAATGCGTCCCGTACAATATGATAATATTTACAAAACTGAAAATTATATCCTAAAAAGTAACAGAGAGATACAGGTAAATGGATGCTGACTTAAGCCACTTTAAAAGCCGAAGAAGAGGAAAAAAACCCTCGCTGGATCACCGCATATTAGGAGACGTACAAAAATCACGATTTTTTTTTTTCAATCCACCAATAAACGTTTACATTCCCATTCTTGTATAGCCCCCGACATTAATATTCTTCAATAGAATATTCTTCAATAATATTCTTCAATATTCTTCAATATTCATTAATATTCTTCAATAGAATATTAAAATCAGACGTAATATTTAGGGTAATGAGTAAATCGTATAATCTTACTAAATGACAAATACATATTTTTTAAGGGTCGGTAAGAACGCTTTATAGATTTTATTAAAATATATGTACGTGACGTTTTTGGATGAAAACTGAAAGTTTTGCTAATAAAAGAATTTAAAATGTGTAACTTCTTTAAAATTAATGAGAGGACTTTTTCCTTTATTTTGAGCATTTTTTTTTCAATTTACATTGCCCACTTATCTCTAATACACAAACAATTAAATCCCCTTTCCATCTTTACGGGACACTCTGTATAATAAATGTAAAAGTTAATATTTACTGGAGCATTCACTTAAAGGAATTCCTTAAAGGAAATTTAACTTGAGAACTTAGGTTTAAGGAACTCAGAAAGCCATTATATATCTTGCAAAAACCTAGCAAAAGAAACTTAATTCAAAGCCGACATATGTTTCCGAAAAATACTTTAAAAATTCTTTTTGAGTCTACTTCTATAAGTATCTGAGGATTAACGTTATAATTCAGTTCAGCTTTCAAAGGCTTAGAGAGTGTTGACGTAATTTACAGTGCAGGGAGAAGCTTCCATTTGTTTGAACTGGGCACTTCCAAAGTAAATAGAGTTTTAAAGGCGCTTTCTTAAAAATTATTGAGTAAAAAGGGGGAGCCATTTATTCTTTGAAGGTATTTTGTTTTAAAGTAGAATTTATTGCACCTATGCAACAAGATTTAAATGTTTAAGGATAACAAAATAAACTTCACTGCGTCGATACTATAAATATAAACTAAGAGCATCACACATATTTTTATTTTAATTGCTTAAAAGTACTACCTTAATCTACCGAACTTCTGTTGTCTTTTTTAGAATATAATTGTTTTAAATCAAACATTTATTTACTTTGTGCATGCATCCTTTAATACGTCTTAAATGGATGTTTTATTTTGATAAAGATATTGTGTATGAATATTTCTGTTATTCATGTATTGCGGTGTTAAATTAATATATATTTAAATATATAAAAATAAATCGAAGCATACGAAACCAATTTGTTAGTATTTTCAATTTTAAAAATTTCCACGAATTTGTTCTCTGGTAGAACTTTGTCATTTCCTTCTTCTTTGTAGAAGAACATCCTCTTTAAAACTCAGCGTTTATTAAATAAACGTTTTCATTTTTTAAGTATTCATATTTATCTGAAAGATATATTATAATTTGCGATGGTCGAAATTTTGAAATATTTTTTTTTCTAGAAATGAATATAATGATGTTTATTTTTTATATCGGGCTGCAGAGTCTTTAAAAATATAAATTTAATTTTAAAAATTTGTCGAGTGACACACATAAAAGCAAACTTAGCAGACAATCGTTTCGAATGCTACAAAAAGTACCCTTATTATCATTAGCAAAAAATTTCTAGCATCCACATACGAGGAAAGTTAGGACGATAGCGAGTCAGTTTTAACTATTCAGTCTGTGTGGATGAGGGAACATTTAAACAACTTAAGAAGGCTGGGCTTTTTGTACCTTCGAAACGATCCGTTTGTTAAGTATTTGTTTTTATGCGTCCCTTTCCATCAACAGAATTTGTTTCATCTTCTTGAGATTTTAAAACTTATAACAAATAAAGTTGTGTTAAAAGAATTTAAACATAATTACTGATAAGCATATTTCTAAAGCATTCTCTTGTAACAGTAATCATAGAAAATAGTAATAGAAGAAAAAAATCTGATGATACTAAAAATATGCAGACCATGATACTGGAAAATACGAAGATAGATAGCTCAATGTGTAACTTGTTTTTTTTCTTTTGTGGTAGTTCTGGTAACTTGACATTAACTCTTCATTAAACAAGGTGCTCATAATTTCACCTGATCACAGAAATCACAAAAATCACAGAAAGCTGATAGAAAAGGCACTGAAAAGATTAAAACGTACCATAGAAAAGTGGTTCCCAACCTATTTCCCTTGCGAACCCATTATACAATCCTAAAAAATTTTTCAGAGTCTCTTGTGTAGTCGTAGTATAGTATTATACTGTTTAAGTGAACACTTTAGAGAACCCCTTGGGGCTTGCGAACCACCAGTTGGGAACCAATGCTCTGGAAAATAAAGTTTTGAGTGTAACAGACGTGAAAAACGAATGCATGGCATAACATAACGCTAAAAAGACAAAAGTACACTAGTAATTGAAGCATGATTTACTTAATTAATTATTGCAAATATTGTTGGAAGATTAACTCCCGCTTTTGTCATAGCACTTTCTATAGCTACGTAAAAAATATTTGCAGACGCACTCGACGATGCCAGGAATACTTTAGTAGCTTGGCAGCGAGGACAGTTTGAACTACGAGATTCTGTGATGTTTCCGACGGCTACGCAATGATTGGGCAATGACGTCAGTGGACGCCACTTCCAACAACTCATGTAATAATTAAAAAAATAGACCTTTTTGTAGTTATTATTGCATTTTTGTCGTTCCAGCTCGACGCCGAATCCTGCACGAATTTGTCACCATTTTCTTCCTCTTAAAATTGTTTGCGACCCTATGTTTAATAGTAGGTGTTCATAGTCTTGAAACCTTCTTTCCCCCCCCCCTGAATTTCTGAGTCAAATTTATTAACATCCTGTATAATAGTCGCTGAAAAACCTAGAAAAATTTATTTATACACGTGGTACACACAACCTTGTAAAATTGCGAATCAGTGTATATTTATTTTATAAGATTAACGAAATTTAACGTGGTACGTAACTTACTAATACAGTCTTGAACCGTACTGAGATATGAAGAACACTTGGCAGTGTAAACCTGAAATTTATTTCACTTCACACTGAAGCAACTATTATGAAACGAATACTGTATGAGTGCGAGCTATAACCTACTAATGAAACACGTGTCGACCCAAACTTGTAAACATTGGCGAATACAGTGTGCTAATATTTATTTTATAAGATTAATCGAAATTTGAACGTGGTATTTAGAGTGACGAGTAAATCTTATAACCTTACTAAATGAAAAACACGTGTCTTTTGAATCCCGTTAAGTAGGCTTTGTGAATTGTTTTCCACATTCATACTGAAGAAACTACTTATGGCAAAGTAGTTAATACACTTTATAAGTTGCAGAAATGCTTTGTGCAACTTTAAACAAAATGTATAGACGATAAATGCTATTTTTCAAGTCACAGGGATTTATTGAATCAAGAACAACTTGTTAACCCCTAAAACCCTGTTTCAGAGAAGTGCTTTCTCATTTCCATATTTAATGATATTGATATATGCATGTCTGATTTCCTAAACTGTAAGAAAGAACCATCTAATGCAAACTTTATTATCCCCTATGAAATTTTTAAATTACTAATTTTATTCAGTTGTTAATAATGTTCATTACATTTTATTTATTACAGTATATCATTTCGCTGAGATATTCACTTTCAAAATTTGAAAAGAGAAAATAAATTCACTTTAGTATTTGACTCAAATATACATTTATTGAATAAGAGCTTTCATTTTATCTCCTTGAATGTAATTATAAAAAGAAAGGACAATGAATATTCTTCAAAATGTATTCATATTTCCTTTCAAAAGCCCTAAAAAATTCCAAATACTCTTCAAATGTCCTTATAATTCGAAAGATTTCTTTTCAAAATAATTGTCTTTAAAACTGTTAGGATTTTACACATAAATAAGAATTTACTACTAACGTTTTCATTATTTTCATCATCATTACTGTTATTGTCCGGTGCACTAAAGTTGATTTAATTATCAGTATTTGACGCTTTCATTTTCTTTCATGAAAATAAAATTTTAATTTTAATTAGTTGATTTTAGAAACCGTAGAAATATGCTGCATGAGGCAGAAGAATGAATTAATAAAAAAATAATACTTTTGGCATTATCATACGTAAACAAAAAACTTATTTCTCAAAAATAAATCAATAATAATAATAATAAACAAAATGAAGAGTTCAATGAAATGAAAAATACAGTTTTATTAATAAGCTTTAAAAAAATTAGAAAAAAAGGTAGGGGAGACAGACTGGAATTGAAACAGAAGTGATTTGAATCAGCACTAATTTATCGGAACAGAAAATCGTTGGCATGTTCGCAACATCGCAATATCATCTTAACATCAGCATTGCAGACCTATCAGTTTGCGTTCTTCACTAAATGTGCGCTGTTGTGTCGCATTGGCAGCGACGTAGCAAAAAATCACGAAAAGTAAAATTAGTTTTAAGAAAATATTTTGATAGTATTATTATTAGTAATTTTTTATGTTTTGAATCCAATAATAGCATGGGTACTGAAAAAAATGTCTTGGCATTTTGCTTCTTGTTTTTAATTACATAAAAATTGGAAGGGTTTTTCCTACTGAAGGAGTTGAAACAGAGAGTTTCAACTAACCTCTTTCCAGTTGTATATGGTTGATACCAATAAAAATAGGTCAGATTTAATTATTTTTTGGTATTTCAACGCTCTTTTATTTGACTCGCACCGTATGCACAGGTTACTGTTTATACGTACAGTAACTACACCACGTGATTTTTCAGTGATGGTTGACAATTCATTGTATGATTTCGGTTTATCTGTCTGTCTGCCCGTCCGTGCTCTAGCTCCTGTAAATATGCATCGATTACTGCGAAATTTATATGTGTTATTCGTGTGTACTTTTATATGCACACAACTGAAAATAGTTTATGCAGCTTTTATGGTTCTTTTACAGGAACACCCACTACCACACAGTACCTACAGAACTTATAGTCTCCTAATCGAACACTCAAAAGAATCCTAATGCAATATTTTCTACAGCAGTTTAATATAAACCCATTCATTTCAAAACAACATAGCATACATCTATGACAGATTTATCTTCATGTTAAAAATTAAAATAGCATTTATGTTTCTCTAGATGGTCTCGCAAAAACGACATTAAACATGATACACAGCTTTTTTCGAGTTTATATACAAAATATCGTCAAATTTGACGACTAAATAACGCTAAATTTTGTGCAAAATGATTGTCATGCTAGAAAGTGTTTTAATACCAATGTGCTTGGAATGATTTGTCTTTCTTGTTTTCTTATAATAGACATTATCATATTATTTTTAGAAACTGAAATTTTTAAATAAGAAAAATAAGAATTGTTGTATTACATTATAACTAACTGAAATTTGATAATTGTTACGTCACCAAAATTTAGATTTGTAATTTTTTTTCAGTTTGCTTGTTTAATTAATGTTATATTTGATAATATTCATCTAATACTCCCCTCCATATCTTATAAGTTGAAAAGTCAAAGTTAAAGAAAAGAGAGCTGATTTTTTGTTATAGGGATTTATAGTAATAAATAACAATTTCCTCAGTTCAGTATAAAAATATTGTTAAAATGATTAAAATATAAGTGAAAAATATTTCTAAACTGTAAGTTTCATGTCCGAATATTTATTTTATTAAATTCTCTTAAATTATATTGTCTTTTCTACTTAAAATCCCTTAATTCTACAAAAAGAAAAATCCGTTTCCACTCACCTCGGTATGAGCTGAGATAAAATGATTTGTTGCTTTCAAGTTTTGATTTTTCGCTTCAGATTTTATACATATATTTACTTTGTGTGAATCATCAAAAAGGATGAGAAGCGAGCTATTAACTGGCACTACGCTTAAACAATTTCCGTTAATAGAAGTTTATGTATAAAGCAAAATGTCAAAATTGTTTCAACTTCTTCGATCTCCCTTAAACAACAGAAACACTGCATCTAAAAAAAGTAATCCAATGTAAGTAAAATTCCCTATATCTGTTTCATGAATTTACAATTGTTATTTATTAAACGCTAAATATGTATATGTAACAATAAAAACAACTTCTTTTCTTTTATTTCGAGCTGCTTGTTTTTGGAAAAAAAAAAACTAATTCCGTTTTTATAAAACTAAAATGGTAAATTAGGCTTATACATGGATATATTTTTGTGTGGGTGCACATAGTTAAACTCACAGATAAAGAAAACATACAGATGCGAAACCTGGAAATTACGACCCCCCCCCCCATACCCAACCGATGGATCTGAAAGTCACCAGAATGATACATGTAATAACCGAAGAGTTGTGCTATTATATATATTTAAACTTATTTCATGAAATTTATTGCCTTTTTTCAAAATGTAAAATAGTTTCATTCTTGATTTTTGAGAAGGAATAAATGCGAAGAAAAGTGTAAGTACTTCCAGTAACTTTATTTGCATACAAAATATTTGTTGGTTAAAAATATGCCAATTAAAGTTTAAGATAGCGTTTTAATGGACATTATATCTTTTTTTCTCTCTGAATTTAATTTTAAATCTTTTTCTATCTTTTAGAAAAAATTTATTTGTGATATATAACCTTTTTTACGCATAAAAATGTTATTCATAAAAGCTTATTTATGTTCTATTACATATATATATTAGAGTGGATCGAAAAAAAAATTTTTTTTTCGAAATCGTTATCTTGATATGCTATATTCTCTCTTTTTCCACTGCGGGGTTACAATTGCGAAATAGCGGAGCAAAAATTAGCCTTTTGCACCATGTTTTTTATCGATATCTCTTAAAATAATTCGAATTTCGAAAAAATCGCTTCGAGGTATGTCGGGACCTGTCGTGGAGAATTTCCATACTAAATTTGGTAGGTCTACGATCACCCGTTTCAGAGCTATGCGATGTGCAGACAAACTAACCAACTAACGGACTTTTTACTGTTTGTTTTATATTTATAGATTTACAATCATTTTAGAACAATAGGCATTTTAAAACGTAATCGTATCAAAATATTTTCCCCCTAACTTATTTATTTTCCTAAAGTACTATGAATATTCTATCTAACATCGACGGCAGCCATTATAGTGGTAGAAAGGGGATGCGTTTTTGGCTTCAAAAAGTACACGATTAGGAACATTGGATGCGTGATCTAGGTATTCCTAAATCTATGACCTCCCTGCATGTCATTCACCCTCTTGCAGTCTGAAGATCTACTGAGGGCGTGTTGTGTCAGATCGTTTGGCATCAGTGTCTATGGAAGATTTGCATTTAAATGTTCTTTATCTGCGGCTGAAGTAATGTGATTAATTATAAATCATATGTATACTACTTTCAAAGGCAATCTTTTTTATCGCATTTGGAAGTTTTTGTAAGATTAAAACGTGAGATTCATTATGGGAAAATTATAAGCTTCCAACTAAATATCCGCATAGAAATGTAGATGTTCAAAAACCGTTTTTCACACTTCCGCATTTTTGAAGAAACCATATATTTTAATAGTGAAATGAAAGTAAGAAAACTGAGTAAAACATATGTATTCTTGCATTCAACTTTGAGGAAGCTGAAATTAGATGATTACTTCTCAATTAAACTGCCTGGTCCTTGCACTTGCATAACTGATTACAAAATGTGTAGAAGCATTAGTCAAATGTCGTGTCTCTTTCAGAAACACTGTCTACTTCTCAATAAAACTGACTGGTTCTTGCACTTGCATAACTGATTACAAAATGTGTAGAAGCATTAGTCAAATGTCGTGTCTCTTTCAGAAACACTGTCAACAGCTTTCACAAAATGCTCACAGATGGCAAAGAAATCTGCAATTCTGTCACATTTTTACAGGTATTTTAAAGACGTATTTAAAATTCCTCATAAAATTAATGTCAGCAATTAATACAGCAACTCTGGCATCTTTAAAAACAGAAGACTAGGATTATAAGACTTAATATCCTGTAAAGTCAGATATGAAGTAAGTTCTTTTTTTTTTTTTTTTTTTTTTTTTTTTTTTTTTTTTTACATTGCATTTGTCGTAATAATTGTGTGAAAATGTGAGAAATGCCACATTTCAGTGCAAAAACTTAACTTAGCGCAGAAAGTAAGAAATATGCAGCAACAAACAACTATAAACCCCAAATAAAAAAATCAGATATCAGACCGATTTCAGCATGTAATATATGCCTCCAGTGCTTGGTTCTAGCTATAGATTTTGGAATCTCTAGAGTGAACATCGGCAGAAAACTTCCATACTAGTTTTCTCCAAACGGTAGCCATACTAGTGGTATGCACATGCACATTATGGCCGTAACTTAAATTACAATGGTATTTTAAATTAACAATCCACATTTAAAAAAAAAAAAAATCTCGTATCTAACCCGTAAGCAGGCGCGTTGGGGTAAATCTCACACCAGCGACATTTTTTCTTGGTAAAATGGGAGAATTTTTTTTAGAACAAGTTTTCCCCATCTTCTACCTTTCAAGGTCAAGGTCTGGTTGAGGTGTGTTAAATAATGCCGTTTCTTTGTTTATCTGGAAGGGAAGACAATTCCACTTTGGGATTAAATACTCCCGCGCGACTAACAACGTTTCATTACGTTGTTAACGTAAACTAAATTTAAACTAAATGTAAATTAAATATAAATTGACGTTAGACTACTAGTATGTATTGACAAAAGGCTATTAGGTGAAATTAATATCATATTAATAAAGTAATTATTTTTTTAGGTATAAAGCATATGATATGAAATTTTCTTCTCAGAAAGCATGATATTTAAAGGAACTGGTAGAAAATCTCTAAATAAATATGAAAAGCACGATTTCCTCCCATGAAACGTAATAGAATTGACGTATTTTACGTTATGTCCACAAATTTGTTTTTCAAACATTTTTAGTCAAAAATATAAAGAAGACGAAATGGGGTAAGATTTACCCCACGCGAGTGCTCAAGTTACAAAAGTAGGCGCGCCTGCTTACGGGCTAAATATGTTTCCCTTAACCTACTTACTTTTCTGAAGTAATACAATGACTGTTTCTGTTGTAGCTTGGTCACGGCTGCCATGGTAGTGGCATAAATTGTATGAGTTTTTGGCATCAAAAAGCACACGATTAGAAACATTAAATGCTTCATTTAGATATTCCTAATCTATGGTTCTTGCGTAGGCGGCGGCATTTCATACTTGCCGAAACCAGTCAGCTCTCTTAATTTTTGTATTGCTGCTCTTATACATTATTTTTGCTGCTTATTTATTAAAAACCACAAATGTTTTTAATTTTTTTTGGGGGGAAAGATATGAACGGAAACATTTGTTGTAAAACTTGTAGTAAAATGTCACAAATAGGATGTTCCTTCAAATTATAAAGTAATGTAAGAAATGTGAGATTTATAGTAAAATCCATCAAGGAATTCTCCCTGGAAGGTTAATAACATAATGAATTCATATCAGCGATTTAACATAAAAGTAATACACAAAATATTTTACAATAGACCATTTATTGTATAAATAAATACTCGTATGAGTTGTACGAGTTGGTCCTTTTATTTACTGATCCTTGTTTCTCAAAAATATTAATATGCTTAACGTTTATTTTTTATAGTCTAAGGCTTACAGTGTAATGACAGATATAATCACGTTTAGTACAGCATCCATCAGAATAGTTGGAAGCAAGATCTGTAATGTAAAATCAGTCTTAAACGTAAAGTTGTTCCTAAGACAACGTAAAGATTCTCAGATTTTAAAAAGTGAAAACGGCAAAGTTACTTCTAGAGTTTATCATTCATGTGAAATAAATCTATATTTTTCGAGATTAAAAACATAACAGTGAACCTAAATATTAAAATGTAATATTTTTTTCTCCGACTGATATGCGTTTTGTTTCATAATAAAAAACTGAGCTGTTATCACTAAGTTTTCGTGTTTTTTAATAATTACTGTTGTTTATAAAGCTTTTCAAATTACATTAAAATTCTGCATAAATTTTCTGCTGAATATTTTAAAAATGAAGTTTATATATTATTCAAATTCAAGAAGCTTTACAGTTCGGTTATTTTGAAATCAAGCAATTTTTACCTCGTAAATTTAAGCTTCTTTTTATACAGATCCTCTGAATATATTTCGGCGGTACCTTTCAGATTTCAATTTATATGCATTCCTACGCATTCAAATATTTCATCTTTCAGTGTTAACAAAGATGAATTCTAAAAGACAGATTTAGAACTCATCTGCATACGAAATCTGTCTTTATGAATAAAATATTTTACCTTTCAAGTGAAATTTACTTTGAAACTCCCCAACTTAAATTGCGTTTTGAAAACTTCGTTCCTTATGAAAGATGAAAATAAATGATCTAAAATTTCAATTCTTTTCTTTTTCTTTCCTTTTTGCCAAATTTTGAATGATAAATGCAAAACACATCTCGCATACTTTTGTGGCCTTCAATAATGCATAACTCTAAACCAGAGATTAAATAAATAAATATATATATATAGAGAGAGAGTGTTGCTATGCAAGTAAGTAGATCAAACTATGTTTGCACAGTGGATTTATTTGTATAATTATTCTAATTATAATCAGTTACGTTATGCAACGAGAGGTGTAAATTTTAAAGGGGCAATTAGTGAGCAAAACGATGTAAGGACGTATCGTTTTATCGTTTACTAATATGTTTGAATTATGGCAAGCCTACACAAGGGGCATCTGCCTACGGGATTGGTCTTAGGCGAAGAACATTTTAAGCGGTTCTAACGCGTACTAACGTTATATCTGTAGAAAACTGCCAAAGACTGCAGACCATTAGATCGACAGAAATGCGGTCAGGCCCGATCGCTGGACCTTCACACATCAGCCATGCACCATGTTCATTGTCTTAACCATTCGCTCATGTTGGAGCATTTATCATTTACTAATAGACGTTTGTAATGTTTTAAACCTAGAACCACGAATAATTTCTAGTAACACATTTACCGCTGATGTAGTTGAGTCGTTGTAACAAGTTTTTATTCCATTTCAAGTTTGCGTCTTTGTTATAAATAGGAGTACAAACGAGGCTGAAAACTATGGCAATACCAAATATGGTAAAAACTCGCAACTCGCACACATTGTGAGAGCAATAACAATCACAGAATGAATTTATGTTCTGGTAGTCGCCCCATGTACCTCTTGAGGTCGCATGACCTCACGTGACAAAATGGGCGTTAAAAATTTAACAATTCCACATAAGTGATGATGTCAGCGGGCGATGATTCGCTAACGTCTCAGCACATTTGCACCAAGAATTAAGCGTAGGTGCATTTCAGTCGTATGTTCAAGCAAAGCAAAGATACGATGCGAAAATTGATTGGGGAAATTCTGGTGTATTCTTATAATGCCATGCCATAATATATTTAATATTGACAATAGAAAAATATGAATTTTGATATGCTTTCGCGGCTCTAAAAGTGGTTTTTTCAAAATAAAAATCATAACACACACACACACACACACACACACACACATATATATATATATATATATACCGGGTCATCCAAAAGTCAGGACAAAATTTAAAAATTAATAATTCGAAACCGAATCAAGATACAATGATACGGTTTGCACCAAACGGATGGAAAAGAAAGCGGGTTTTGTGTGGCAACGAAACAAAATAGTTCTCTTGGTCTCCAAGAGATGGCTTTGTCGGATTACTGATATCGGATTATGCAAAGCGACAAGCGATATAAAAGGGAGCAAATGGAGCAGGTAATGGTAATCGAAGCTTATACGCAAGGAAATGCTGTCCATAGATGAGAAAGCCCTCTTAGTCAAACTTTATTATAAGAATGTGGAAAGTGCCACAGCGGCATTGCAAGCATATCGCTACATGAAGGGCATGCGAGGCAGAAAAGGACCAATAACGCCTTCTGCATTGATCAAAATGATGAAGAAATTTGAATCTACCGGATCTTTGGCGTCACGTGCAAGATGGGGTCGACCCTCAACAGCCGCTGCTATTGTCACGACAGTAGAGCAGACGGTGCAATCCATGTCGGCGATTTCTGCACATGGGGAGAGCAGTGTCCGAGAAGTTTCGAGGCAGTCAGGAGTGACGTACGGAAGTGTGTGGAGAGCACTACGAATTACTCTGAAACGGTATCCCTATAAGTTGCAGCATAACCAAGAACTGAAACCTCCTGACTTCGACTCTCGTCGAGATTTTGCCAATTGGGAATTCAATAAAATGGAAGAGCAGCACGACTGGCTTCACACAGTGCTTTGGACAGATGAGGAGCATTTCACACTTTCTGGCGCTGTTAACACCCACAATTGTGGAGTGTGGACCACAGAAAATTCACATGCATTCGTTGAGGTACCCTTGCAAAAGCTTAAAGTGACAGTCTGGTGTGGCTTCGCTGCTGATTTCATAATTGGTCCTTTTTTTTTTCGAGGAAGTCACACAGACGGGTTTCAAAACAGTTTCTGTCACTGGTCAGCGATATGCAGCACTGTTACAGAAAAACATTATTCCTGCACTGCAATCGCGACAGGCACTTCAAACAGTCACGTTTATGCAAGATGGAGCACCACCACATATTGCTCTTCCTGTGCACCACCACATATTGCTCTTCCTGCTACGCTCAACATTTTGGGAGGATCGCATTATCATTCGCTTCTTTAATCAATCATGGCCTCCAAGATCTTCCGATCTTACGCCCGGTGACTTTTGACTGTGGGTATTCTTGAAGTCAAAAAACTACCACAACCAACCGGCATCACTAGCAGCAGTGAAAGAAGCAATCCGCCAAAATGTGTCTGCCGTAACGCAAGAAATGCTACTAAATGCTGTGAACGGGGTGGTGACTCGTCTCGCAACTGTACTTCTGAATAATGAGCAGCACGTTGAAAATTTATTGAAGTACCAATTAATAGTAATCAAGCTGATTTGTAAGTTATCAACATTTTTTTCTTTTGTAAATCATATTTCGGTGAAATAAAACATTATAGTGCCATCTGTTGTTCACCAACAGAACTACTTTCGTTTCGTTGCCACACAAAACCCGGGTTATCGCCCATTCGTTTGATGTGAACAGTATCTTTGTATCTTGATTCGTTTTCGAATTATTAATTTTTAAAGTTTGAGTGTGAGCTTGACTGCATTATTATCAAAAAAGCAATGAACTTTGGAAAAATGGATTTATATCAGAGAATTCTTAATTGCGCCATTAGGTGGTGCTGGCAGGTAAAAAACTAAATATAAGTCCTTTAAATCTAGCCGCCCTTTGCTGCAATAATAATTTGGCGTAGTTGTGGTGTGATTTAATCTGGTAGGGCCATTGAAAGAGGGTGTGTACCATCAAAATCTGCAAACTCTTGCGGATATTGGACATTAAGGTAGATCGTAAAAAATAAATAAATATTCGGAATTTTAAAACCTACCTATGAGGAAAAGGTGTTCTAGAGATACAGGGAAAAATAATTTTAAATTTTAAATTTAAAATTTAGTACTGCCGCAAGGGGGTTGAATCTCCGAGAAAAAGGGGAAAAAAATGACAAAATTTTGCTCTTCTATTATAGAGAAAACAAGATTATTGTTGATCAGGACATACCTATGCAAAAATGATGTTCTACAGTATGGAGAGCAAGACGAAAGTAGTTTTAAAATTTAATTATTGGTTTACAATATAGATTTACAAAAGTGATAATTATTGAATAGTGAGTTCTCAGTAAAAAGTAGTAGTTCTAAGAATTATAGCATACGTTGCAATACTTCATATCTATACCTCTTTCCCTTCAGCGTTGAATACTATCGGCAGCCGCATTTTGAGGAGTAAGATTTTTTTTGTTTGTTTATTAATTGCATGGTTGGCAATTGTGGTTTATTAAGACATGATTTTCCCTGTGTTTTAACCTGTGGCAGTGGTATGCCAATGAATATGCTAGCGACGAAAACTTAAAAATATACGTACGTTGGCTTTCAAAAGAGAAACGAAGTAAAGGGACAGTACCTACACTTAGGCTTTCGTCCTAGAGTGAAGAAGTTGCAAATAAGTCACACGAGAACTGGGAACAAGCTTCAACCCCAATAATTGACCTCTTTAGAATTTTGAGAAAAATAAAATCATACCAAGACATTTTGCATGCGTCTTCTTGTATCAAAAGCTAGCGAGTACTAAACTATTACTAAAATCTATGTTTATTTTTAATAAAATAATTCTTTAACATTTTATCTTATAAAGATTTCATCTTCCTAACGGCGGTGCTTAATCTAAAATCTAATTTTTTAATTTTATTTTCAAATTAATTTATGTATCATAGAACATCTTTTCCGCATAGGTAGTTTTCGAAATTCCGAAAAAAAAATCGATCCACCCCAGTACACATACAAAATACAGTTTATAAACAAAAAAATCTTATTGCTCTTAATGGGGTTGCCGATCGTATTCAACGATGCAGGGAGAGGGGTATGAATCATGAAGTATTGCAATGCATGCTGTATTTCTTAGAACTACTACTCAGTACTGAATATTCACTATCCAGAAATCATCACTTTAAAATATATATTCTAGAAAAACTATAATTTAAAGACTAAAATCTAACTAAAATTAAATCTATTCCTTTTTTTAATTCGATCATCTTGCATTACATTTTAAAATTAAATTTTAAAACTACATTTGTCTTCATATCAATACTGTAGAACATAATTTCTTATCTTTTCTTCATAGGTATGTTCTAATAAACAGTAATCTTGTTTTCTTCGTTGCAAAAATTAGACATTTTCCTTTTTTTTTTCGAAAATTTAATCCCCCTTGCGGCAATATTAAATTTTATTATTATTTTTTCTCTTTATCTCTATACTATAGAACATCTTTTCCGCATAGTTAGGTTCTGATTAACAATATCATTTCTCTCTCAATATAAAAGCAAATTTTACTTTTTTTCTCTTTTTTTAGGAAATTCAACCCCCCTTGCGGCAGTATTCAATTTTCAATTTAAATTTTTTAGTTATTTTCTCTTTTATCCCCATGCTATGGACCATCTTTTCGGTATAGGTAGTTTTTAAAGTTCTGATTTCTTTTCTTTTTTTCGATCCACCCTATTGAACATGTAAGGTATGATATTCCACTTTGACTAAGACATTGTACGACGTACGTACAAATTTTATTTTCGTTCTACACCATGCTACTTAAGTAAAGAGTTGTCTACATTGAAAGGACGGTATTTGTTTTTTTTTATCTGCCAGTGCCACCCTGTGGAGAAATTTGGAACCATTTTAACTCAATGTATCTTTTAAAAATTTATAGTTTTTCTAATGACAATGTAAATTCTGCATAAAATAAAAACGTTAGATAGATAGATAGGTTGAGGAAAACTGTGTAAATTAATGAAGTATGAAAAATATATTTTTTAAATCAGAAACACATACGCACGCTTCATTCAGCTAAAACATTTGAAGCTCTAATTGCATTCTCATTTTTCCTAAGAACGTGAAAAAACTATGCAATTAAATACGAGTTTTTTCAAATCTTCATTACTGAATAACGTCCCTTAAGATATATACTTAAAAAGCGTTATTCATTATCAAATTAAAAGTACTATTCAACAGGTACTGGAAATTCTTCTTTATGCACGGTTAGCGACGGTTTTAAAACATAGAAAAAGGCATTATACGTTATTTTAACGTAAATATCTGTTAATGGATAGAAAAAAGTAAAAGGAATTTTAATATTTAACGCGTTTGATGCTCCTGTATAGAGGTAGTGCAACAAACCTTTGAAAAAAAAGTCTTTGATAAACAGCCAGCAGTACATTTTTGCTTCGCTGGACAATTTAAATGTAACATTTTTATGCATTTTAACATTATTTTAAATAAATCCTTATGAAAACAAATTAATGTATTTCAAATTAAGGACTAAAAATGTTTAAAGTATATATGTATGTATGTGCCCTTTTATTTAAATAGAAGGTAGCTCAAAGTAACAGAGCTCAAAGTTACAGAAGTAACTTAGATTGTATTAAAATAAATACAGTAATTTGAATATTAACTTAAATAAAATTAAAGTTTATGTGATACTCTAGATTTTTTTTTAATTTGCAATTTTAATTGTGATTAGCATTTTTTACATAAATCTCATAATTTGTCGTGTACGTCCTTTAAGATGAAAAATCAAATAAAAATGCGAGAAGTAATTTTAAGTAGTATTTTATGACTTTTTTTAATTGTCTCAGGGAAAAACATTAATGTGAAAAAAAAGTTTCAGAAGATGAAATACGTTGAGGGATAGGAATGCAAACCTAGGAAAAGTGAATAAAATTAATTTGTAATATAAAGCTTGCTTACTATAAATTAGTTCACTTAAAATTATTAATCCTCAAAAGACTTAATTTAAACTCATAAATATGCTCTTCTCAATATTTCGTAGTGATTAAGGAATTGATTAAGCAAATTATGCATGTATATTAAGGTGGCTAAATTTTTTCACCAGTTTTCTTCGTCATCCTATATTTTATTTTTACAATGGTGAGTGGCAACCTATTGCTGAAATTCCAACTCTCTATTTGAACTAGAATTTGATTCCTAAGAGATGTGAGAAAGATCAAAGTCGAAGATTCTTAAACAGAAATTGCAAACCTAAAGAACTGCAATTCTTTTTATTTTTAAAAATTATCATTCGATTTTGAAAAAAAAACTTATACTATTAATAAAGATGTTTTACTGGAGTGTAATCTAACTGTAATAGTTGACTATTGTTTGCGATTATAACAACATTCCTTATGTTTCTAATTGTAACGTTTCTAAGCATTAAATTAACAGTAACGTTATTGTATCAGTGGTGCAATGTTTCACTTTACTTGAAAAGATTTTATTTTAGCACGTTTTAGCGACAACTTGCATTCAAATTTTGCTCGTTTATGAAGTTTGTTTGTCTAAGTTTTAGCTCTACTTTCACAAAAACTTGTGAATTAAAAGGAGCTTGCTCTGTTTTAGATCAGAAAGTTGGCCAAATGTTAATGTGGAAAAAAAAACTTAACAAAAATTATCTCAAAATATAAAATTAATAAAAACTCTGTATAATAAGGCTCATAAATAGTACTTATAAAAAATGATATTTACTGCTTTTACAATTAATGCGCTTAGCCTGTCGCCATTACATGTTCGAACTCATGTTATAAAAAAAAATATATTTATTTTATGTTTGGGCCCTCAAACTTTCTAGAATTTTCTCTGTACAAAAGTTTTAAGATTGCATGGAATGGATTTGGAAGAGAACAGCTTCAGATCTCGGGACCCCCAGCTAATACATATTCTATGCAGGAAATAATATACTTAAATCTTTATTTGCAGTTAAATTCTGGCCTAGAGATGACTACTAGGAGCTCATAGAATTTTTTGAATAACAAAGGATTATTTTCTGAATAACAAGTGCAGTATTGCAATCCACGAAACCCGTTGCTATCTATCATGATAGATGAATGGCTAAGCAAATATATGGGGTCTTCAAGCTGTACCTTTTTATAGTAAGAAAGACGTTTTCAAACTTAAAAGCAAAGAATATAACTTGAAGGATTTGTGAAGCCCGGTGCTCTTCTGTACAGCGCAGCTTGGTAGAGGCCTTAAGTCTGTCTAGCACAGAAAAGCCTGCTAATGCCCTGCGGCTTTGAAAGAATTTAAGTCAGACTTCAGAAATACGAATCTATTGATTTTAAGATGTGTAAAACTTCCAGTACGCTGGCTTAAGACATGGAAACAGTAACACATCGTCCTTGCTTTGGATTTGAAAGATTTGCCGTCATAACTGTTTTGAGGATTAACGAACTTTAAACCGAACTTTTAGTTAGTACGCATACAAAATAATGAGCTTGAATCTTTCAAAATTATTTTGGAATTGAAAGAAGAGAGGATTTTTTATTATTATTGTTAATATTTTTTACTCTTGTTAACTTCCAACTGTATTCATTCTTATACCGGGTGATTCAAAATAGATGTTAAGGTGATTATTTTTTAAACCGTACGTGATGGAAGCATGCTTTCAATTAGAAAAGTTCGTCAAATTATACGTAGCTTTCAGATATGGCATTTTTTTTACTGGGGGTTGTACACATATTAAAATACCAAATTTAATTTTTATACAGTCCCTTCTTTCCTATCCTTTATAGTTAGAAAAATAATGCTCTGTGTCTAAGAAAATTAATAAAACAAATCACGTGTCTCTAAGTGAAATAGTTAGCAAAACATTTATTTTTAAAAAAGAAGACTTACACCACTTTACCTGCTGTGTTGGAGTCGATTTTCAAGCGAAAAAATCTTTACTTTGGGGTACTAACTAAGAGTTTAAAAAAGTTAAATAATGACCCCATTGTTGACAGTTAAATGCGTTCAAATTCGTGAAATGAGCAGGGACAATTTTACCTAAAGTGATCAGTGCTGCTTTATGAAAGTAGCGATAATTTAGTCGCTTTTGGGGGATCATACACTCATTACATTACGGTTCTAGAGAAGGAATTTTAAAGTGTAAAAGAGAATGAAAAAATAATGGTGTAGGTAACTATGGTGTGATAACTTTCACTAGAAATCGCCAAACATGCTTTACAGGAAAATTCTAGCTAAATTAGTATTTGAGGAGTCAACCGTGTCTATCGAATCACCATTAACATAAATTAAGGTCAGTTGAAAAGCAATTGCATATTTCTCACTTTGGAGCCATCCCCTCATTGCTTGGCGACAATGCCAAAATTTCCAAATTGATATATCTCAGAAACTATTCCACGAAGAGACACGGGATTTGTTTTATTAATTTTCTTAGGCAAAGAGCAACGTTCTTCTAAATATAAAGGGTAGGAAAGGAGGGACCATATAAAAAATAAAATTCGTATTTTAATATGTACACAACCCCCAATAAAAAACTGCCGTATCTGAACGCTACTCTTAATTTGGCGAACTTTTCTAACTGGAAGTACGTTTCGATCACTCACGGTTTAAAAAATAATCGCCATAATATCTATCTTGATTCACCCGGTATATAACTGTTTGGTAAATGTACGATCTAAAATTTCCGCATTTTTACTTTTAAAAATGTGACAATTACAATTTAAAATAGTTTTGCATGTCATGCACATTTATCAATGCCATATAAGTTTATGAAATTAACCTTTTGACTCCGTCTGTACAACAGTTGTATCAAAAAATACATGTTACTAAAGAACGGCGTTGGTACAACCCTCCTTTCCACTCTTTTGTCGAGAAATCCATTCACACTTCAAGGGAGATGGATAAGGAATTTCTAGAGGCGGGAATTAGTTTTCGTATACCGTGGGACTTGTTAGTAGGCAATTGATTGTCGAGAAAGTGGTATTCAATTGACAGGGATTTCGCATCCAGATTTGCATTTTGATTGGGGACTTGCGTGTTCAGCAATATTACACCCAATCTACCAAACAAAAGACAAGGTGTGCTCTTCATCTGAAAAGTAAGGGGATCCAGTCTGACAGATTCTGCCGTTTTCTGAGACAAAAATTCTCAAGAGTGAGTTGGGGCGAAAGGATTAAGTATAGCAAATTCTTATTATGATTAATTCACTAAAATACCTTGAAACAATTGTGGCGACTAAACACAGGCACAGGAATTTGATAATATATTCGAAATCCATAAATTGTCGTATAGTTTATGATAGTCAGAAACCGATTTTATTACTGAACTTAAACAGCCCATCTCTTTCATTTGCAACTCAAAATCAGCTTAGTAACTTTACATAAAGATAATTTTATTTTAATTGCCAAAACTAAATTTATAATTCACTATAAATATAAAAATGAAGAAATCTGCATAGTTAAGCAACTCCTAAGAACTCATTATTATCTAATCCTGATATGGCACACATCTGAAAAATTTCTGCACTACTGCCACCCATTGGTGGTGGACACTAAACGTTCTCTGGGTACACCACCGACAAATCACGGCATCTACGAAACGTTCTCTGTGTACTAACGCTGCTCCAGCAAAAAGTTTATGTGCCTATGATTACCATAGCTGACAAAAATTCCAGAATATAACTAACCACTTTTCGTAAACAGTAATTTTTGTGTTAAATTTTTGACTTTTCGATGAATGCCGCAAAACGCGTTTTCTCTCCGTGTGCTTCCGTACAGTGCAGACCCTCTTGGAAAACTCCCTGGTATTACAAATGTACAACAGCGGCCAGCTCCTCCGTTCCCAAAGGGTTAAAACAAACTTTTCTGCTCATTGTTATTGTCTACTAAATAAAAAAATGATATATTCATGATTTACTTTTGCAAGATATAATATTTAATATTGAACATATTTACGTTACACTGCAATAGTTTTAACAAAGAAGCATTATTATTTGTGCATATCTTTTGCCACTTAAAGTATATACTTAAATCGCCATAAAAAAATCCTTAACGGTTTAAAAGTTTGTAACGCAGCATTTTACTTTATAGGTATATGAATTTCAAATACGAGTCTTAGAAATAATGATATCAAATTTTGGGTGACGCCTTGGTGTGACTTTTTAAGATTTGTTTTTAAATTATATTACAGTTACTTTTGCTTTATTTTCTGAAGAAGATTTACACATTCAAGGATTGCTTTTAATTATCAAATACACTGCCAAAAATACCGCTCTTTCACTGAGCCTATAATATGTATATTCAAATGAATTTATTTCATAATTTAATTTATCCTTTGTGTCACGCTACCCGCAAATGCAAGTAAAATTTGCATAAAGGTTTTCTTTGTAACACGCTATATATTTGAATGTAATTCACTTGGTTTGAATACTATGACACAAAGTAAGCATTTACTTAAATTTTACTTTCCCTTTTGAATAGCGTGACGTAAGGATAAATTAAATTATTGAAATACATTCATCTGAATGTGTAATATAGGCTCAGTGAAAGCGTGAACTATTTGACAGTGTATTTGATAGTTATAAGCATTGCTTGAATGTGCAAAACATCTTTAGAAAGTAAAAAAAAAAAAAAAAAAAGTTTTTGGAATTTTAAACAAATCTTATAATGCCGCAACAAGGCGTCACTCAAAATTTTATATCATTATTTTTAAGACACATATTTCCAATTCATATAGCTATAAAGTAAAGTGCTAAGTCACAAAATTCTAACCCGTTAAAGGTTTTTGTATGGGGATTTAAGTATATACTTAGAGTGGCAAAAGATATGCACAAATAGCACAATCATTACTTTTTAGGATATGATCAGCGGTCTGTGCAATCTACGAACCACCCAACTTTGTCGGCCAGCTGGTCCACTAACGGGTTACTTTGCCACCGACTTGTGCAACCTACGGGCAATTGCCGTTTGCCAAAGATTCTCCCCTTCCCTACGCACGGGCCACTTCAAAATAGAAAAGTGTGAAATTTCGTTGGTTCTTCAAATGGTCCTGTCTGATGATCACTCAATTGAAGTTGTTTTTAGTATTAATGTAGTTTAGTATTAATTATACGTGTGACTTAAATTATCCCATCCTTAAACTGAATTAAATAGGGAAAAAAAACGAGGTTTCCTAAATAATCTGACGATGTTACTCTCCGATTTTACCACCAATTAAAATCATATATTATTATTGTTTTTTAATTTTGAAGTGGATTTTGAGAAAAAGGTTGAGCACCAAAAAATTCCACAAAATATGCCTATATATAGAGTTCCGCGGTTCATTGGTTGGTGAAGGCTCCTTCACTCGTAGAACTGTCGTTCTCCATGATAGCAAAAATTAATGTGTAAGTTAGAAAAAAAAAATTATGAAACATAATTTTATTACAAACATTTGATTTTTAAAAGAAGATTTGTAAATATTTATTAGTACTGTCTCCATAAAATTAAAAATAAATAAATAAATAAAAACCATAAAACTACATTTGTGAAAAATAAATTGATAAATAAAGAAATCAATTAAATTTTCTGGTAAAATAATATTAGCTATCTAAATACAGCTGTGATTCTTTTCATATCCATAGCAAGCATTTTTCAAATTATAACAGTTTAAAAAAGAGCAAATTACTTTAAATATTAACTTTAAAAATATCATTACTTACCATGGTTAGGAGATTACTGACAGATTTAATTTTAAAATTAAAAGGCGTGGTGTATTACCACAGGTTCATAAAATTAAAACACTTCAGTAGTAAGATTGGTGAAGACGTAACCGGAAAAAAAAATCTGTATATTGAAACAAGTGTATTAGAGAAAAACATACGGCTGGTGGCGGCCAGAAGAACAATATGTCCTTTAAGGACATTAGAAATAGAATTAAAGTGGAAATTACTAAAAAGATCGTGTCCAACATAGAACTTGATATTGGCGAGAACATAACTTGGCCGAGGGAACCAATGCCAATTACAGAGCAACTATAATATTTAATCCAATGAAATTGAAGTAATGAAACCGAGAACACAAGAAATTCTAAAGATGGTGCAGGGCATCAAGAATAATTTATGAAAAAAACGTAGCCAACGAGGCAAAATCAAAAAGTTCGTTGTGATTGCCAGCTGACGTAATATAATCTTTTTTTAGCCCAGAACGGCAACTCTCAGACTTGAAAAAATAAACATCCAAAGGCTATTGAATATGGGACGAGGCGAATCAAATTAAAGTCCAAAGTGAGGGGAAAATGAGAACAGAAAAAAAATGAATTTGAATAGATTATATAAGATACAGAAAGTAACTTATAATTAATATTTAATATGTCATCTATATCAAACTTACTATGGTCATTTTCAGAACTATAAAATAAATTTATTTTCATGAAATAAATTTATTTTATGCTGAATAATGTTACCGACGACCATCTTGCTGCATGAAAAAACATTTTCCCCCATCGTACTGTTTAAAAAAAATATTGCAATAAAAATTATTAACATTCGAATTTTGCATGATTCGCTATTTCCTATACGCTTCAAAAAAGTTTTATAAAGATTTGTCTTTTCAAAATTTAATCCTTTTCTGTCACAGAGAGATAAGAGAACGAGAAAATGGAAGGCTAAGCATGAAATCGATTTTGATCCTTCCCCAAAATCTGTAGACGCATACAAATGGAAATTTTAAACTGCTGTGTTTAGATTAAATTTCTTATATTTTTCGGTAAATGAAGAAATAAATGCAATGGGAAAATTTTCTACATGTCAAATTTTTCAATACAAAATTACAATGAAAATATTGTGAAATGATGTAAATTTTATAACTACAGATTAATACGTTAAAAGAAAGTTAAATAAAAACTTCTAATGCTCTTAAAATGTTTTCCTTCGTACAAAATATAATCCAAAAATATGCATACAGAACGAAATCTAAACAAAACGAAATTAAACTGAAAAAAGTACAATGTAATAATACAATATAATGATAACTGTTTGAAAGCGCTTAGCGATGAATAAAAATAATAAATCATTGTATTATACAAACGAATTTAAAACTGGGAATCAGGATGCACTAAGAATAACTCTAATATAGATTAAATGTTGGTTTAAGGGCTCGTCTATATTAAGGGTGTAACTTTGACTATAGGATATTTGAAAGCTAAAAACAGTTAGCATAAAATTTTTGTCCAGCAGAAATTCTATTTATTTATAATCACACCAGTAGATCGGTAAATTAGTACATCGTTTGCATATTTTCAGGATAATTACAATCTCTAAATTTTCCCCCTCTTCCTGGCTCCATAAATAAATAAATAAGTAAAAGTCTCGTCTCGCCTCTTATTTCCGTTAAAAAAAACAGAATTAATTTTAAAATAATTGTCAGTTATTTCCTGTTTATCCATGAGATGCGAGTGTACGTTTTACTGATTTTTAACAGTCAAAAAGGTAGAAATCAATAAAAAATGGATCATTTTATAATTAAAATACCATTATTTTTAAGAATTTAAAATTTTTCTTCAGTATATTTTCTGTCGTTGTGTAGATTGAAGGCTCACCGCGTTTAGTCCCATTTTCCACCACTAACTGCTATTTTATTTCTTCCATATTTGAATTTAGATGTGTTTTTTAAGCCTCCTTCTCTCTCACTGCACCTTTTCAGTTAATTTCCTGCAGGCACACAAAGAAAATACTAACCATGAAGAATTTCTCATTTTATGAATAAAACATTAATTAATTTTAGTAATTTGAACGTGAAATTAAACCATTATATCTTAGCTTAAATTATAATTCGTGTACTTAATTAATTTTTTCTTGAAAAAATATTAAAATCTGAAACACTTCCATATTTTAAATACTCATTAAAGTGCTATATATTAAAAGCGTATCACAATTCATGCGTTGACCCTATTTTTTCCTCCTTATTTCATTAAGTTGGAAAGTGTATTATTATTCCTGAGTGTGCCGTATTTTTATTTCTTGTTCTGCAAACTACATCTTTGGAATCGAAATCTCTCTTAAAATCGCCTACTACAACTCTTTTACAATCTTCGCCAAGCGTGTTCCAGTTATACTTCATTGCTATTTTAAATTGGAATGGACATCATAATTCATGAGTGTGCCGTGTTTGTCTTTCCTGGTCCACAACAACTTCTTATGAATCGAAATCTATCTTAAAATAGCCTACCAAAACGGTTTAAAAATCTTCGTCAATCATATTCTATCTATACTTCGCCTTCATAAATACGATTTTGAAAGTGCATCGTAAGCTATCGCAATATTTGTCTACCCTGTTGCATAAAACACTTCTTCCGAATTGAAATCTAAATTAAAATCGCCTGCTAAAACTATTTTACAATTCTCGCCATGCATGTTCAAATTTCACTTTTCCTGTGTAATAAACTGCCGCGTTTGCCCGTTTCTATCCAGACCCCTCCGCATTTTCTGGCAAACATATTTGAAAAATGCCTCGGTGCGACAAATTGTGTCGATGCTAAAAAGCCTGCTCATTTTTTATACTACTGTACTATGCTAGTAATCTGTAAAATCCGAAATATAACGTAAATTCTTTTTTTTTCGATTATAGTAAAGTAAGTGCTAAAAAATTACGTTTAACCACATTCTTAAGTACATCACTAACTGTCTTCACTTGTTGTAAGAAAAGAGTTTGGAGTTGCAAAAGATTATTCATGAAGTTGGTGTGCATGCAATGCACTCTTAAAAACTTTTGAAATTGTATTTTATTTAATAGGTATCAAATGGGGTTGAGTAACTAAGCAAAGTTCAGTGCTTCCCAAGTGAACAAACATTTGCTATTGGTAGGTTACGCATTGTTTGTTCCATCAACTGCGAAGAACAATTTGTTGCTGTTTTCGTACTTGTAACATTTGTTCTCGGAGTTGTGTACTTGGTTTTAAGAATGTCCTTATAAATCCAGCTCCAGTAAAGAGGAGAAGGGAAAAAAGTTCTTTACTAGCATAGAGATAGAAACTTTAAAGAACCAGGGTTTGTGTGGGAATCGAAACCACGACCGTACGCTTATGGGATTGGCGTAAAGTAGGCTAGGCTCTTAACTTCCACCGCCGGTCCTCTAGGTCAATCCGTCGAGATGGTCCTCAAAAGATGCCCCCATTGTAAAAGACAAGAAATTTTTATCAGTATGTGTAACATATGACGATGCATTCACGCTAGCAGAAAGCATTTTAATTGCGCAGGTACCAGCAACTTCATAAAGCTATATACAAAGATGAAAAGTAAATCAATTATTTAGCAGAAAAGTTTTTATTATGAGCGTTCTTATTTTTCAGATAATAATGTTTTTTTTATACAGCACTAATATTTTTTTCAAAATTTGTGTTTTTAATTGAAAATAGGAATAATTTTTTATACACCATCTCTCCTATGTAGTTTAAAGTTGAAAATGTTTCAAGACAATTTTTTTTAAATAACATTATTAAAAATATTTCTTTATATATAATGCATTTTATCACTACCACGCCATACCTATATCCAGCTTATATACACAAATTATAAATAATTAAAATTAATTACTGAAAAATGTTTAGTTGCACGTGTTGAAAATATATAAATTAAACGGATCATTTCTGAACGTCCTGACGCTACTTAAAACTTTAGCCGGAATTTAAGACGACCATAAAAATTACTTTAACTAAAATGCGAGGTCTGATGCAACTAATTTAAGTTAAAGCCAACTTGTGCTTTCAAGGAATGTTTAAAATTCTTTTCCTATGTCAATTACTTTACGTAACAAAGGATTAACAGTGTAATTTTGTTAAACTTTCAGCGGCTTAGTGAGAAATGACATAATTCCCTATGCAGGTAAAAAACTCTCATTACTCTCAAGTAGTCACTGTAAGCAAGGAAATGAACAATTTTTTTTTCTTCTTAGCTAAAAGTGTTTATTTAAAAAAGAATTTTAAAAGTAAGTATATCGACTTTTTTTTGTCATGCTTTGAGAAGAGCTTTAAATCAACGTATTTGGTCTGGAGAGTCTCGAAAAAAAAACTTGTTTTTATATCTGTTTAAATTGATAGAATTTAAATCGTTTATTAGCACTTGAGTACTATTTCGCTTGATCACGGTTTTTGTGTAGACACGATCTTCCTACAATTAGCGCGTCGTGTCACTTTTCAATTTTTATAAATATATTTTGAGTATAGTTAGAAAACGCCTGGCGAATACTGTAAAATAATTTTAGTAGGCGATATAAATATAGATTTTAATTCCGAAGAAGTGCTTTATAGAACAGAGAAGACAAATACGGTAAACTTATAGATTACGATACACTTTCCAAATGGTATTTATAAAGGTGAAGTATAGTTTGACTATGCCTAGCGAAAATATTTAAACAGCTTTGGTAGGCAATTTAAATATAGATTTCTATTCCGAAGAAGTGTTTTATAGAACAAGGAAGGAAAACACGGTACACTCATGGATTATGATTCCCTGTCCAAACAGTATTTAAAATGTCAACGCAATTTGGCTGAAATATGCCTGGCGTGGATTGTAAAATAGTTTCAGTAGGAGATTTTAAGATAGATTTCGATTCCAAAGATGTGTTTCATGGTACAAGAAAGAGTTGATTCCTATTTTAACGCCCCCACTCTCGCCAACCTAAAAAATCCCAGCACTTTGGCGAGCTTTGCATTCATGGGTCTCTAGGAGTTATGCACAAGTTTCAACGCTTCCAAAAGAACTATAAGAAAACTAAAGTGAACATAAATTAGCGATAAACGCACCAGTTAAGGAATTTGAAGACACTTAATTATTGAAATTACATTGATTGGCAACCCAAAATAAACTAAAATGTAACGGAATACTGTACTTATATGTTGTTCCAAATCGCCGTTTTAATTCTAAATTACAATTTCCTCATAAATACAAAAAATCGTCATGGTAACCGCACACGTTTAACTATCGCCACCTTAGCAGGGCGTTAAAGTAGGAATGAAACCAAGAAAGACAAACACGGCACACTCATGGATTATGAGCACATTCGAACGAATATTTAAAACGGTGCAGTATAGTTGTAATATCCTTGGCGAAAATTGTAAAATAGTTTTAGTTGGCGACTTTAAGATAGATTTCCATTGCTACGAAGGGTTTTATGGAACAATGAAGAAAAATACGGTACACTTACGAATAATGATACACTTTCCAACTAAATGGAATAAAGAAGAAAAATAGGGACGACGCATAAATTATGATACACTTTTAATATATAGCACTTTAGTGCGTATTTATAATCTGAAAGTGTTTCAGATTTTCTTTCTTTTTTATTTATATTACTTAAATCCGACAATTGGGAAAACTGCTCGTATCACAAACTCAAAATATTAAAAAATTATTTACAGCGGTAAAACACATAGATATACGTTTCTAAGGATCATTATAGATTTATTGTTGTAACTATGATTTAAATTGTGCAAACTGTTTTATATATTGCTATTATTTTATCAGTGAGTTCAAACTATATTAAAATCTCTATTTGACTGAAGTAGTTTAATCAGGAAATAGTGTGATGATTTTATAAGTTGCTATTATCAGACACACAACAGGTACTTTCCCAGTATATCTATAAAAGAATTAAGTAATATGTGCGTTTGAATTGTTAACATGAATGGATATTTTTAATGCCCACCCGTATGCATGTACATCATCATGTGTGTTTCCGTTTGCTTTGGTTGTTAGAAAAACAGCTTGTTTGAATGAAAGGCGATATAGTGATTGATATAATTTTACCTAAATTGTGCATCTACTTTCAGGATAGCTTTTTTTTTAATCACGACACGCGCTTTTTGAAAATAGACGTACAATCAGAGGAATTTAAGATTTTCATTATTGAAATAACAACTATTTCCACATTGAGACACTTTTAAGTGGCATATACTAACACACAACGATAAATAGACAGAAACACATGTGTCACAAATTATTTATTTTAAAGAATACTCAATAGAATAAACAATAACGCAATCCCTGAAGTCTGTCTCAATGTCAGAATGATATAGAAATGCACCATGTAATAAATTTTATTTATCTAATGGTCTTTAAGAGTACTTAAAGCATTCTTACTTTAATAATAAAGCATTCTTACTTTCATAATAATTATTACTACCTCAAATCTGTGAGCTAGAAATAACTTACTCACTGCAGTGAACGTTTTATTTTGCCAGAGTATAATTAATGGAAACCGCTGTTATTGACATTTTGCCTCCTCACTTAATATGCTGACTCCTCTTTGACCTGATGTTCACATTATGTTAAGGCATTTGTGCTGTCACAGAAGCAAATAAATAATTATTCCCAGGCGGCAGTCATCACTCATCACGTGGTAGGCATCCTTGTTTTGTGGACATTTCAGGAATTCATTATTGTGCTTACGAAAAATTGTGTTAATCGGGAAACAAAATAAAAGAAAATCTTTATTGAATGTATTTTGCGTTAAAAATTTTCAATCCAAAACTTCATATTCATATATATATATAACTCGGCTGTTCGAGCCTCGTCAGGGGGAGACCCTCCTCAGGCGCGTAGCCAGGAAAATTTTTCGGCGGGGGGGGGATGTGTATAAATAAACAGAAATTCTGCACGGCATTAATCTTGTGATCACTAATTCAAAAATTCATATTGTTTTATTATTCTACTTCCATATCCGAGTGCATAAAAATACAAAATTTTGCAGAAGAATACATTAATTGTTCAGAGAAATCAAAGTCGGAGAACTAACAGCTGCTTGCAGATGCAATTAAACTCGTAACTCTAAAAGCGATTATTCTTGTGCTTTTTTCGAATAATTATGCGAGTTTTCTTTGAAAATACGAATCCAAGGAAATTATATAAGTAAAATATAATTTGGAATCTCTATATATGCAAAAAGTACTTTTGCCACAGACTTCTGTGGAACTACTGAACAAAAATCAGAAAATACACTAATGATAATTAATTTATGTAGTCAGTAGACCGTAAGTGATATGTGCTCTTAACACTGCCTTAAACAAAGTAAAAATTTCTGAAGCAGCTAAGGACTCCTCTAATACCCCCCCCCCTTTTCTTTGTCTAGATTTTTATTGTTTTTGGTTAGATAATTCTGGTTTCGTTTTTTGCTTCCGGATGGATCCGTTAGCTACGTAATTCTTACATGGTAATGTACATGGGATTGTTTTTTTTTTCTGTTAGTACACAAATGTTTACTAGATAAACAGTATGGTTAAGGCTTCTTCTTTGCACAAGAGAAATAACAACAACAACAACAAAAAATAATACACCACTAACGCTCTACAACTTTTGAAAGTAGAAGACTTGCACATTTTATTATTTCACGCTGAAGTAACGTGAAAGCACACAAAGATATATTTCTAACAACAGCCTTATCAGGCAGCAAAACAATCTTTCAGTCCCATAATTTATATAGATAAATTAATTTTTATTTTTAGAAGCTTTGCACGACCTCTTCAGCTTTCATATGAAACGTGCTCGATTTCATTTCCTTTTTCCTCCAGTACATGTTTCTTCTTGGGTTTCGCTCATTAATTTAGCATAATCTTGCACAGCTCATTTTGGACCATGGTTTCGTGGTTAGTTCACAAATTTACACCCAATCTTCGCTATAACTGACATTAAAACAATGTTTATTAGGACAGGTACTAAAATTCATTTGATATAATGATGCATTTTATCCACTGTTTATAATGCAAATCGTTTATAATGTTTATATCCACATTTATAATGCTTGACTTATAAAATTATTTTGTAACAATCAAATAACAGTATCATGTCTTCAAAGGAAACAGTTGTGAAATATGTTATAGAATAAAATATTTGAGAATAATAGAGAATTTTATTTGTGTAATTTTCGTTAATTATCAGCTTCCACTGTATTTCTGGCATTCTTCCTTTCAAAAAAATTATGATTATCAATGTTTCCCACCACCGCATGCCTATTAGTTCGGAAGAATTTACTTCCTGTAGTGAATGTTTCATTGCTCAAGAATAATTTATGGAATGCACTGTTATTGACATTTTGCCACCAAGCTTATTGCGGTGACTCCTGTCGTGACCTGATGTTTACATTGTGTTAAAGTATTTTCGCTGTCACAGAAGAAAATAAATTGTTCTTCGCAGAGAGCTGTCATCAGTCATAGCAAGATAGTATGAGCTCTTGTGTGGCCGACGTATTAGAATTATTATATTATTGCATACAATATTATCAGCTGCAACTTAAGTGAGAGAGTATTTTAAGAAACTATTAAAAGTTAATGATTCTGAATATGTTAATCATAATTGTGTAATTTTATGCTACGCGACAATTTCCTACTTTAAAAATACTTACTGTGGGCATACCAGGTGTCCTAAAAATGGCCGCCGAAGATTTGAAAAATCAATTAAAGAAAAACGGAAAGTGATAGAAATGTACGGTTTGCTGCATTCTGCTTAGTTAGCTCAGGAATTTATTCTGACTAATTTTCAAACTTATTTGCAAATTTCGTCAAGAGACTATTAAAAACTATAAAATAATGTTTTCAAAATAACCATCGCTTATAGGAGGAACGTGGAGCAGCCTCAGGACAAAATTCGCTGACGCCCGTGAAAACATTTCCGTCGCAATGTTCTGACGAGCAGCAGAAGTATATTGCTCTAGTTTTATTTGCAGATTGCGAATTATGATGATAAACCTGGTCTTTCAACTAACCCCAAAGAAAAAAATCTGATGTGGACAACACATGACTTCTTTGCACGTCTATTAAACCAAAAATATTTTCGGTGCACTTCATCTAAACTTATGTTGTTTAAAACAGATAAACTGCTGCAGTAATATTAAGTTTTAGAGATTGCTACCTAAATATTTCCGATATCGCCAAACTGGGTTCGAAAGATTTGTTTTTGACACTTCATTTGGCGATATTTTGCCAAAAGCCGACAAGCTTGCGTTAGTTTGTGAGATTTTAGGTATAGCCAAAGTATTAGTTTACCCCCCCAGAATTTAATGAATCGAATGGATCCATACACCTTATTCTATTTAAAGTCATTTGGATGACCCTGTAAATAAATTACCCAGTCGATTGCAATCAAGATTCACAGTCAGATGTTACAATACTTCTAAATACAAAATTTCAACATATTACAGTTAAGAGTTTTAGAGTTATTCGAAATACGAAATTATTTTTGGCGCCAAATTTGGCGATATTTCGGCAAAACTCACCAAGGTCGATGACAAATGGCGAGATTTTGGGTATGGACAAAACAATGACTGACTACAGACATTGTATATTGAAGATGCGCGTAGACTTTACTGTATTGAAATTCTTTTGGGTGGTCCTGCGAATAAACTCTCCAGTAGATTGGAACCAAAAATCGAGATGGACAACTAGATGATACAACAATCTTATATATATGAAAATTCAACATTCGACGACTAATAGTTTCAGAGATATAGTTAAATTCATACACACGTACATCGAAAGTCGCCAAGCTTGCCGACTTTTGGGTTAATTTTTGGAGAAACCACCTGACCGTGGTCGGACCATTACCTTACTGTATGGTAGGACGGTATTAAGCGTAGATGAATGTCTCTAAAACCGCCATTGACCGTAAACTGTTGGAAGTCTTTTGAGTGTTTCTGTAGCAGCATTATAAAAGATAAAGACACTTTTTTCGATGGAAAAATTTGTTTTGTAACCCTTAACAGCATATATCACTTCTGAGTCGTTTGAACTAGCCTAATACCTCTAAAATATACTTTAATGATTCTGCCCATAGGGCGTAATCTATTTAAAATTTTTGGGCGGCCCTGTAGATAAACCATCCAGTCGATTGGGACTAAAAGAGGAGAAGCACAACTAGATGTTACAGCAATCCTAAATATAAAGCTTCATCATTCTACAACTAACAGTTTATATGAGATATGAGAGTTACGTACGTACGTACAGACGGCATGGAACAACTGGTCAAAATAGACTCGTGCTCGGTCAAAATGGGTTGCATACGCATTCATATGAATGCGCCTGGTAGCTTACGATGAGATGCATAGCAAAAATTCTTAAAAGTTAATTTAAAGGTAGTCAAAATCGGTTTTTTTCGGCGAAATTTGGCCTCCAAAAATTTTCGAGATTACAATACTTCCTTATATTACGTACAAGGAAGTAAAAACCACATGGCACCAAATTTGGCGAATATAGGGGGAAATCACTTACACTTTTCGTAAGCTTTAATGCTTAATGGGAGATATCCGAAATGTTCATTGAGGAAATGTTCATTGAGTCTTTCGATACGGCCGGGCAACGTCTAGCATAAACCATGAGTAACTCCTGCTGTCCTCCAAAGCATTTTCAGTGCCCATAAACTGATAAAGAATGTTCCGCTATTTTGCTTAAGTAGTCAATTGGTGTCCAAAAAAGGGCTCAATAAGTCTACTGGCGGCTCAGAGTTTGAATTTTGATGGAAGTAGAGATGAAGTTACTGCTGCAAACGGATTTTCCTTTCCCCAAATATCGCAATTCAGCTCATTAACAAAGCCATCGAAAAAAAAAAAAGCTTCGTCGGACAACCAAATGTTTCCTACATCCATTTCGACGGCATCGAAATACAGCAGCATAGCGTTTGGGAATGTCTCTAATGCATGAATGGCATCAGCACTCAAAGACAACTTATGAGTCTAGACCTTGTTAGGAAACAAGTGAAGGTGAACGAAAACTTTGTGTCGCTGTTGGATGGATGATCTGCTGAATGAATGCAGCATTCGCCTCTAAAACTGCTGTGCTTGGGTGGTAGAAAAATTTCCAACATGGTCGCCATTGACTTTCCCAGAAAGCTGAAATTTTTCGAACACTGCATGTATTGTACGGTTTGCAGAATCGTTTCGGGTATTGAATATCTTTTAAAAATTGCTTCTCGTTTTACCAATTCGCAGGGTATCTAAGAATAATGCAGAACTCGTACAGTTTTATTACAAACAAACTTGTACGCTTTTCGTTTTTCTCTAATTGACTTTTTAAATCTTCAGTCCTTTTTTGGACACCCGGTATTCTAGCCACTTCTAGCGACAGTTTTAAACCTTGGGAACTGATCCTTAACATGTGTTTCTAGAGTCTGACTGGTGCGAGGCTGTCGGAGGAAAGAAAATGTTTAACAGTAAACTGATCGAGAATGAGCGATCGCGTAACTGCACATCCAGGTGTTAGTCAGACTCAGAACCCAGACAGCACAGCAAACTTGCATCAAACTTGCAGCAAGCTTGATTTATCAAGTCAATAAACTTGAATTAAGCTTGAAAATTTCAAGCCTGTAAGCTGAATGCAAGCTTGAATCAAGTGTTCTAGTTTACACTTGCCCGGCTTGCATTAAGCTTGACATAGGAAGCTTAATTTCAAGCTTAAAAAATTTTTCTATATACACGGAGCGCCCCACATACTTTATTTTTCCGCGCATTTCCCCCCTCTATGCTGAAATTTTAAGTTATTTTAATCTGTTCCATCAAACATCGGCGGCTCGGTTCGATCCCGGGAACTTCAGGCTGGAAGGCCCGCGTGCTAACCGTTCGGCTATTATGCCTCAGGCAGCTATGACTAAAGTTTGAAGTGACTGTTGTCACGCCAGATCGATAAGTATGGACGATGCTGGTAAGTTTCTTTTATTTTTCCATGGGATGAATCAAAATTTAAATAATGTTTTGTGTGATTTATAGACTCTACTAATAGGGAAATAAGCATAATATAAACTTAAAAGCAGGACACGTTTTAAAACTTTCAATGTCGCAACACTCATCGTTGAGCAATACCGCTGGACTGATTTTGACTGATGAATGACTGATTGACAAATGACTGATTTTGAAATCCATTGGTAGTATAATTGTATTTTATTTTGAAGAATTTCCATATTTGGAAATATAGAATCTTTTTTTTTAATTCTATGGTCAAGTACATTTATGACTGATTAATTATTTTGTGGAGGTCGGATTACGCCTCATTCTACTACCCATAAAGTGAAGTATATTAACTAACTAAATTGTGTTAATTATATTAAAATTTACTTTTAGGGCTAATTAGTTAGTTAATGGAATTACTAATGTTAATTAGATGTAAATAAAACTAAAACTCCCCTCGTTTTATAATAAAATAAAACACAACTTTTACGAACTTTTCTTTATTGAGCAAATTTGAAAAACGCTAAGAGAATTAATGTCCATTCTCTTTCACAGATGTCGCCATCAACGCTCTATTTACAAAGGAAAAATGAAGCGAGTATCAATTGTCAAGCTTAAACCAAGCTGTATTTAAGCTTGACAATTGAACTTGACTCTTGCAAGCTTGCTGCCAGCTTAAAATGAGTTGAACTGTCAAGCTTGTATTAATACGTCAAATTCAAAGAAATGTCAAGTTTGATTTAAGCTTATGTGCTGTCTGGGAACAACCTATAGGCTTTCAGCCACTCAGGTGTCGCATACGGTATACTTCAAAGAGACTGCACGTTCGTTAGTCAGGGCGCACCTAAGATGAAATTTACAGATTTGAGGAAGGTCGAATGGAGCTATATACCGCACGAGTAAGAACTCTACGTCTCGCCACTAACCGGGTCGAGGGTTTCATAGACTGGAACAACGTAAATGATTTGCAACAAGGGGAATGCTGCTTTTCATATTTGTAAAATTTTTGCAACACGTTTGTGTACAGAAATTACAGTATTTAACGTTGTGTACAGAAATTACAGTATTACAGAATCAAATTCTAAGATTTTGGTGTTCCGTGAACTTAATTCTATGACCGTCGAATTTACAGGAAATTGAAAAGCTGCTGTGGATAAATTGTGTAAGACGACGCCATAGCATAGGGTAGTAATAATTAAATGTAAATTTATTTAATGAATATTTAAAATATAGCAGTGCATTAAACTATCAGTAATAGACAAAAGATTTATGCTAGAAGATGATCGTGGCTTCAGACTGCTGATAGTGCTTCAGACCTGCTAATTCGATGACAGTGATCTTCCTCCACTGCTGAAATCAGGCAAAAATGGGTCTTTGATGCGCAACTTCCTTCCATTTTTTATTTGGTAGATTTTCATTAACAGTAATCCTTTTCTTCGGTTATTTATATATATTTTCAGGATGACTGCTAATTCATGGTACAAACTTTGAGGGCTGGTGCAGGACACTGTAACAGTCACATTTTGAACAGGAATGTATGGTCAAAAGTGAAGCGTCAATAGGATACAGGACAAATACAGGAAAGAACAAATGCAGGAGACGGAGGAGAAACGAAGTTAGAAGTTGCTTCCATTGCCGGTAGATGGCCAGTCGGCGCTGATTTGGGGAAGAGAGGCCATTCTCGTTTCAGTTTTCGTTCATTCACCATTAAAAACCTCATATAGTTTCAGTAGGATGGGGGGGGCACCGCACTTCATTCTAGATCAGGGATGGGCAAACTTTTTCGGCCGCGGGCCAAAATAAAATAAAAAAAAGTTTGGCGGGCCAAGATAAATTTTTCTAAAATTTTAAGAACAATATACAAGTATTACAATTTAAATATGTTAATGAAGTGAATGAATTTGCGATTTCATTTTTAAAAGTGCCTTATATTGAGGTTCGAAGTGAGATGCACTGATTCTAAGGAACGAGGCTAAATGCTCATCAGTCAGTCTACTTCTGAAAGAATTCTCTCTAAGGTTCATAGTTGAAAACACTTGTTCACATATATAAGGAGAAGCAAACATAGCACAGATTTTCTGGGCGTGATATATTAAATTTGGGAAACTTACTTTCGATAACCATTTGTAAAACTCTGGCATATTTAGAAACAATTGCTTGAGATGGTGTTAGATTGCAATTCAATTCATTCAAGCTGCAAATCTGACCTCACTGTTTCACAATTTACGTTGAAAGGCATGGTAAAAATATCTAATACTGTTTGAATGGCACTGAAATCTTGAAATCTGCGTTCGAACTCAAAATTCACTTTTTTCAAGCCATCTTCATAATTCTTAATATGGATATATAATCTATAAATATATATATTCTTTCATTTTCCGTCGGACCGGCTAATTAAAATTCCACCCGCGGGCCGGATAAAACCTTCCGGCGTGCGGGATTTGCCCGCGGACCGTCGTTTGCCCGTCCCGTCCCTAGATGTTCCTCAATAGTTGAATGCGGCATGGGTTGGACGTGGTGGATCGATTTCTTGGCTACCCCGGTCTCCCAAGTTGACGCCCCTCGATTTCTTTTTATGGGGACATTTGAAGAATGACGCACATTTATGCCACTCCAGTAGACTCCGATGAAGATCTCGTTGCTCGAGCATCCGTAGCTGCTGCAGGTGTGCGTGAAATACCTGGTATCTTCGAAAGTGTTCGTCAATCGCCGTACCGACGCTGTCAAGCATGTATCAATACTGCTGGACGCAGTTTTGAACACTTATTGTCAATTAATTTCCACTTGTAAACGATGTTATGAAAATAAAACTATTTCCATATCATTTCTTCTTTCCTGTGTTTGTGCTTCGACGCTTCACTTTTGACCATAATTTGTTCTTTCCTGTGTTTGAAGCTTCACTTGAAGTGAAGCTTCGACGCTTCAATTTTGACCATACATTCCTACACAACCTGTGATTGTTACAATGTCCTGTATCAGCCCTCAATGTTTGCACCATGAATTAGCAGTCACCCTGTATAACCGTACCTTTTAGTATAAATTCTCGTTGTAATATTTTCAGGGTTATAAGGTAGGAATGAGCATTCATTAGTGCCCACTTGTAAATATAGCATTTCGTGCATTTCTTCTAAGACAGATTGGAAATTTCATTTTCAGGGGAGTTCAGGGTGAAAAATACTTTTTAAGAAACGCGATCTTTTGAAATTAATATGTAAAGTACGTAGACTCAGGATTGAAGTACATATTTAGCATAGTCATTCTAACTACATTTCACCCTTACAAGTACTGTTTGGAAAGTGCATCATATTCCGTAGGTGGGCCGTATTTGTATTTCTCATTCCAATTAAGTCAGTTCTTTAAAATTGAAATCCATATCAAAATGGCCATCAGAACTGTTTTTGAATCTTCGGCATGCGTATTCTAACTATACTTCAATTTTATTTACATTAAAATAAAAGCGTTTGCAGACACTAATTTATATTTAAGTTAAATAACTTGTAGGATTTGAAAAACAACTTGCCAAGCATCTTGCTAGACAACATGGAATACTTGTCAAGCTGGGATCAGATTTAGATATTTATATTTTGGCGACAAGCTTGGCTATTAAGGGCCAAAAACGGCGAACTTTGGTAATTTTTCAGGCAACCTTTGTAGTGATACACCGTTTCGTCACGTAGGCAAAAATCCTTTTCCGAAACGAATAGCACTCAAGTGCTAAAACAACTACAATTCCTTTGTCATATGTTATTTAATAACATTCTTACAGGGTTGATGCTCTCATTTTTTTCTAATACTCAAAGGTAATTAATTCCCAACAACACATAAGTTTCAATATTTTTTTTAATCTGCAAAATAAAAGATAATGAATTTTCATCAGCGTAGTAACGTTTTCATATCTCTTGGGAAAGTTACAAAAAACTAGAAACTAAATGTGAAAGGTGATTTTATTTCAGAATTGCTTTAACAAATTAGCACATTTTTTTGTTATCATTTAATGTAAAATAATAGGTTAAATAAATTATAAAAGATAAAATTATTTAGTTCGGAATATCTTCTTTTCTGAACTTTGACGATTAAGGACATTTGTTTGTTTTACTAATTTCCCAGTTCTTTGTAAAATTCCAAATAATATAACTTTTTATTATTACTTGGAAATTAGTCATCTCAAAGCAAAGAACAGCAATGTATCAAAATCTCGTAAGCATTTTTCAATTACAACTAATTGAAATAAATTGGTACATCTATTATTTTTGAAAAAGTAGATAATTAAAACGATTAATATTAATTATTCGGTTCTTTCTTCTTAAATAGTACTATTGCTGTGGGGAATTACCATGCAGCTTTGTCTAATAAATCAGAAAAACTTGGTTTTATTTATAAATTCAGAATTTTTAAGCTTACAGCTAAATTTGAATTATTTAATTTAAATATTACATTTTATTTTTTAATTTGAAATATTCTCCCTTTTCTCAATTTTTTATAAATATATTTTTAAATCTTTCAAAGTGTTATGGTTTGGTATAATTTTATATAAATTATTTTTTATATTCATTATATAAAACATTACTCTTATAAAAAAGTTTTAAACTTACAGGATTGCCCAAGAGTGGAATATTTGTACTCATGCAATAGCTTTAGTATATGAAAATCCTGCACTTTTTTATTTTATTTTAATGCATTAACCGCATCACCGTTAGAATAATTGGTAACTCACGTAACTGAAATTTGGATGACAGATGTATCTATCTATAGTAATGTACTGAAAAATCTTACTAAGGAATTTAAAGTTGAATGCTATTGAGTGTCTATCGATTGTCATGCAGGCTCATTTCATTATACCAAATGCCACTTTATGAACTTATTTTATTTCTAGACGCATTCTCACGTTGCACCATTCTGGATCAAGGGACCTCATCAAAATGGGAAACAGCTTGTAACTAACCATGTGATGGAAATTTTAACCCCGAACGATCTTTAGGCATGGTCTCACATTCCAATAAAAATATTACGGGCACCATTACTATAGGGTTAGTGCAGGCACACGCTTGAGAAGTGTATTTTGGTGGTTTGGAAAAAATTGCTTGAGGAATGAAGAAATATTCAAATTTGAGTGTAATAATTCAGCTCGCGAAGAAGTTTATAAATCGGAGGAATGCTTTGAACGTAATGCTTCGTTTGTCCTGAAAAATCAAAGGATTGCTTTCGATAATATTTTGAGTGTACTAAATAATTCGATCTTTTCAAAATTAATACAATGGTCTCTTATTCCGTAGTGGCTACGTTCACGGTGTCGGGTAAATATTATTTCCACGTTAAGGATGGAGCGACAATAGTACGTGACAGATCGCATAGTTTCGCAGTGAACGATCTATTTTCACGGTGAGGACTTCAGGAGTTATTCATTTTGGCTTTGACCACGTCGTTCGTTTTTTATTCTTAATGTAATCTGTTTAAGTCATAAATTAATATATATGAAGGATGTGGATGCAGAACCTACATTCTCCACTTGGAAAGTTAGTTCTTAGAAAGAAGCAAAATTTAAAACAAATGACATACTGCACATATTTTTGTGATATATTTACTGTCGCAGCGTCTTCTTATACATATTCCTAAACGTGAAATAATTCTGGTAATGCTAGAATTTGAATTTAAGTACGGAAAGTTTGAGTTTTACCTCTTCACCTTTCGCATTGAGAGAGACAGAAATTGTACGCGCTTAAAACTTCACTACATATTTTAAGATGCATGTAAACATATATTTTAAATTATTTAATAGCAGTTTACAATTTATTTAATAATGTTTTTATTTTTAAATCAATTTGATGCCAAGTACTCGATTGCTGCCTGCCTGAAGGAGAGGTGTTGATGTCTCGGACAGAGGACTTCCAAGGTGCCATATCACGTATCCACGTTAGATTTGGAGAAAACAGCCCAAAACTCCAGATCACAAGATTGAAAGCCTACGGGAAGTGTGAACCCGGGACCTTACATGTTGGATATCTACCACTGTTGGAGTCCGAAAACGAAAAGTTAGTTCGGAGTAATAAGGTAGGAGAGAAATGGGCACGTTGGCACAGGTACTGTATTCTGAAATATTTAAAGTAAAATGTGGTACTAGTACACGAAACATTTGCATTTCCACGTCCCTCTTATATCAATTACAATAAGAAAGAAACCGCCATTCCGAAATTATTTGGAATTTCCGATCTTTCTTTCAAGTGAGTAAATTTTTGAAATTTATAATAATCCTTTCTGATTTAATTAAAGAATAACAATCACCATTTTAAAGTATAATATTCGGAAATGCTATTCTTCAAAGCTGTATTTCTGGCTACTTACATTCTGAAATATTTGTAAAACAGTTAGGTATGAGAATTGCATAAAAAAATCGCCAAATGGGGACGTTTGGACAATACGGAGCACGTTGATCCCGATGGGCCAACATCATTAAATGAAAATATAAATGTGTGAAATATAATTCTGGAGAAAAATTAGCTTTTTCTCCAGAAGATCTGAATTCTTTTTGAAAGGCAGAACCAAGAAGAAAATATAATACACAGTCAGAAAAGTACGAAATATTTCCGCTCTTATCGACAAGCCCGTAGAGAATGCTTTGCATGAACTCCCTCCTCTCCCCCCCCCCCGAAAAAAAGAGACTTTTCTAGAATGGACAAAATAAGACAAGCAGACCTGAATTGCGACGTCGAAACACACAATATATAGATATGTTTAATAAAGAAGAGGACGAAAGGATCTTATGTCTTCTCTGTCTGAAATCATTTTAAGATAGTAAGCCAGGGTAAAAAATGGCTTCAATTTAACCACAATACAAAGGGTGGTGCATGAAGGATGCACTGACGACGTCGTATTTTACGTCTATATACACTGCGATAATGATAAAGATCTCGATAAAAACAGTAAATAATCTTGCCATCTTCTTTCTCATTGATTTAATAATTTCATGCTGTTAAAAAAGTAATAATATATAGTCTCTCTATATATATTATTACTCTTTCTTTTTTCAAAACAACAAACGGAAGTTCTAAACAAGGAATAGTACACTTCGGCCATTTCCTATTATTCAGTAATTTAATTTCCTGTTATTAATTAAAACAAAATTCAGTTTTAAAGCTGTACGAGTTTAGTAAAAAAATGACGAAATAAGAAATAAAATTTCGAGAAAAGATGAAAATTGGCCAAGATATAAAAAAAGCATTTATATATTAGGTTATGATCAGTTTTTTTTTTTTTTTTTTTTTTTACTTGATTCCAACTTTGATACTGTCAGTCGGATTAATTTCAAATTTCAGTCGGTCAATTCTTTTACTTTCACCCCCTAAAATATTCCTTTTGTAACAACCCTGATCGGGATGCACAAATCCTATAAAAATATACATAGGATTTATTTAAGATAATAAGCGGAAACAAAATATGTTGTTCAAATCATGCAGATTTAATTTTTCTTAAATTACAATAAACTTTCTTTAGAACGAAATGCAATTTTTAGTATTTTAACTATTTAAAAGCAATTAAAAGGGAAATACACACTAAAATTTTTTCCCTACTCCAATAATACAAATTTAAGAAAAATAGATGATCTGAAATAACAGAAAACTAATTTATTAAAAGAAACCGCATCTTTTTCTAATAATAATTTTTAACACTTTCCAACAAAGTTGAAAAGTGTTTATGATTTCGGATTGTCTGTCAGTTCGTCTGTCCGTCCGTGCTCTAACTCTTGCATATATGCAATGATTACTACGAAATTTATATATGTTATTTCTATGTACTGTATTATGTGCCCTTTCGAAAATGGTGTATTTAGCTTTTATAGGTCTACAGGACAGTTCCAAAGATTTGAGATACATTACGCTCTATGGGCAGTCGTTCTTTAAAGTGTATTTTAGAGAGATTTGGATGTTTTAAATGAAACAAAACTGATACATGTTATTTAGGATTAGAAGATAAAGCTCGCCATCACAAGTAGTTTCTGTATGATCAATAGTTCTTCTACAGGAGCACTCAAAATAATTCCAAAAATTCTATAGCAGATTAGCGACAGGCATCTTTTTACAGCACAATTCTACCTTACTATGTAACACCCCCCACAAAACTTGCAACAAAACTCGCCATCAATTACGACTTTTACTATAAATCACCAAATACGATGAGAAAAAAAAAAACTTTCGAACCATTAACCCAGCTTGGAATTATTTTCATTATTTGACGGGAAATCAAAAAATATTTAATGCGGTAATAATAAGCTATGATGATTTCAGTGGGAATCTTCAAAATTCATGACTCGCGATCAAATTAGCCGATCAACGGCCGTATTCATCAAGTACTTGACACCCATGTTGACTCTTCAGACGTTAAATAGACATTCAATGTTCATCAATTCGACATCTGATGCTTGTTTTCGCGGGTTATCCCGGGTGGTAAGTACTTGGTGAATGGTTAGGGCGTTGCTGTGTGTCAAGACGAAGCTATGCAAAGGCTATCTGCTTAGGGGATGTGTGTATGTGCGAGCGCGCTAGTGTGCTGGAAAGTGTTTTATAATAAATGCTTTTGGCATGATTTACCTTTCTTGTTCAAATCCCAAATCAAATTGCTATTCATTAAAATCTATTTAGGTATTTTATTGTTTAAGCCATACAAATGCCCGACGACGTGAACGTAGCTAATTAGTTCTTATGTATTGAATTTGTGAATAACTGTAGAAATTCAGGCGAGAGAATGATTGATTACTTCAATTGTCAGGAAAAAGTTCCTAAGTGTTAGAGTCTTTAAACTCCGTTCCCATGGGAACATGGAAATTGAAGCAGCATCAGCTTGGTCAGTGCTTAGGAGGTTGAAAGATTCTCTCGACTGCACTGTTGTGAAATCGTGCAGGCTAAATGGATCTGATGCACCTAAAATTCGTCTTATCTCAATGTCCTACATTTTCGTACGATACCTCTGAGGTGCCAATCCAGATGCTAGGTCTCTCATCTGGAATTTGTTCAAAATTAGGGTACCACTCATAGAAGGCAACGTTGGTCTGCCCAATAGGCGGAACCATATTGAAATGACCAACATCTTCTGTCCTTGTAGTTCTTAAGCCTACAGTTGGTAGCTGGCCCGTCCTTTAAAAAGAAAACGTATTTCCAAGAAAAGTTAATGCACATATTTCTACTGAAAAATACGCACGTTGAGCATCACAGGTGAAATCGCTTCCCATGTTAAAGAAGAAATGTAAAAGTAAAGAGTAAATTATCGTCCTTTAAATGTTTTCTCGAAACAAATATTGAATTATGCGGGTGTTCGAAGGCGATTTTGGTCATTCCTTTGTTAAAAGTGATACTCAGCGTCTTAGTAAGCTTCCACAAAATTTCAGAAATGTAACAGAAATGATTATTCATTATTTTCATGAAAATGGCCTAGATATATGTACATCTAAGGGGGGGGCGCCCATTTGCCGATGCCATCATTCGTCGTACAGCAAAGTTATGCATACCCTTCTTTCGAAAATAACTTATACTTTAATCTCCTATTAATTTAATTTACATAAGGGACCGTATTTATATTTTATTGTGCCTAAACTTCGTTTTTTTCAATGGCAACTTTGCCTTTGTTAAACGAAAGAAAACCTTCAAATTAACCTAAAAATAAATTTTCACTAATTTCCTACGATAATTTCCGCAGATATTTCAAATTCTTTTTTGCACGATTTTAAGAGGTTTTCTGCAAATTGAAAAACACTATAGGCTCCAAACTTTTCGCATTTCATTAATTTCTCTCCAGTTAAAAAAAAATAAATATCATTTACAATGAAAGTACTGTTTCTAGTTTTAAAGGTTTTTTTTTAATTTTTTTTTTTTAATTTTTTTTTTTTTTTACTGAGAATATGAAGAGTCGAAATTAGATTACTTAGTTAGTGGTCTAAATGATCCATGACTAGATAATTTTATTGGAACGTATACATGATTTGAAAAAAAATATTGTTATTATGATTATTTTTGTTTTACTGTCAACTGTCTTCTTTACTTGCTAACTCTACTTTGATTTGTCAGCATTTGTTTTAAAAAATTGTACTGGGAACCACAATTCTTATTCTTTCCAACTTATTTAAACTTTAAGTGAAATACGATTCTTTAATTTTGTTTTCAGTTGCTGATAATTTAAATTTTATTTGCAATTTATAGAATTATTGATTTAACGATACCACAATAAAGATTCGTTTTCTTTAAATGGAAAAACGGCTCACAAATGCAGTTAAACAATCACTGCTTAATTATAAACTTAAAAATCCCTTTGATTAACCATGCAAATAAACTAACCATTCAGTTGAAAAAATGAAATAAAACTCCACTGGAAGTTACTAGAGTCCTACATGAAAAGTTTAAACTTTCTCAGGTTAATCGGTTTTGAGTGATACATACATACACACATCAAGCTTAAACTTTTAAAAATGGATTACGTATAGACGTTAAGCAGAAAGTTGTGGAAGTGGTTCCTGAGATTCCTTAAATTGATATTTCCATTAAAATCTGAATATTTTAAAATACAATTTTGCCTTTACTTCGTACAAGAAATCTCAGTTTTATGTTATATATCAACATCGAAATATGTCAAAAATGCTAAATATGTATCAGTAATTCATTATTAGTATTCATTATCAGTAATTCAGTAAAATAATTCATTATAATACTCAGTAATACATTATAATCTGTATTTTACGTACTATCAACGTAAATTAGAAAGAAGATTTCAACCAAAATCATTTGTATCCACCCCTTAATCATTTAACCTCATTTACATTCATACATTATTTTATCATGTCAGAAGAAAACCTAATTACAGAATAAAAATTAATACGGAAGAAAAGACTACTGCGTATGTCTGGAAAATATTTTAAATTTAATATCATGATAAAAAATAACAAGTTCATTCTTTTTATGTTTTTAAATATACATTTTTTATCATATTTACATACACTTTTAGAAATATAAGGTATGTGAAAGAGAAATATTATTTTTCCAAATTTTTCTCCACATATCACATAAAACGCTATAGGAAAATTGTTCCATACATCAAGGATAAAGGAACTTACTGTAAGGTCACGTACATTATTGATTTGGCGGAATTTGTAATGCATGTTGTAAGTTTTCCTAAAATATGAATGTTGCAATTGTTTGGTATAAGTAACACAGTATGGATTCTCAAAATTACATGTTTAAGGACAAATAAGTCATTCAAAATTTTATGATGAAAATGAATAAACCCTACTTGCATGACAAGTATATATTAAGAAAAGTGCATAAAAATGCTTGTTCATAAAGCATTGTATACAGGGTGGTTATAAAAGGCTTTGCCCATATATTGACCTATAGAGACTGTTCCGTTTAACTGATTCAGATGAAATTTCATATACTTATTAGGAAGAGAGATCTAAGCATTTTGTGAATGGCAAAAATGTGACGTTTACCGTGACAGTTATAAATACAGAAAGTCGAAAATTTTGAATGACAAAGATCACTTTTTTGCTGTCTAAACAGCTTAGCGTATGTGAAAACCTAAGGAACCCTGGAACTATATCACGGAAAAAACAGACAAGCCCTGAAAGCACATAAAACAGCCCTGCGAACGACTAATAAAAATTCGTTTTGAGGCCGCGTAGGAAATTTGCATATGACAGAAGCAAGACACCAATCACTGAAGACAACACATATCTGACAGAAGAAAACTTTTATATGTAATACCCATTTAAACGAAGATGCCATCACATTCAATTACGCAATGCATGCTGAAGACTGTAGACTATTAGTCCGAATTTAACATACCTTGAAACGTGCTTGCAGTCAGAGCCTTATTATCGCATGGGCAAATCGGGACTTTGCCCAGGGCCCCCGGCTCGAAAGGGACCCCCAATTTCAAATATTGTTCTGAAATATGCTTTTTATATAAAAATTTTATGAAAAATAAATCAAATTTCATTGATGGGGGCCCTAAAATCCATCAATGCACGGGACCCCTGTTGGTCATAATCAAGCTCTGCTTGCAATCTCACGCGTGGGTTGTCTTTCAAATCTGGCATACTTTGAGGACTATAAACGTACACTCTAGATCTGAGATATCTCAAGAAACAGAAATACAAAACAGTGATATCGAGTGACTACAAAAATCACAGATTTGGAAAGTGGCGTGGTATAGCTTCGTCGCTAAAATGCAGCTCCTGCACCATGCGAGCAAATGCCGCTTAATGCGGAGGTGTACCTTCTTGCACCAAAACAATATCGTTCAATGCATTTCTCTGAGAAAAGTGTGGAAGGATGCAGTTTCGCACTGCGGTTGTTTAGCGCATCCTGTCTCAGAGCCTATAACAAACCCTGTGTCATATTCTGTGAACGGTTTGTACGGGGTTTAAGGGAACAATTGCTGTCGATTATTTAAACCAAATTTCCTCTGTGCGTCGAGATAGTATCTTCTGAGGCAGTTCACAGAACTGCTTTTATTCGTGCATAAGGCGCTCATGTTTTGTGATACACATACCGTTACACTGAACGAAAGGGCAAAATTAAATTAATTTATAAATAATGCATATTATATCAAAATATATTCATGATATCATCCTATAACCAAGTCTTTAACTAAATAAAATGATTTTTTAATGACTCCATAGAGATTAAAAAATTAAAAGTGTACGCAGTTTAACAGAGTTTTGAAACTTCTAACATATCTATAAAAGTATTTGCTTTCTAAATCTATTGTCGCGATGCAATTAAAAAATATTCATATGTATTCATTATCTTTAATTATTTTATTTCAAATATTTCAAATTCCACGCGCAATGATTTTTCTATCATTATTTTTTAACATTTTTTTATTTTTACTTATTTCATTCATCATAATTATGTACACTTACGCTAGCTCAGTAATCATAAAATGGATTTCTTACAGCGAATTACGATTCTTTGGAATTTTTAAATTAATTCTTTCCTACCACAAAAAAAAATTCCTTCGAATATGTTTCTTTTTTCGAAATACAGTTTTGATATATGCAATTCATTTTTAGTGGAAAAAAATGGGATCTGAAACAACAGATCGATGAACATAATTATGATTTGTTGAATATTTATTTTATATTCTGAAGTAACGAAAGAATCGCGATTGAAATATTGATTTTCTGTTGCGAAAAACATCGATTCTATTTGCAAGCAGTCACGTTAGAATAAAGCATGAACTTAGTTAAACTGGATGATAATGTATAGTTTTTATGTAAATAACAGTTATTAAATTTCAAAATTATAACTTATTTTACGTTTTTCTATAAAAAGTGCGTACGTTCAGTTAAATGAAGGTAATATGCTGTCAAATGCGATATTTATGACATCGCTAAATATATAAATGAATTAGCCATAATAAATTGAGTTACAGACAGAAAATTCTTATCTGAACATCACATGTCATCCTGGTAATTTGCCAATAAATTATGTGCATTTTTGAAGCACTTCATTTGAATTAATTTTAAAGGAGTGTGAGCTACAACATTTGAATAACATTAAAGTTTGAAGATTTCTAGAAACATATATTGGATACCTGGCAAGTTGTTGCAGTTTCGAAAATTCATTTTTGGCATCAATTCTTCACAAATTGCCAATCTTTGCTTCGCAGTTTGCGCGATTCTGTGTATGACCTAACGAATAACTGTGTGCAATTTGAATGAAGTCTTTTGAGAGACACTGCAAATAAATTACCCAGTCCATTATAATCAGAAAGGGAGATGATAACGGTGATTGTTTAAGCTAGATTTGTATAATTTTTAACATTCTACAGATAATTATTTTTAATTATTCGGCATGCACATAGCATCTATACATCATAGGCGTAGAGTTATATGGGCCCGTGGGGCTCGAGCCCCCCCAATAAATTGTGAATAGGGGCTGAGCCCACCCTATAATTTACCACTAAATACAGAAAACTAATTTATACTAACGTAAAAAAAAGTATTCACGCCATTTACAAACGTTTAAAAAAAACCTTTACTTGTACTTTTAAAAATTTTCTTCTTTTGATTTCAATCATGATTTAGTATTCATTGTGACGCCACTTAACACATAATGTTACTATAAGCTGCCCTCGCCAGGCTCTGGTTAATTAAAATCAGATTATGCAATGTGAAGTATGAAATGAAGAAACGTTCAGATGTGTCTAAAATGCACTATCTCATCGAAAATGATTTTTGTTTTCTCCTTTGTATTTTTTACTTTGCTTCTATTTTAACTTATAACATGGTAGGAAGATACTAACATGGATACTTACCTTACATAGGTGTAGAATTCTATGGACCCATAGAGCTAGAGCGCCTCCAATAATTTACACTTATATATAGTAAGTCATAGCTGCCAACTACTACGGAATATAATTAACCACTTTTTGTAAACAGTATATGTTTTAATAATTTTTTTCAATATAGTAACCAGCTCGCGCGCGCAGCGCAAAAATTTTGCTATATCTTAAGCCAAAAAATCACGTAGAAAAAGTGGTTAATTATATTCCGTAGTGGTTGGCAGTTATGAGTAAGTTATATGTACGTGAATCAGTGGCGTAGCTAGAAATTTTTCATGTGGGGTGGGGGGGTTACGCTTTCTGCAACTCACATATATGTATACGGGTGTATGATAAGGAAGTGAAGAATGTATACATTTTGTATGGCAAAAAATTCCTCATGGGGGGTGGTTATGACCAGTAGCGGATCCAGGGGAGGGGCTAGGGGGCTTCAGCCCCCCCCTCAAAAGAGATTGCTCGTGGGTAACATTCTGCTTTATTATACACTTTAAATAGCTAAAATAATCATATTTTATTACTTAGCCCCTCCCAAAAGCCTAATACATTGGTATAGACTAAAATTTTGATTTATAGTACATTTTAATTGGGTGAAATAAGCTTTTAAAAAAATTTAGCCCCTCCCCAAAAAATTGCTGGATCCGCCACTGGTTATGACCCTCCGAACCCCCCCCCTTGGCTACGCTACTGCCGTGAATACATGTGGTTGTGGGGACCGGCCCCCCCAATAATTTTGAAAACTTTACGCTTATGGTATACATACGTTCATACGCATATAGGTACGTGCAGGCATTCCGCGGAGACTAGTCAAGATAGATCTTACATGTATTCCAACGTACACAACATACACCATATAACTTGTCAGTAACAATCAATTTAGCTTGTCAAGCGCACTCGGGTTTGTCTATAACTGAATATCTTAATAGCAGTCTCTCTAATGCGTCTGAAGCAAGTGCAATGCCGTCCATTACATATTTTTCAAAACAGATATTATAAAAACATTAGAACACAACATTACATTATTAACACACAACATTAGAAAAAATTTATACTCATTTATTTTAGGTAAATAAATAAATAAATGGTAAAAGTTTTCTAGACATACGTATTTTTAAGACTTTGCTCCGGTATTTAAGTATGCCGTGGAATTTGAAAAAAGAAAAAAATTCTTATTTTAAACAAATCCTTCCACAAAGTATTATAAAAAGGAAATTAACGAGAAATTTCGCAAAATTCTATAAATGAAATGCCGTGAAAATATATTTATAAAGGAATATTTGCTTCTTGGTTAACATAAACGTTCTTTCCAGAAACCTACTATAATATTCTAAAATGTTTATACTGTGTGGCATTTAAAAACTTCCAAATAACTAAATAAGCAAGAAAAAATAATTTTTTGTTGATTGTTCGTTTAAAGATATCGTGTAAAACTGTTACACGTGTTAATTTCAATTTTAACATGTTATTTTTAAATTAATCATGCTTCTTTATACTACTTCATAAGTAAAAATGGTTATGAGAATAACAAAACATTTTCAATGGGTATATAAACAGGAAAGCTATACTGCCGTCCTAAGCATCTCAAAAAAACTGAAGTTTCAGATTTTAAGTTCACGGAATTTTAAAGAATTTTAAGGAAAATAATTTATAATATTTATTTAACTGAGACATGCTTTTTGACCTTGCAGAATTACTTAAAACCAAATTGCGAATGATTGTACCCTAGCAATATTTTGAAAAATCAGTTTTACGTTAATGTAAGTAAAATGTTTCATACAATTCATTCATTGCGAAACATAACTGTATGTTTAAGATTATTTTTTTTTTTTTTGGGTTAAAGAGTCTGAGATATGATCAATTTCTTTAAGGTTTCAGGAGCTTTTAAGATATGACTTATGCTTAGCACCCAATTGTAGGGCCTCATGTTAACAATATTTTGAAAAATCTGTTTTGCATTAATGCAAGTGAAACATTCGAATGTATAATTCATGTACTTCTGAAATAAGTTATCTGTTTAATATTTTTTGCGTAAACAAACGTATTTTCGTAGGGTTTCAACAGCTTTTTGAGATATCATTTATTTTTTGAAATAATATTTTTTCCTTGAAATATGTCTAAATACGAATAATGTCAGGTAACTCACAAACAATACTATACAAGAAAATTAAACAAAATAAAACATCAAGAAATGATTTACATCATTTTTGCTTCACAGGTCAGCATAAATGGTTGATGCATGATAATAAAAAAAAATTTGCTTCATATTTTTGTGTATAAAGACTAGTTTTTATGTAAAATTAAATTATTTAGATCAATTTTAGACGCATTTTCATTGATATTCATTTATTCATTTATTATAATTCAAAATGATGAGACTGAAAGTGAGCAAATTATATAAATTTAGTACACTAAAACAGAACTGACAAAAAACTAATTTACAATATGCTCAGTCATAAAAAATGATAAAGGTTTTGTAATGTATCTTAAATGAAACACGCTGTGCCCGATAATTCATTTTAACTTTTCATCTTCTAAAGAGATTTAGCTATGAATAATACATTTATAATCAAATACTATATCAAGTTGTCAAGGGTCATGTTAAAAATTCATTATTTTACTAGAAATTGTGATGTCTGAATATAACTTTCGAATTATTTACACTTTTCAGATTTCAGATGATGTATCAATATTTTATTAGAATTATATACGGAGTTTCATAAAAAAAACCTCCTTCTTCTGAATAAATATGCCAAATATTTCCAGAATTTATCTGTATCTGAAAATCTTAGTTTATAGTATATGGACGGTGTCCCAAAAACTGGTAATAAACTTTAATTTTTTTCTTCATTAGAGACAATAAGATAATGGAAATTGGAAAAAAATGCTCAAAATCATTCAGCAAAAACAAAAAAATATTACACACACACACACACACACACATACATATATATATAATCCTCTTTTTTTCCAAAAAGTGACACCTATTAAATTTGCAAAGGACCTCCGTGCAAAAAGAAATCCCCAGTTAGTAAATTATGCCCCATACACTACTGAGGTGATGCACAAAATTTCAGACTTCCATCACGAAACGTGTCACAGTCACAGATTTTTATTTGGCCAGGGTCTAACAAATGAACTTGAATGCAAATGTTTCTTGCCAGAGTTCAAGAAACTTTTCTTTCGTAATTTCAGTACAATCCCTTAAACGTGATCACATCAAATTTTATTGTTGCCCTTTCAAAGTTATTGAAAAGTGATTTAAATAAGCATCTGTTTATCTTTATATCTCACACAACTTTTTAGGATAAAATTATCAAATTTTGCCGGTCATCTGAAATGGTAGCATTTTACTGATTGGAAGTTGTTTTGTATAGATATCCTATACTAGCTTCAATTGGGTCTCCTTTCGAAAATAAATCAGAGGTTATTTTTCATAAAGCAGTACTTCTTTCCTACCTTTTTTGAACATTTTTTCACATTTCATATTGCCGATTTATTTTCAATGGATAAAAAATTAAAGTGCCTCAACATCTTTATAGGACACCCTGTCTAATAAACTGAGTGTTGCAAAAACATGGATTTCTGTTTTTATACATTAAGTAGCGGCTGCTCGCGACTTCGTCCGCGTTGGCTTTAGAATTAGGTCCCGAGAGAAACGAAGCATGTGTGAATAACAAATATGTTTGCGACTAAAGAAACTGCATTTGCTTTTTACTTATTTTAAATGAAGTATAATGCATGGTAGTATACTTCATTTAAAATAAGAGAGTATGCAGAATTACTAAATTTAGATTTTTTCAGGCATTTGGCGAATAGAGACAGTTACGACAGTACTTGCGAACTGTTTTGAGAGTTCTTGTAAAAGAAATATTTATGCTATATGCATGAATTTTAGCCTATGTTAATCAGGAATAGTGCAGCTTTCTATTAGCGAAAAAGTTTAAGAATCGGTTCTGTAGTTAAAGAGATGCCCATAGAGCGTAATGTATTAGAATTATTTTGAGTGTTCCTGTAAAGGAACTATTTGCACTACATGCATGAATTTTAGCCTATAATATTCAAGAATAGTGTAGCTTACTATCAGTGAAAAAAGTTTTGGAATCGGTTCAGTAGTTACAGAGATACACATAGAGCGTAATGTAATTCTTATGAGTATCCCTGTAAAAGAACTATTTGTGATATATGCATAAAAGGTAGCCTATAACACTCAGGGTCCTCCCAGTGTCTAAGAGGTTCTGCTCTCAAAACTGGAAGGCGGAAGGTGCCAGGTTCAAACTCCGGTCGCGCCTGTCGACCTAACCGCTCGCAGTTTTCCGTGTTTTTTTTTTCCAAATCCTCGCGAAAATACGGGCTAGGATCCCTTAGAAAATTCCACACAGAGGAATTCCCCATATAGGCCTAGGACCCTATAGGCCTAGGACTTTCAATCAGTGAAAAAAGTTTTAAAATCGGTTTAGTAGCTACAAAATTTCCATAGAGCGCAATGCATTAGCATTATTTTGAGTGTCTTTGTAAAAGAATTATTTATGCTATATGCTTGAAAGTTGCCTGTATGTTAATCCAGGGCATAAGCTATTTTCATTACAAATTTTTCGAACCATTTTTGTGTGATTCAGTCAAAAACATCCAAACACATAAACGTACATATTTATATTATTGGTAGGATTTGGAAATTTACGAACTTTAAGAAAGACATCTGGACTTTTCTTGGTACTTACCTATTATCCCGGCGGTCATTCCGCCAAACTGCAATGATTGCCAAATGTATTCAAAACCATTAATAATTTCATGTGCCCGGCATTTATCTCGGAAAAAATCGCTCGGCTTTGCGGACCGCCGGGATAATACGTAAGTACACTTTTCTTTATTTATGCTTTTTAATTTGGCGTAAAATCAACATAATTTCCATACTTATTTATGTTTTTCAAATGCATGTGATTTTGCAAATAGAATTTCTGCTTTATTTCAAAAGCATAAATCATTTTGTGCTGGCGATAAAACGGTTTTTAATTAATAGTCAGAAAAGTAATTAAAATTTCTGAGCCTCAGGTACACTTTACCGAAGTCATGGGCCCAGTCATGCTCAAATTTTCAAAGCTCTGCTTTCTATAGATTTGTCTGGAGAACATTCATTTTTATTATTAGAGATAGATAGATTTGGCATAAAACTGACATAATTTCCGTATTATTTAATGTTTTTCAGATGCACGTGCTTCTTCATTGAAGTAATAGCATTCTTGTTGCTCAAAACATGAATCACTTGATACGGGCGAAACTCGCCAAGCATGGCAACGTAAAAGCGGTTTTTAATTAATAATTAAAAAAGTAATTAAAAATCTAAAATTCTAAGTAGCCTATAACCTTCTCCAGGGTCCCATCTATATCTAAAACCAAAATTCATTAAAATTTATTCAGCGGTTTAGGCGTGAAAGCGTCATAAACAAACAAACAAACTCACTTTCGCATTTATAATATTAGTTAGGATTACTGGTCATAGAACAATAAATTACTAAGTTTCGTAATAAACCGTACATAAACTGACAATAAATTACAAAGTTTCCTAATAAATGGTACAGATTTTTAATTGACTATAACTTTCCTGATTTGCATTTCAGTAAATACAAAATTTAAATTTTAATGATATACAAAAGCTTAAACAAAAACAAACAGAAAAGTATATCCTAGTTTTTAAAGTATGCTCGGTACACTTATCAGGTGATGAACATTTTTTTTTCAAGAAGTGTCAGAAATATGCTGATTTAAACGACGTTTCAAACGATACAAATCATGACCGGTGATCGCACTTCAATGTCCGTACACGAATATAAACAGTGATTGCAGAGCAAGGTAGAAACTGTTACATTTTTATAAAATATTGATTTTTTTACATCATCTAATTAATCTATGGCACACAATTTTATTAAATGGAAATTATTCTTGAGTGGGAACCGGGGGGAGGGGTTTTTATACGGATTCAATTCCGTGAATATTTTAATCAATTTCACAGAAATCTGTGCCTTTTTTGCATAGCCGTAATTTATTACATAAGTCCATTATAAGTATTTACTCCATTATAAGTATCCTAGGTTAATATTTTTTGGACACATTGCATTTACACTTTGTCAAAGATGTAACATTCAGCTGTATTTTCCGCGATTATTTGCCAGAGATTCAACTGTATTTACAGTCACCGCTGCTTTGGTAAATAATCGCGGAAAATGTAGCTGAATCTTACATCTTAATTTTAACATGTTCAACTGTAATTTTAACTGGGATTCAACTGTATTTACAGTTGCCTCTGCTTAGTAAACATTTAAGTAGTGGAATAGGATTATTTGGATTATTTTGTAGCTAAACAAATTTTTTTTTGGTTAAATTTTTCTTTTTCCAAAGAGCGGACACTTGCTCATTAAGCATTCGCTAAAATAAAGGTCCGAATCACTGGCCATTTTATTATGGGAGTTCCCAATGGGCAGCCAGAGTTATTCCATGTGAATGGACGGAAAAGTTAACACACATGTCAAAACCTGGATTCGAACCCGGAACAGAGGTGTGATGGAATGGTTCTTTAGCCACTACACCACATGGGTGGCAAAATTGCTAAACTAATGGAAATTCTTTGGTTTGAATTTCGTTCTCCAAGCTTTTCACATTCATTTTAACAAATTAAGTAATCAAGAACAGTGATAAATTAGCAGAAAATTTGATCAGCATTTGTTTCAATCTGATAAATTATAACCAAAAGCTGACTAGCTTTGTGGGGGCTGTAGATTGGGTCCTACTTAGATAACCATAGCGACTCTGGCACAGGATTAAGCAAACTTCGGTCACTAAGGCCGTGATGCCGTATGTGAAATCATCTCAATAGCCAGGTGTGCCTAAAATATTTTTATCTAATTTACTTAGAGATTTACACTTTTTTTCATTCCATCTTTAAACATCTAGTTTAAAATAAACTGTTCGAAATGAATAGTGATTATTCCAGCTGGGATATAAGTCAGGGATGAGGAAACAAAATCGAATTTGTATACCATGTTCCTGATAGGAATAGGAGTGAATTGTCGATGGAGCTAAAATCTAAACTCCAGATTCCATCACTAGTAAGCATTTTCTACGTCAAAAAAGTTAAGGGGATGGTGGACATTAAAAAGTTTTTATTTTTATTTAATAAGATAGGATTGTGATTTTTTGTATTTTAATATATTAAACTAAAAGCATTATAAACAACTGTAAAAAAAAATTAAATACATTTTAAAAATATTAGTAATTAATTAAAAATTAATTAATTTTTTAGTTTCGAAAAAATGCTCCATGCGTTTTAATTTTAACTTTTTTTAAGTAATTTTATTTTATAATAGCATAAAAATATATTTTAAAAAAGTCTGTGTAACGGTTTTTGATTCGACCGAGTAGTTAATTGTTTAGAAATATTTTCATGGATATATACCAAACTTTCCCGAAATTTTCAGTTTTCGTAAATAAAAGTGAAATTTCATAATCGAAATTTTGACCATATTTAAAAAGGATACACAGATTTATTGTAATGTATGAGAAGAATGTTTGTAGTAAATTTTGTACAATTCCGACCAAAATTAAGTCGCATGGAGCATTTTGAAGGCAAGAAAATCACAAAAATCTTGATTTGGAGAAAATACAGTTTAAAGTGTAATTTTCCATTTACGTTTAATGCCGTCTCTTCTGAATAATTTTATTTATGATTTTACCTTAGCAAAACATATTTTTAAAATAATTTCATTCGAATATTAACTTATTTTGTAAAACGTTCAATAAAAATTCTAACGTGTTTATTTACGCGTTTGTTTGCATTTTTGTGGACATTTAACTGTCCCTTTTAATTTTTTCAAACCCTAATACCTTTTTAAAAAATTGCCGTAGACATACGCGGTTTTTTCTCCATGGTTCAGCTTTAAATGTAGAATATTAGTATGTAAAAAAGAAGAAACACATTTTTTGGGCCAATTTTGATGATTTGAGTGTCCACCATCCCTTTAACTGAAAGTGTGCTGTAGAAATAAAATTGACTAACATTCAAAAGTAATTCCAAATCATGATGATATAAATAGCACTGAACATAACAATCCATTTAAAATCATGTTTTTTTACCGTATTAAATGGAAATTTTAGTATAAATAACAGTGATTGCATAATAGCAATATTTGAGTATAACAAACATATTTGACAGAAATAATTAAAATATATATGCAGGGTGATACGAAATTTGTCTTACAAAGTGTGGGAGGGGTAAGATATACCGAGACGGTACCAAATGAAACAGCAATGCGGGGTCGAAATCGTCGTCTTCATGTACCTCTTAATAATCATTTTATTAGTTGTATTACATAATTGTATATTTCACATTTAAACATTTTTGCCATATTATTTATTCCTTTCTAAAAATAATAATTCATGATATCCATTTGCGGATCTGATTTTTATGTAATAAAAAGTTAGCAATGACTTTTATGCTAGAATAAAATAAACACGATAAATATCCTTCTTTTGTATTACGATATATTAGCAATTACTAAATTAATTCAATGTCACATGCGAAAAGGGTGAAAAATTACTGCAGAGAAAACGCAGTTGTAGTACATAAATGAGCTGTACCGTTTTTAAATTAATAATAAGCTCCTTTCACTGTGAAACACCTTGGAGCCGTTTTCGCATTCAAGTCTGCCTCGAAAAGAGTCAAAGATATTAATATCGTTTTGTGCAGAACGAGGTTAATGAATGTTCTAGCCTGAATGCTCTTTCAATGTTTAATATTTGTATGGGGTTCGTGATGGGATAAGTAACATACATTTAATTCATTTTATACATGAATTTATAGATTCTTCGAGAAAACTATGTTAAAGTCGTTAAAGAAACCTTTTGGTTAATGAAAAGACACTTGAGCTAAAAGTTTCCTTAAAACATGGAGTAGAAGACTAAAACATGCATTTACATATAAAATAAAAAGAATAATTTTAGAAATAGGTATTTTTACATTAAAATTTTTAATGTGCGTTGTGAGTTATAAGTTAGTAATTCTAACTTTCATTATGGAAGTAGATTAAAGTAAAGTTAAAACAAACTGAAAAAAAATATTATCGGAATGTGTAATTTTGCAAGAAAAGCAACTGAAATTTTTCTTAAACATATAACTCTGTTATATTGTCAATAATGAGTTTGTTTATTAACACACAAACACATATGTATATAGATGGATTAGAAAACCATATTCGTCAGTGAGATTTAATAATAGGGCCATTGTAATTGTATCATTTTTGTGCCCTTTGATATGCGTAATATATATATATATATATATCTTTCTGTGCGCGCGCGCTTGTGTGTGTGTATGCGTTATTAAGCAAGCATACAATTGACATAGATATAACCATAGAAAAGGCCGAACGGTTAGGTCTGCGGACTCGACCTGGAGCTGAACCAGCAGAACTTTCATTTCTTACTTCAGAGCGCTTTGGACTCGGCCACTGGTGGGGCTTACAAAATGCAATGTGAAGGCTATAAGGTAGCGAATTAAAAAATGCTTACCTGTCTCAGTAAACGCAATGGCAATCTTAATTTTTAATTGTTACAGCCTGGATGTTCTTGCAGTATTTAATATTTCGGTGGGGTCCTACGTGGGAAAAGTAGCATACTTTTAACTTCTTTTATACATGAATGTAAAGGTTCTTCCGAAAAATATTTATAAGCCAAAGATTTCGAGTTTTAAACTTTACTTTTCTCCTATAGTAACACCTATTGTAAAACAATTTTACTCAGAAAATAACATTAATTCTAAAAGATAAAGAAATAAAATCATTAAATTAATAAAAATAAATTGCACAGATATGTACCTAATTTCAGGTTTTTTTTTTTTTTTTTTTTTTTTTTTTTTTCAACATTAACAGTGTTACTTACAAAGGTTGCTTTTGCTATACCCAAAAAAAGCTCCCCCATTTTTCTTCTTATTTCTATTTATATATTTCTGTAAATTTATTTCTAGTTTTATTTTTTCTCGAATGTTTTTCAAACCTATTGCATTACTTTATGCCGAATTAAAAGTATAAAATCAAGCGGACAGATATAAGTGAAATAGTTTTCTATGAAAACATGAAATTCTTTATAGGACATAAATTTTGATAAAATAAGAGCAATTTTCGTTACAATAATTTTAAAAGAAAAATATACAAAATTCTAATGAAGGCATAGTTATAGTGACATAATTGAGAGGGACTATTTAACTATTTACTGTCTGTTTCTCTACAATACTGACTCACACCTACTAGTGGACAAAAATTTTGAACTCCTAAATAAATATCTTGGTGCAATCAACCAGCAGTGGATTTGCACAATTGTATGCTCATATTAGATTTGGCTCAAACATGAAAAAAAGAAAGAAAGAAAAACTTCGACATTAGGCATCTGAAGATACATCATCGAAAAAAAAAATAAGTTTTGAAATTACCAAGATTCTATCGACTTCGTATCTATTCGTGAGTGAATTGCATTGAAAATTCATAGTTCTGTGCATCTTATGTTTTATAATTCAGGTAATATACTTTAATTAATTATTTCAGTATAAAGTCACAAGACATTTATGAAATTTAAAGAAAACACATCTAAAGGTTCTGGCATAAAAATTCATAGAAATCCTTTAAAATAAGCTTTAAAAATAAATAAAAACCGAAATTTATGAAACTAAATGGCTTAATAAGTAAATTATATAATAGCAGTTTAAGTAGTAAACAAGTTGCAATTTACGTTTTATAAATTTCTTATAAGTGTATTTCGATTTTACTCACTTTTTAGCAGCTATTCTTCTCTATGTAGTTGAAACTCATATTCCGGAAAAATTTAAGAGAAATATAATACAACTGGTGAATTTTGAAAGTTTCTGCGGCGATATCTGAAACTACGTACTTCTATTCAAAATATTTCGGAGAAAAGAATTTTCGTCTAAATTGTAACTCGCAGTTTTAAACAACTTTAGCATTTAGAATTTCTTATGTCAGGATTATTTGATGTTTGAGAGTGTGCTTCCATACTGAATGCGTAATCATTGTTACATTACGTAAGACTGAGATATGTCATTATATTACTAACTGCGTGCATGCAAATTATAGTGGTAAATCTAATAAAGCGTTTCTTTAGTTTAACAAAGAATACGTAACTGCACTATTTTGTTTTCAGGTTGAGTAAAGGAGAGTATAATGAAGCATTCGAGAAGTATGGAATACCGAGTTTCCTACTCTAGTGCTGGTGTTGCGTGAGAATACAATAAACTACTGAAATAAGATCTCATGATGCAGTGCAGTGAGTATTATATTATGTGCAACTATTATTATTATTATACAATTGTTAATGCTAAGAATAATGTATACTAAAATAATGTAGTTTGTTATACTGTGATCGTTTTTTTATTCTGAATTGTCCAGCAATTTGAAAGTTTGTTGTCCAAGATGATGTTTCGGCATTATGCAATATCAAGGTATTACTTCACTGGACTTCATACCATCAACTAAAGAACTGAAAAACAAAGACGCCGATTACAGGCAGGCTCATTTAACGTAAAATTCTTCGAAAATCAAAGGGGAATTTTTTTTATTCAGTGTTTTAGACATTCTCAGTTGGGCTTACCTTAACTGTACCAAAGCAGAGACAGAAACTTATGTTCTGTGACTTTTATAAATACTCACAAAACAGCGCATAATCTTAAAATAATGGTTTACATTGTTAAAAATAACTGTTTTTTATGAAGTCTAATCAGTATTTAAATGTTTCCGTACTCCCGATTACCTAATATTAACCTCCATGCATATTTTTTAAATAAAATTTTACTCTAACAACAAAATATTCTTTTCTCGAGCGACAATTCATTACACTAAGTTATAGTACGTACGCATGATTTTAAGGATTTTATTCAAAAACCGGCCAAGTTATTACTAGACATGCAAATGGTATTCCAAAATACCCTCCTCTCATATTTATAAAGTAATTACGTTCAATCCTGTTTTTTTTTTTTTTTTTTTGGTCCCAGTTTGTTTTTACAAATAAACTCCATAACTGGCGCGAAACGCTTCGCTCTGCCGACAGAGCCGGCTACTGTGGTTTCAAAACTCAAAATCAGGGTACTTCTACTCTAAATCCAGAAGTTCACATAAAATTCATGTATTTCGCTGAAAAAAGAAGAAATATATGCACACACACACACACACATATATATATATATATATATCTTACAGTGAAAACCCGATATTAGTCAAAACCAGAGTTAACTAAGGAAAACGCGTTCTAACTGAGAGCGTTAGGCAAAACCCGAAATAACTAGGCAAAACCCGTTTTATTCGGGTAGCGGTAGGACATTTCAAGGGGTCCCTAAAGCGGAAGTCGGACCCACTGATGTTCGTTTTGGGTCTCGCAAAAAGTCAGCGTTAGCACATTTTCCAGGAGGGCTCCTTAAGCGATGGCCGGACCCACTGAGGTTTTTTTGGGGTCTCGCAAAGGGCCGGCGTTATCATATTTTCTAGGAGGGCCCCTTAAGCGATGGCCGGGCCCACTGATGTTTGTTTTGGGTCTCGCAAAGGGTCAGCGTTAGCACATTTTCCAGGAGGGCCCCTTAACCTTTTCGCGCCGAGTTCCCGGCCGACACGCTGGCGTGCCAGAGCGTTTCCTCGTTCACCCCCGGCCGTCACACAGTTGTGCCAGTGTCCTGGAACGTTTTAAAAACTATAACTTTTGGCACAAGATGTCACTATATGTCCATGCGGTTACAGATACATGTAGATTTGACCTTCTACTCAGAATGGGAGTAGAATGACTCACATACACGTGGTTTTTGATAATATAAACGTAAGTTGAAAGGAATGCTTCTGAATGGTATACTTTATGACGGCTCTATAAATTCGTACGTGGTATTTCTTTATAGTAAGCAGGGAGTTTTATTTTCGCTACAGCATTGGGTATTACGGTTTGCAGTCCAGTTTTTAGTGGATAATTAGATCTAGTAGACGTGGATTTTTTCTCATTTTACAGTTAGAATGTCGAAGCTTCGAAAGTGTTAGAGCTTGAAATAGCAGAAATGGCGCAAATTATTTGAAATTATGAGATATTGATTCTGAAGCAGATTCGGATAGTAGTGATAGTGACACTATAATATATTCTGATTGTTCTGTTCATGGATTTAGGCTTAATCGCGAAAAACTCTCCGGCCCTGGACAGACACTTGCGAAAGACACTGTCGGCCTCAGCGATAAGCGCGCGTTTGCGCTTCCCGTCGCGAAAGGGTTAAGCGATGGCCGGACCCACTGAGGTTTTTTGGGGTCTCGCAAAATGCCGGCGTTATCATACTTTCCAGGAGGGCCCCTTAAGCGATGGCCGGGTCCACTGATGTTTTTTTGGGGTCTCGCAAAGAGCCAGAGTTATCATATTTTCCAGGGGGGGGGGGTCTAAAGCGATGGCCGGACACACTAATGTTTTTGGGGATCTCGCAAAGAGCCAGACTTAGCATATTTTCCAGGGGGAGCAAGATCCAATTTTTAGTGCATAAAGCATTAACATTCCAGAATTCACTTGGGAAAACGGGCTTTCCCGAGCTCTGTCAGTCAGAACGCGTTTTGCCTAGTTAATTCAGGCTTTGCCTAACGCTCTCAGAACGCGTTTTCCCTAGTCAATTCGGGATTTGACTGATTTCAGGTTTTAACTGTAACATAAATATAAACATATGTTACGGTAAATGTGATTAATCCGGTGATTATATATAATAACCGGTGATTATGCATAATCACCACTAAATTTGGTAAATATGATAAATTTTAGAAAATTTATCAAATTAACCGGTTTGTTTGCATAATTCCCAACTCGTATTGGTAAATGTGATAAAAGTCCCTAACTGTAACAAAATTCGTTCAATTTGCGTAACCTCTTGGCTTCTATCAACACGTGACAACCACGTGATTTCAGTTGTTCTTATTTCGTTGCATCTAGACTTTTTTTGCTACCCTCTCGTATTTTATAAAATAAAAATATAGTTTAAAAAACTAAAAAACACGCTTTAGTGATAAGTTGAACTAACTAAAAAGCGAAAAATAATTCTTAATATAGAAATAAATTAATGAACGAAAAATAGTATTATTCTGAAAAAAAGTTTGGGGCGTTTTTTGCTGTATTTTTGGTATAATTTGTACTAATCGTACCGATCCAATATTCTCAAGCACTGATATATGGAGCACCCCAAACATTTTCACTTTTTAGTTACTTCAATTTATCACTAAAGCATGTTTTTTAGTTTTTAATATATATTTTTATTTTTCACTTTTTAGTTCAACTTGCTATAAAAGCGTGTTTTTTTAGTTTTTTTAAACTGTATTTATTTAAAATTTATTTTTAATTTTCGATATATCTCAAAAGACACTAAGGAACACTATGTTGGAAAGTACAAACTATGAGAATTTATTTTCACTGTGTACCAATGGCGTAGCCAGGATTTTATTTCGGGGTGAGCTGGGTATCAAATTTAAAGCTAAAGTTCAACTGTAAGCTAAATATCGTATTCTAAGCTAAGTAAAGGGTCCCGTTTCGAGGGACAGCAATCCTCTCAGCCCCCACCCCCTCTGGCTACGCCCCTGATGTGCAACTAAGTATTAATTAACCAGCAGTTAAATGCTACCTTCTTCACTAAAAAGGAAAAATAGGTTTCTAATCAACAAATAAGTTTCATAACGACTACAATAAACACAAACATCCATGTAACAATATTAAGGTAAAATTTTTAGATTTGCCATCTGGATTTCAAAAACCCAAACATACCATTGAATACAGTTACCAATAGAGAGAGGGGTTCTACTCCATTGTGCTGAGCCGAGTGCGAAATTTTACGCATGCGTAGTCCGCGTGCTTGCTCCATCTCTCTCGCTCTCACACAAAGGATCTGTAAGAAAATCACTAATCCTGACGATCCTAAACAGGATAATGGGATAAATTTATCAAATTATTGTACCTTCGTTGGTCCTTGATAAGTCTACAAAGTCTAAATTAAATCTGACCGTTTAAAGCGGGTCAAAATCGAGTTCAAAGAAGTCGGTTACAAACAAACAAACTAACAAACAAACATACAGATGAAATTAATAAAAGCGTGTTAATATTGAATAATGTCTGGTATGCTTGAGCGTTTTAATTCCAAATTAGTTAATATTATTATAATATAGCGAAGGTTTCAAATCTTAAATTTCCTGCTGGTAAAGTTGGTGACGCAGTGAAACAACGTATACCAGACGTTCACATAGCAAGAAGTTATCCCCGAAATTTATTGGCGGTGATATTAGAAGTTCAAAATGAAGAGTTTTATCAGTTAGGAATGAGAGAGAGAGAGAAACAAGGAAGACTTTCACAGCTGTATACAGAAATCAATTCACAATTTGTGAAGGAAAATTTATTTTGCTTGACGATATTCCAGATATAGCTATGTCACTTCAAGAATGCGCTAGAAAGACATCTTTTTCTGGAGGTCAGGAATATCAACGATGTGTTTGTAAGGGACAATGCGAGTCTGATAAATGCAAATGTAAAAAATCTGGCAAACTTTGCAATGCTAAATGTCATAACAGTCTAATATGCTTAAATAAGTAAACTTAAAATATTTTTAAATTAGTAGTAATGGCATTTAACGTTGTTTGAAAAAAATTGTCTTTTTTTTCTTTGAATATGGACTTAGTTTGTTTTCTTTATGTGCAACTGTTTTGTACAAGTTCATGTAAATTGTATTTATTTCACAACACCTGTCAGTGCCATATTCAAATTTCGTTCAGACTAAATAAATGTATGTGACTTAAAATAACCATTTATTGACTTTTTAATTGTAAAATATAAAATAATGTAATTCGTGGTCTCTTACGCCATACTGTCCAACGAAAACACATCCTTCTGAGTAGTGACTACACAAAAAAAAAATGCACTCTATTCTACTGGCCTAGTCAGTCATGATATTTATCACATTTACCATTACGAGTCGGGGATTATGCAAACAAACCGGCTAATTTGATAAATTTTCAAAAATTTATCATATTTACCGTAGTCAATGGTGATTATGCATAATTACCGGTTATTACATATAATCACCAGTTTATTACTTTTACCTTAACATATGTTACTTGTGGAATTTGCGTCTCTCAGGTGAGTCAATTTTTAACTCCTTACAAATATAGATTCCTAAGAAAGGGTCAGTCGGCTGACCGATACAAACCTTACGCATCTCTTTCAGTTTTATCCACTTGCAAATTTGAAGAGTGGGGAGGCTTTTTGAGCAATAAACATAATATTGCATATATTTTTTTTCTTAAAACCAAACTTATAAGCTACATTCTTAATTTTCGTTTTTCTTTATCAAAGTACCCACTGCAATACAGCTCGATCTGAGAATTTTAGTAAGTAATGTGGATGTCTTTCCACATCAATATTGAAAAATATTAACGAATATTTTCAGCACTTTCATTTATATGAAAAATTATTTAATGTTTAAGTTCAAATACACTAATTCTTAATATCATTTAAGTAATTACTTTGACACAACGCAAATATGTCATAATGTAAGATTTAATTAAGTTGCTATCAATATTACACTCCCTTTATAAATCTGCTTATGTAATTTACTAAAAGTGAAAACCCGTTGCGGAGGCAATCACAACGGGCGCTAGGAAAAATATTTGACAAAAATATGTCTGCACTCAATTTATTTCATCATCGCCCACCTAAAACAAATAAATTCATATTCAATTTTTATTATACACCAAAATTGAATTTAAAGCTCTTCTGGAAACGTGCGGAAAATTTTCATATTTGAATGATTTCATTTTGTGTAAACAAACCCTTTTACATCGATGCTTATAGCAGATGGCATGCAAAATAAAATAATAAACTATGTTATCTGGAAAAACTGTTTAAAACGAACTGAAATCCCAATTTTCCTTTACAGCAAGATGAGCGTGACTTGAAGTATGAAGTCATCGTCACTTGCAGAGCCTCATTGTTTTCACTCGAACGATTTACTTTATGAAGCTGAAAATAGCAAAAAATTGCTTAAAATTAGGGAACGGGTGGATTTTCGGATTTTTCAAGAAGCACAGATTGTTTTCTATATTTTTATGAGCAATTATGAAAACTTTCAAGTGGATCGTACAAAGAGTGTGTAGATGTTAGTACGCTATTTGTGCTTTTTAATCATTTTTGAACTTTTTAATCTTCTTGGAGTAATGGCGGTAAAAGTTTCATCTTGAAGTGGTTGCCCGGAAGTGATAGAGAGTAAGTCAGTGAGTCAGGGATCAGTGTAGTTATATAGTAGGGTATTATGAATTAAAATCTCATATTTAGAAACATTCCATCTTTTCATTAAAATACTGTCTGAATATTAATAAGTATTTAAACTTTAGAAGTGAGTAAAGCGCAGATCTATAGAGTAAAAAAAAAAGCTTCATGTTTTTTTTTCTTTCCTTTACAAATTATAGCAAATATTTTTCAAAATTTTATAAAAAGCAATATTTATGGTCATATTTCTTCATAAGAAGGTTTCTTTTTGTTGCTGTCGCCATTTGGCAGTTTTCAAATACATGTCATGAGGTACAAAAATTTTTTCTGCTGAAAAAATCAAAGATCTAGAAGATGTCTAGTAAATCCTTTATAACCTTCCTGTCATTAACTTCTTGTTATGCTGATGTATCACGTGTCAAATTTCAGCGTTTTTTTAATTATTATTAATAAACAATTGAAAAAAAAAGTCTAGCTTAAATTCATAACTCGAGTTATTTTTGTATCACGGGGGAAAAAAATCCCAATTTACGCCTATCAGAAATTTTAAAGATGCATCAATAAACAACATTAAAAAAATTCTACTTTTTAACAAAAAAGTGATCAGAGGAACAAAAATTCGAAGTTTTGGGAAAAATGGTTGAGTTAGTTAAAAAACAACATGAGTTGCATTGAAATTCAGTGTCTAAAGCTTTTCTTGTGTCGACAATCGACAGTTACTTATGAAAAAACTGGGGAGGTAGAAATTCTTCCGTATGCAATTTACAAAGGATATGGCTTAGCATGTTAAAACTTTACCAAGCATATCTTCAAGGTGATTATATTAAAAAAAATTATAAACAACGTACTGAAGAAAAAATGCATGAACTGATTGAAACTGATTATGTAAAATGGACCGTATAGGAGATGAGCTGTTGCTTTTATTTATTTATTTATTTCAAATATGTACTATAAATGGCGCTTTGCCTAGTAAATCAAAAAAAAATATGAAAAGAAAAAGAAAAGAAAAAAAGAAAGGCTCCTGAGTTTATGCAATTAAAATTATTTGTTAGTAGTATTTGATCATTTATAGTTTAGGTTAAGTCACCTCTTTATTTAAATTCGCTTCTTTCTCATGGAAAATTCTACCTAGTGACCATTTTAAAGTATTTTATAATATTTTAGATTCTTTCATTTATAGTTAACTTATACAATAGTGTTGTCTGCACTCCGTCCATGCATTCTACTAAATTATAACCATTTTACATGTAATGGTTATCTAAAACATAATTTGTTTTCGATAATTTGCACTACATTTTCTTTTCCCGTTTTTCTTTTACTTATACATATATTGTATACACATTCTGTACACTTTTCCTTCGGGTTATTTAAAAATAATTATCATGAAAAAAATAGAATATTTAACATTCAAATAGTCACTGCCTGTAAACGCAATATGTTTATATGGTTATAGTTACAGCAATGCTCTAAGAACTTCACATAATTTTCAAGAAAGTCTCCCATGCATACGTTAATAGAATACAAACTAAATCTTCGAGTATTTAAACTTAAACATGACGTTAGAACTATCTCTTATCTTAACAACAACCCACTCAAGCGTTATTTAGCGATGTTAATCAACTTAGTTCACATTAAATACGTGAACAGTCACTTTGTATTCGCAAAATGTTTTGAGCTCATATTCCTCTGTGAAATATACAATTAACTTACTTAACTACCGTAGGAAAATTAGTTATAAAGAGTAAAGTGAAATTTTACGAAGTTCATGAACTTAGATATGCTTTTGGAAAGCTTGAATTTTAAGCATTTGCACTCGTAGCTTTTCTCAAGTTTTCTCATCTTATGTATTCCAGAGAAGACTTAATTTTCTAAAATTATTCCAGACAATTTGTCTTTCCATTCAAATGAGAAGTAATTGCACTGAGGAAAGTTCTTCACTATTACACTTCATAAATATATTTAATTCACAACTTTCAAATCATTAGATAGTAAATTTGTACGAGTTTAAAAGTAGCTTTTAGTAAGGTAGTTACTTAAGTTAGTTAAACTCATTTAAATAATCAATATACTAAATTCTTGTCACAGCAAATTTGTGCATACATAATTTGTACGGTCTATATTAAAAAATAAATATAACTTTCTCGATAAAAATATATAAAAGCAAGGATTATACAGGGTGACTGCTAATTCATGGTACAAACTTTGAGGGCTGTCACTATCACATTTTGTACAGGAATGTAAGATCAAAAAGAGAAGCGTCGAAGCACAAACACAGGAAAGAATAAATTATGGTCAAAGGTGAAGTGTCGAAGCACAGAAACACGAAAGAACAAATGATAGGGAAAGTGTTTTATTTTCATAACTTCGTTTACAAGTGGAAATTAATTGACAATAAGTGTTCAAAATTGCGTCTATCCGCATTGATACATTCTTGACAGATCCGGTGCAGCGATTAACGAGCACTTTCAAAAATACCAGGAATTTCATGCTGACGTACAGCAGCTACGGATACTCGCGCAACGAGATCTTCATCGGAGTCTACTGGAGTGGCATAAACGTCATTCTTCAAATGCCCCTAGAAAAATAAATCGAAGGGTCGTCAAATCGGGAAACCGGGGTGGCCAAGGGATAGACCCACCCCGTCCAATCCATGTCGCATTCAAGTATTGACAAACAGCTAGGGTGAAGTGGGATGGTACCCCATCATGCTGAAACTACAAGCGGATTCTAATGGTGAATAGACAAAAACTGAAACGAGAATATCGGTAACCGTAGGTAAAACACACAAACTGAAAATATTTCATTTCAAACATTCTTTATAAAGAAACATATTTTAAGGGCACATCCACTCTCAAGTTATTTTTTAATCCTTCATTTCGTTTAGACTTAATATTTTCAATTTAAGCTTTAAAATATAAAGACTTATTTCTAGCTTTGTGCATTCATTTAGTTATTAGAATTAAATTGTAATACATCAAGTATAAAAAAAATGCTGGAATTCAGTTTAAGATGATAATAAGCAAGTTACATTTACCCGAAGAACATTAAATATTATTAACTTGATTGAATCAGACTTGTCCGTCAACGAACAGTGTTTTCTTGGTACTTAAAGGAGAATGGGTACAATTCTAAACGTAAGACTTGAATCAAAATATGATTAATGATTCCGGTTAAGAAACTGAAAAAATCGTTATGAAAGAACGCTTTGTTACCTAAGGAAATTAGACTGAAATATTTGTATGCGCTTGTATAACATTTTAACACTCCATGAGTGTTCTTTTGCGTTGAAAAGAATACAGAACTGTTTAAATAAAGCGAACTTTTGAATTCCTTCTCCGAAACGAATTTTGCACACTTCAAATCTGTCTTTTCTTCGTGAAAGTGGCATTATTCAACGTTTCAACTGAATAATTTAAACACCTTTTTTAAGTCCTTCTCAGTAAATTAGTTTGGAATTCAACAAAAATTGCCTTTTAACATTTGTAACCGAATTCCATGAATTAAATCAGGCGCGTAGCCAGGAAAATTTTTCAGGGGGGTGGGATATGCACCTGGAAAATTTTTCGGGGGGGGATATGAATTTATATGTGTATAAATAGACGGAATTTCATCACTAATCCAAAACTTTCGGGGAGGATATATCCCGATATCCCCCCCCTCGCTACGCCCCTGATTCAAATATTCAATTTTATGTATAGATTTTCCATACAGAAATGAATTAAGAAAATACCAAGCTTGGTCTTTTATTTTTTGTCCCGGATTTAGCGATCAGTCTCCAAAAATGAAAAATGTCAACCTTTGGCAACTTTTTGCATTTTGTCGGGCAAACTTTGAAAAGTGATACGCCTTTTCGCCACGTAGGCAAATACCCTTTTCCGAAATTAATAGCACTGAAGAGCTAAAAATGTTACAAAAATTCTTTGTAAACTGTTATCAAAATTAAATCTTAAAGTAAAAGATAATGCATATTTAAAAGCCAGGACGGTGCTGCTTTTCTTTTCACTTGTGAAAGCTAACAAAAAAGAAAGAGCTTTTATTTTAGAATTCTTTAACAAATCAGCATTTTTTTCATCTTTCCCTTTAAAATAACATTGTGTGGGAGAGATTATGGCATCCTACACTAGAGCGATCTGACAAGGGGGGGTGCCTTGGAAGGAGAACTTTCTAAGAGGCTCTAACGCGTATTCACGTTACATCTGGAGAAAACCTACCAAAACTCCAGACCGTTAGATCGACAGCCGTGCGAGGGTCCCGAACCCGGAACCTTCACACTTCGGCCATCTACAATTTTCAGTGGCATAACCACTGAAAATAATATAGTGAACAAACGAACAAGAAAAACCTCTAAAACTGTTTACCTGGAAATACCTTCAATTTTAAACTTTGACGACAAATCTTTGGTTAACTTATTGTTGTGCTTTATAAGATTCCAGATTATATATATTTTTTAAGTATTATTTGGAAATTAATCATTTCGAAACAAACAATAGCAATCTATGAACACATTTTAAGCATTTTTAATTACAACTAATTGAAATAAATTGATGCATCTATTAGTCTTCTTAAAATGTAAAATCGTTAAAACAATTATCATTAATTATTTGGGTATTTCTTCTTAAATTATAATATTCTTTTGGGGAACTGCCATAAAGCTTTGTCTACTAAATCCAAACAACTTGATTCGTTCCTATATTTAGAAATATTAAATTAGCAACTGAATTTGTAATAATTTATTTGAAATATTCCATTTCAGTTTTTCCCTCTAAATAGTCTCTCTTTCCACAAAGTATTTATGGATATTTATGTAATTCTTTCAACTTTTTATGGTTTGAATATAATTTTATATTGATCCTTGTTTTCCATATCATTTTATAAAATATTAATCTAGTGTTATAAAAAAGTTTTAATCCTATAGCACTACCCAACAGTGCAATATTTGGACTCATATGCAACAGATTTAGTATATAAAAATTCTACGTTCTTTTCTTATTACAGGATGATCAGAATATGAGTATACATTTTTGAAAAATTAAGAATCATTGAATAATGTAGGAAGAGAGGTAAAAATTGACACTCATGCTCATTCGGTTCAATGACTTTCGGATTTGTTACAACCTCAAAAAAGAAAAAGTTCAATTAAGGGGCAACAGATGGTGCTGGACGGAAAAACGTCAGTGGCACTGCATGAGAATTGTGTATAAAAGGAGCGGTAGACAGAGAGAATCAGAAGCACCAGTAATCGCAGCATTTTGACGTTACCAGAAAAACATCGTTAGTGAAGATGTAGTATCAGAAATCTAGTACGGCAGCTTTACAATCCTATATCCATAGGGGGAATAATTCCGTAATCGGGGGCAGGTTGAGTTGACAACTTTTTTTTTTTGTCACCAACGTCTAATCTTGGTGAATGTATTTTTCTCGCCAAACATAACATAAACGTACGTAGCTACATATGGAACAAAAAAACCACAAAATAAAAACCATTTATTTAAACACCTTATTAAAACACACCCATGTTATAAATACAATAAAAAATAAAAAAACACAAACTAAACACTACACACATCCACATTAACTAAACACGCAAAATTTGCATCACTAAAATAAGGATAAAAATCAAAACTCATTACAAACAACTCATTGATATACATTGCTTTCAAAAATTTTCGTGAATTCTGCAAATAGATAGCAGTCACAGGTATCGAATAAAATCATTCATGTTTCTTATAAGCTTAAAAATTTTCATCTAAACCTCTCTATTCACAATAAAAGACAAAATACTGAAACCTTTATATGAATACGGGACTATAAAACAATAAAAATTCTCACTGTCTACAGCAAGAAATAAAGATTTAAACAAAATCGCATACCTCAAATTTTTCACAAAATTCCTTGTTTAATGGAATAGATATACGTTCTTTTTTGTTTACAACACTCCTTTATCACGAAATAAATCTCAAATACCATTCAAATAAGCAAAATTTCATCCTAGCACGCCGCGATATATTCATCACAACAAACAATTTTCATCTTTATACCAGCGGTTCTCAACCTTTTGACGTCGCGTCCCCCGAATAAAGGCTAGCTTACAGTGGCGCCTGTGACGAAGTTCACATATTTTTCGCGTCTTAAAATAATGTTCCTATGTTTCGTCTTTCTAAATCAAAATTTCGTATTCTGTATTAATCTCTCTCCACTTTGTTTTTCGGCTCGATAAAATGCTCTTTCCTTTTGCGCGACGCTATGTCTGGGATTTTTCGGGGTTTCCCTTCTAAATTAATTTCGCTTTAGCATATGCTGTGTAAATTCTTGGTGCCTCCCGGTCGCCCCCTTCGCTTTTCTGACGGGGTTGTAGCCTTATGTATTGGCATTCGCCAAATTCTGGCACTTCTGTCTTGGCGTTAATCATTTAATCCGTTTGTTGCAAATTTTTATATTGTTTACGCCTACCGGACGGTGGTTGTCACGTGGGGCAGTGGCTTATGAGTGCTCATATTTTACTCGCCAACCTGTAGAGAGCTGGCAGTTTTGTAGAAAGATTTTAGTAAGACTTCTCGATTGCTCTCCGTCAGAGGAGGTTGTGTTCGTTTTTTTTTATGGAACTCCGGCAGGCCGTGTGGCCGGAACAATTAGATATATTCCTGGTGTTATTTTATGAAACAATGTACTGTACGTAATTGAAGTTGCTTACGTCAAGACTATTTTTGCTGTTACCTTCAATAAACGTAGCTTTCCTGAACACGAGTCGTCTTCCTGTTTTCAAAGTACTCAGCGTACTTCATGGATATATTAATTACACTATACGTCACGTAAACGGCCGAGAGGATGTTCTCTTAATCCACCTCCGACAACTCCCTCATAGCGCCCCCCCCCTTCACATTATTCAGCATGCATTCAGTTTTTAATCTTCAACAATGAGCATTTAGTCGAATTTTCTATAAAATAATGTAATCAGTAAAGTTTGAATGAACATTTTATGCGAAAATGCATATATTTTTGAGTAAAAATGAGAATAAAAATGATGTTTTTTAAAAAAGTCAGTACTTGCATCACCTACTTGCTCTTTGGTTTTTCTCCCCCCCCCCCTGCAAATGCTCTACGTTCCCCTAGAGGGGCGCGCTCCACAGGTTGAGAAACGCTGCTTTATACCAATATTCACTCTGTTGAGGATAAACAGCTTAAAATTAAAAGCAAACATTTGAGCTCTACACAACTTTCCTACATTTAATGTAAAATTAGCCAGAAAATTTATTTAAAAAAAAAAAAAAAAACCTTCAAACAGCATTTCACAACAAACAAGGTAAATCGCCGGTCGTACCACGTTCAAACAGATCGGTTACACTTAAATTCTTTCAAGCAATTACATAATTCTTTTAAACTAATTCGGTTTCCTTTAATTTCTTTGACCAATCACATAATTTCTCATGGTATCATGAAACAACAACACAACTCTGCACAAGGGTTACTAAATACCTCTTCTCCATTAACAACGCTTACAAGCCTGTTTATTATCACAAGCTTTGGCGACGTATCTGGCTTGGTGACTTGCCTCCGCTTACGAATATATCCCTCCATAGGAAGGGTATTCGAACGATTGAAGGTCATATCACAGGTTCACTTGTAAAGAGAATGATTTCGAAGACACCGGTTGTTTATACGACGGGCTCCGTGGTGACTGACCGAGCATAAGTGCTAATGCTGCTCAGACAGTCCAGGAAGGGATGGAGATTGTAGAGGGTTCGTCTCCGCACGGGGAAGTCAGCGTTCGCGATTTCTAAATGCCTGAAGCTACTGTTGAGGAATGACGGTCGACATGTTGAGCATTTGTTCTGAGGAACATCGTCTTTGCTTTGTCATAATTGTTTATGCTAATTATTACATTTCTTATCGCATATCTGTGGGGCAATTTTTGAACCTTTTTTTTATAGTTGCAATAAAATCCCATGTCATTCCAAGCATGTGTGTCAATTTTTACCTCTTTACCTACATTATTCCGTGAATTATTACTTTTTCAAATGTATACTCAAATTCTGATCACCCTTAATTTTAATATATGAACGGTTTCATTGTTAGAATAATCGGTAGCTCATGTAACTAAATTTTGCATGACAGTATACATTATGTGTATGTACATATAATAATATAATGGAAAATCTTGATAGATATTTAAAGTTGTATGCCATTTACTATCTATTAATTGTCATGTAAACACGTTTTATTATATCAAATATCAGTTTTATGAGCTTATTTCATTTTAGGACGCATTCTTTGGATTTACCGTTCTGGAACAAGGGAAACTATCAAACTTGGAAACATTTTGTATCTAACCATGCGAAGGAAATTTTAAGTCCTGCATGATCTTTAGGCATGGTCCGATATTCAGGGAAAAATTTTACGGAAATCATTACTAAAGTGTTAGAGCAGGCACACGTTTGAGAAGTGTACCTTAGTGGCTTGGACCAGAATTTTGAGGCGGGACAAATTATCTGAATTTGAGTGTAACAATACACTTCGCGAGTAGTATTAAACAATAAAAATGTGTTTTGATCGTAATGCATGCTAGGGCATGCATTACGATCAAAATACCATCGATCCATGCATAACAGGAAAATTGTCGGGAATAGAATTGTTTACTTTAAGTATTGAAGAGTTGTTTAATGGGAGTGATTGTACATACGTTTGCGAAGCATTCGCTTTCCAAATGTTAATAGAATTTAAAGGTCCATTTGGCATGTATGTCTAATTTCTGTGTATTAATAATTTTGCATGAATGTAGTGTTATTTTATAATAGTTCCCAATGTACACTAAAAGTACTAAATTTATAAATTCAGTCTGTTGGGGGTGGGGTGTTTTGTTCTTGGAAAAATAAATGAATACGTAATATTCAAATAGCGAGGCAGCGTTATTTTTTTAATTGTCAATTGCTTTCTTTAGTCCTTAACTCTACTTAAGTTTCTCAGAATTCCGTTTTAAGACTTAAAGGGAGAAAATATGTACATTTTCACGCACTTCATTCCAATTTTCAACAACTCTAAGTGAAATACGATGCTTCTTCCTTTATTTACGGTTTCTGAAATATTGGTGTTTTTTCAGCTAATATTTATAGAATAACTGATTCAATGATCTCACACTAGATTCATATTAATGTCCGTTTTCTTTAAATGGAAGAACTATTCACAAATGCAGTTAAACAATGAGCACTAATTTATGCATTTTAATTATTTTAAATTTCTTTTGAGTAATCCGGCGAATAAAACAGTCAGTTGATTGCATCAGGGAAATTCTCAAATATCTGTTAAAACAGTCCTAATTAAAAAAAAAATAGAACTTTCTCAAGCTAATCATGTTTGAGTTACGCGAGATACACCTAAACAAATGTACAGACTTGAAGCTAAAACTTGGCAAGATAGATTGCACGTGAACACATACGCACAGACGTTAAGTTGTGGAAATGGATTTCGAGATTCTTAAGATTGATATTTTCATTGAAATCTGAATATGAAAAATTACTATATTGCCTTTACTTCCTAAGAATATAGAAAATATCTTAGTGTTATATCATAAATCAATAAGATACGTCAAAAATACTTTACATTTGTCAGTAATTAATTTTTATACTTCATAATTCTACGATATGTTGGTTTACGTACTATGCACATAAAATAAAAAGATTTCAGCCAAAATCATTATCATCGCTCCCTTAATCACTTAGCCACATTTTCAGCCTTATATTTCTCATCATGTTAGAACAGAATTCCACATACAACATGGAAGTGAATACGAATGAAAAGAATATTTCGTAAGTCTGGAAAATATTTAAAAGTGACATTGCATGATAAAAATAACAAGTTAATATTTTTTTCTTTTTAAATATACATTTTTCATCATACTTACACATACTTTGAGAAATATAAGGTACGTGAAAGAGTCATATACTTATTGAAAATATTTCTGCACATCACAAAAAATACTATAGTGAAATTCTTCCCACATATCAAGAAAAAAGCAACTACTCTAAGTTCACGTAGATTTCTGATTTGAAGGGAACTAGAATATACATTGGCCGTTCTCCTAAAATATAAATATTGCAGTTGTTTGGAAAAAGGAATGAAGTGTAGAATCTGAGAGAGAGAGAGAGAGAAACGTACATGCTTAAGGACAAATAAGACGTTTAAATTTTTAAGATGAAAATGAATAACAACTATTTACATGGAAAATATATATTTATGAGAGTGCATAAAAAGTGCTTGTAAAGAAAGTATTTTGATTAAAGGGGTAATGAAAAATCTTTGCCAATATATGAACTTTTAGCGGTCATTCCGTTCAACACATCGAGATGAAATTTCATATTTAGTTATTCACAAGAATGGCAGAGGAATCCGAGAATGGCAAGAAAGTGGTTTTCACGGTTACATTTATAGGTAGAGAGACTCGAAAATTTAGAATAGCAACGACCACATTTTTGTTGTTGCAAAAGGCCATCGTCTGCGAAAATCCTTACGTTGTGCAAGTAAACAAAGCATCCCTGCAAACAACCAATAAAATAACGATCGTGAACCACGGATGAAATATGCATATGGCAGACGCAAGACACCAGTCGCTGGGGACAACGTATTTGGGACTAAAAAAAAACTCTTACTTAGATTATACATTTTAACAAGGGATGCATCATAGAGGTTCCATTACGGAGAAAGCAGACACTAAATAAGGACATAACATAGCATGAAATATGCTTGCAATATCGCATATGGGTTGTTTAACAAATCCGGCAAAATTTGGGGATTACAAACGTACACTCTAAAACAGAAATATCCCCAGAAAAAGAAATTCATGACAGTAACAACGAGTCGACCGTTTTCCAATAGTGTGCACAAAACAATGTATTGGAAAACGGTCTGGCATGAACAAGTCGCCAAAATGCTGTTCTAGGACCACGTAAGCAGAAGCCGCTTTAGATCTTGCATCTGAACAATGCTGTTCAGACCATTTCGTTGCACAAATTCTGGTACGACGCAACCTTGTCGCACGATTGTACAGCGACAGCCTGTCAGAAAGCATGTTACTTTTAATATGCTGTATGACAGACCCGTAAAATTTCTTTTCTGGTTAAACTACAAACACATTGTTAGCATTTCTTACAAAAATACAAAGGAATCAAACCAATGCCTGTTGTAATTAAGATCTGGCACTATCACTCACACTTGTGATAAATTTAAGCACCTTTTCTTCAATTTTTACAGCACATTCCGAATTGTACTTGGAGGATGCAAAAATAATTTCACTTTTTTCTGTATTAATAATGTATCTTGATATCACACATAAAACAATGACATTAGCCAGCTACCAAATGCAACAGATTTTCGTTCCCTTTTTTTTGTACCTTTAGCATGATGGATTTGTCACCAGTTTGTAAAATATTTATATTCAGCTTATAAAATTTATATATACATAAGTATATATATATATATATATATATATATGTAATGAATGGGCCTTACGCCATTCCTTGTTGGAATAATTGACGCAAATCCATTGGGGTTCTAGGTTAAATAGTTTATTTCAAATTTCAGACAGAGGGCAGGAGTCGGGCCGGCGACCTTATTCGTTCCGTGGCTATCTTCTTACATCGCAGTCTAAAGGCTCGAAGCTAAGCTTTACGTTCCAAACTCCTAAAAAGCTAAGCGCGAAGTTAAGACGAAGCTCTCGAAATTTCCGCGCTCTTGCTTAAATACTCCTTAGTTACTACACCTGCTGGCAGGGTGCAGCACGATCACGAAGGCGTTACTCTCAAATGTAATTAGTTAACTAGATTGTCAATCAAGACATGAGAAACACCTGCTTACCCAGGAGTTCTAAAAGCACGTATTAATGAAACCACAGGAAAGTGAAGATATTGTTGAATCAACAATTTTCTCCTTATGGAACTTCAAAAAACGTCTCCGAGCGTAATATTTGTATGGCCAAGAAACAAACTTTACAGTAAGAGTAAAAGATTAAAGAAGGATTTTTCAAATAACATTAAATTAAATTAGGTTAAATTAGCAAAGTTTATTTTATTATTACATATCCCCCCCCCTCCAAGCGGAGGGCAACCGGCTTGACTGCAAGTCGGTGGCACTCAACCCGAACGGAGCAAGAAAGAAATTTTGAACTGTGATTTTTTTTTTAAACTCTGAATGTAGAATTGAGATCACCAGCCTTCTCCAATAAACAATTTCTCAAAATACAGTTATGACATGAAAAAATATTCAATACAAAATAATATTTATAATAGCACTAGTAGTTGTAAATTTTTAGTATATTAACGCGCAAGGGAAACAAGATCCCTTATATAAACAATCATTAGTTCAGTTGAGTCTCTACTTCATTGTCCAAAGTTTAGTGTTTATATCTGTTCTAATGTCCACAGTCATTGACACAAGAAAAGCGAAAGTGCTTGAGGCTCTCATCGTAGATTGTAATATTTGCGAACATATGTGAGCACATTCACGTAGATGCATCTGCAGATTAGTATCTTTCTGAGTTAATAAAATATCATAATCAAATAGGTAAACACTATACAAAACACATACTGGATCTTATTCATAAATATAATACTAATATAATTTCACTAAAGAATAGAAATATTCCTGTATAGTAACGTATATACAACACTATAAAATATCACCTAATATCTGGAAATAGTTTTGGGAATAATTTTCCAAATGAAGTGACCAATATATTATAATAATTGAGATGCAACAAAATAGTATAACATGACAATAAGATATAAATGAATATATTTACAACATGATTATTCTTAGCAATATGGGTAAATACAAATGTAAACAATTCTACAAACACAAAGGTCTATCCATGGTATAGTTTAAATTTTTGTGGACTATTATAATATCTTAGTTTAGATGAATGCACAATCTCAGAATTTCTTTTAAAATGAGGACTAGGTTTATCAATTTCAAAGTTTACTTCAGAAAGTTGTTGTATTATTTTATATGGACCTGAATAAGGTGGACTTAATTTACGTGTATTAGGATATTCAAATTCTTCGTATATTACTTCATCACCAACTTTAAATTTTACAGGGAGAAAGCGAGCATCATATCTGAGTTTGTTTTTGTTATGATATTGTATAGTTCTTTCCTTAGCTAATTTACGTGCTTCATCAAGAGGTGAATAATAACTATTATTTGGCAATAATGGATCATACGGTAAAGTTCCGTACATTAAATAACTTGGTGAAAACAGTGTAACAGAATGTGGAGTTATGTTATATTGATTTAAAACTTCAGCTAGTAATTTAGTCCATGGTACTTTAGTTGATGAAGTGTTAACTTTGCATTTTAACCTTGTGACAATAGTCTGATTCAGGCGTTCCACTTTCCCATTCGTTTGAGGATGATGACTGCATGTCATTAAATGTTTAACATTATAATTACGAAGAAATTTTTTAAATCTTGAAGAAGTAAAAGCTGCATTTCTGTCAGTTAATAATTTTTCTGGAACTTGAATTTGAAATATTTGTTTTAAACAGTTTGTATAAGTTTCTGTTGTGACACTTTTAGATGGAAACCCCCACACATGACGAGTTGCATGGTCTGTAATCAAATGCAAATACTTTTTAGTAGAATTATAGTAATTAAACCCACCAACTGTGTCCAATGACAGGCATTCAAAAGGTTTATCTGTTGGAGGTACTTGCTGCAATAATCCAAATCTTTTTTGTTTACATTTTTTGTTTATTTGGCATGTGTGACAATGTTTGACATAATTTTCAATATCTGTATTAATATGAGGCCAATAATATTGAGGTGTAATTAAATTTACCATTTTGTATATTCCTGGATGTCCAAATTGGTTATGAGTTTTCTCGAGCAGGGGTAATCTTAAAGACATAGGTACATAAATCTTATACAGTCCTTTTTTCTTAATTACAATAACATCATTTACTTCAATTAAGTTTTTACCATTTACTATGACATTTTCTTTCTTTTGAGTTTCTTTAATTTCATTTACATCAAGAAGGTGGACATGGTGCGAGATATGTTCCACAGCAGGTGACCGGGACAGCATATCAGCTTCAATATTAGTGGAGTCCTTTAGATATTTAATTTCATAGTCAAACACACTAAGTTTTAGTGACCAGCGAAAAAGACGCCCCCTTAAATTTTTAACATTTTTTAGCCAGGTTAAAGCCGCATGGTCAGTATGTATGATGAATTTTTGCCCATGTAAATAATGATAAAATTTGTCCAAGGCATCCACAATAGCCAAACACTCTAATTCGGTAATAGCATAATTTTGTTCATAACTTCTTAAGTTACGCGAATGATATGCCACTGGGTGTAAAACTCCCTTTTCATTTTCCTGCTTCAGAACACAACCCACTCCATGACTTGAAGCATCAACAAAGAGATGACAGGGACTTCTTGGGTCATAAAGCCTTAAAATTGGCTTTTGAATCAATGCACTTTTTAATTTTTGAAAAGCATCTTCACAATTTTGATCCCAAACATAGGGGATATTTTTCTTAAGTAGATTATTTAACGGTGCCCTGGTCTTAGCATATTGAGGAATGAACCTCCCATAAACATTAATAGACCCAAGAACTCTCTGTAGCTCTTTTACATTGGTCGGTTGTTTCAACTTAGTAATAGCTTCAATGTTTGGATTATCAGGAGTGATGCAACCATTAGAGACTTCATATCCAAGGAAATTAATTTTAGTTTTACTAAAAGTGCATTTAGATAACTTCAGCTTTAAATTTTCTTTAACACAAATGTCAAATAATATTTGTAAGTGATGTAGGTGCTCTTCTTCAGATTGAGAAAAAACAATAATGTCATCAAAATAATTACATGCAAAATCAATTTTGTATTTATTTAGAATTCTTCTTATGGTACGATTAAATATTGCTGGCGCTGTGCGCAATCCGAAGGGTAGAACTTTCCATTCAAATAACCCAAATGTGGTAGCAAAAGCCAATTTTTCAGTATCTCGGGGATGTACGGGCACATGCCAATATCCACTCGCGAGATCTAGTGTGGAAAAGAAATTTGATTTTGCTAATTTATCAAGAGTATCAATTCTAGGTAATGGTTCAGCGTCTGTCTTCATAATAGGATTGAGTTTACGAAAGTCAACACAAAGACGTGTTTTCTTTCCTTCCTCTCTCTTAAGCACCAAAGTGACGGGTGCAGAGTAAGGGGAATGGCTTTCTTTAATTAACCCGGCTTGTAATAAATTTTGAATTTGTTCTCTTATTTCACTTTCCTCCTTAGGGGAGGTTCTATAAGCTCTTAGTGCAATTGGTAATTCAGATGTTAAATGAACTCTTTGTTGTTCCATGTTAATTCTACCTACATCATATTTTGTTTTTGCGAAAATTTTGACGTATTTAGCTAAGAGAGCAGGAAGTTCACTTTTATTGGCTAACTGAAGATTTTGATTATTTTCCTCAGTGGCTGGAGTAAAATCAAGCTCTTTAGCTTCATCCTGATTGATTTGTATCTTACTGAGGAAGTCATCATTCATTTCATATGACAGGAATTCATCATCGCAATTTGGATACACATTATTTGGATTACTTTCGTTACAATAATTATCTTGACAAACCTCATTTTGATTACTTTCATTACAATAATTATCTTGATAAACCTCATTTTGATTACTTTCATTACAATAATCACTGTCTGGAACTAAATGCAAGGTCTTTTCTGTGGAAATATCATCTTGAAGTGACATTAGTAAAATATTTTTTCCCAGTTGCGAAATTTCATTTTTTGTACAGTCTATATTTAGTTTAAAATCACAACAATGTGGTAGCCCAATTAAGACATAAGGTAAGTTATTGTTTACAACATACATTTCCACAGTTCGTGTAATATCACCAAGTGTCAAATCTACAAGGCATTTTTCTCTTAATTTTAAAATACCTTGAGTCTGAGCAGCATTGATACCATCTTTATCATATTGAGTTTGAATGTGATATTTCTTAACGATATGTTTTGGACAAATTGTTATGCTACTTCCGGTGTCAATTAAACAAGGTATAGCTTCAGTTTCATGTACTTTTCTAACTACTTTTTGAATTTGTTTATGTTTGGATCCATTTTGAATAAGTTCCCCAGGCAAAATTAATTGCTCAAAAGAGTTAGTTGTACTCTCCACTGAGCTACATGTGTTGTGATTGTCTGAAGTAGCGGTCTCTTGACTGGTATTGTTTGTTTGTATGCTAACAATCTGACGTTGAGTGACAGTAGATTTCTTAAGAGGACAGTCCTTATGCCAATGAAAAGCATTAATAATGTTGTAACTTAGGCATATTTTGCAAGGAGAGGGTGGTAAGTATTCATGATAATGTACATTGGTATTGGTATTTTGGGTATTAGGCCTAGGTCCCCTGGGTACATATGTACTATTGTTAGGGGGGTATGATCTAGGTGGGTTATTTGCGTTCGGAAACCTATAGTTCCAGGGTTTTGCTGAGTTTGAAGGATGGGGTTTAGATTCATTATTTGGTCTCATGGGTCGCCACTGTCGAAAGCCCTGGGAGCTTGGTTGGAAATGTGTTGCAGGTTGATGTCCTTTGTCCATCTGTATTTTGTTTAGTTTGTGTACCAAGTGCCAAGGTTGTTGTCTTAGGAGAACTTGCCACAACAAGTTGTTTCAATTCTTTGGGTAGCCCGTCTGTTAATCCATCTAATAATAATTTTGGTTCCAGTCCCAAAGCTATTCCTACCTGTAATTTTTTGTGGTAATATTCAGAAACATTTTCTCCTATTCTGAAAACAATATTTGAAAAATCACTAAGGGATGGTTCTTCCGGGTTAGTAAATTCCTCATGGAATAATTGCACTAACTCCTCCCAATGTAGGGCATTTAAATTATTGTTAACAAATAAAGTAATTGCCTTTCCCTTAATGAACTTGTGTATATTTTTTATTTTCCATACACTATCCAAGTTTTCATCATTGCAATAACCCTCAAAATAAACAACCCAATTCTTCCATTCCATTCCTGACTCGGGGGCAAAAGGAATTATTTCTAAAGTTCTGTCATAATTTTGAGTTTCTCTCTTTTGGGGTATTATGGATGACAGTTCTTTTGACTTTTTTAGCTGCTGAGAATTCCCATTACTGTTTACTAATTCTGACGAAGGGACTAAACGACTTTCGGTTTTTGCAGAGTCCTTATTACTATCAATTTTTCCGAGGTTTGGGTTTTGTCACCGTCAGTTATATGGTCAGCATCTTCTATATCACTGTTTATCGTAAAGATTTCACTGTAAGTCTCCAAATCCCTGGAGGTGGATACGAGCTTACGTGTTGTCTCCTCTTCTGAATTTGAAGGTTCTAATTGAAAAAAATTAGCAATTCTAAGTAATTTAATTTTATCAAAATTATCAATAACATATTTTAACTTTCTTTCAAATTCTGCATCTCCAATTTCAAATTGGAATCCCTCAAATTCCCTTAAATTAGATCGATTTCTCTTCTGCTTATCTGTTTCAAAAATAAAAGAATGTACTAATTTAATTGTGTCTGTCTTAGCTGATTGAATGGCTAACTTAATTTGGGGAATGTCTACCAACTTCATCTTGACTTTATTACAATAAAAATTTAAAGTTACAGAACTTAAAAATTATCATCACTTTTTATATAACATACAATTGAATGGCATTTTTATATTAACTTTCAAACTTATAAATAGTATCACCATATATGACTATCATAACCCGTTTTTATATTTATTTTTTCAACATAGATATTAAATAACTAACACATCACTATCATTATTAATAGAGAGTAACACCTTACCTTGCATCTTCACAAAATAAATTTAAAAAAAACACACTAATATTTCTTCTACAAATTGACAATCTTCTTTTAAACTCTTGAGTTCCACAAAAAAACTGTAATTTTTCAATATTGAATGGTGTCCCGTCAAAATTTAAGTTCGCCGTCGGTCAGTGTCCGGAATATCTGCTTCCACCGGGCGAGATCGTTCATCCTTGAATTATGCATAAGAAAAGGTCTGTCACTATTACTTATGTAGCCGGACGCACTGTTCTGGGCTACGGGGACGTACAATCGTGTTTCAATGATGACAGCAAGCGACGTCGGTAACTGCACGGGAAGGCATCGGCGACACATCGCACCATGGAGAGAGGATCAAACGGCTGCTGGGAGGCACCGGAGGGTTGTCGTCCGCGCTGAATCACTGGTCTCTCACGTCCGCTCCTCGGAGAACACGGAAGGAAGGCTGTTGCTCGGCTCATGCTCTGGCGTCTGCCTGGGAAGCATGCGGAGAAAAGAAAGTTGGGTCCTTTCTGCAGCCAGTCCGGCTCCGCCAGACGAGATGTCGGCGTCTGATCGGCGTACGTCAGCGTAGGCGAACTCCTGGCAATTTCTCCTCCACGCAGAAACTGTGCTGCCGGTTTCTGTAATGAATGGGCCTTACGCCATTCTTTGTTGGAATAATTGACGCAAATCCATTGGGGTTCTAGGTTAAATAGTTTATTTCAAATTTCAGACAGAGGGCAGGAGTCAGGCCGGCGACCTTATTCGTTCCGTGGCTATCTTCTTACATCGCAGTCTAAAGGCTCGAAGCTAAGCTTTACGTTCCAAACTCCTAAAAAGCTAAGCGCGAAGTTAAGACGAAGCTCTCGAAATTTCCGCGCTCTTGCTTAAATACTCCTTAGTTACTACACCTGCTGGCAGGGTGCAGCACGATCACGAAGGCGTTACTCTCAAATGAAAATAGTCAACTAGATTGTCAATCAAGACATGAGAAACACCTGCTTACCCAGGAGTTCTAAAAGCACGTATTAATGAAACCACAGGAAAGTGAAGATATTGTTGAATCAACAATTTTCTTCTTATGGAACTTCAAAAAACGTCTCCGAGCGTAATATTTGTATGGCGAAGAAACAAACTTTAGAGTAAGAGTAAAAGATTAAAGAAGGATTTTTCAAATAACATTAAATTAAATTAGGTTAAATTAGCAAAGTTATTTTATTATTACATATATATCTAATTCTTTCAGAATTATTGTTTCCGAACACATTAGACATGCAAAACAAATCTTCCCGGTACACTTTGATGAAAATGTGAAAAACAGAATCTAACTTCAGATATTTCAAACTCTACACGCAATTGTTTTTATCAATTTTTTAATTTTTTTTTGCTTATTTTATTAATCATAAGTATGAACACTTGCTCAGTTACCATAAAATGGATTTCCCACAACGGATTACTATTCTTTAGAATTTTTAAATTAATCCTTTCCTTTAAAAAAAAAAAAAAAAAAAAAAAAAAACTTTGAACATGAAAACATGATTATTTTTTTTTTTTTTTTTGAAATGCAGTTTTGATATACGCAATTCATTTTCTGTGGAAAAGAAATCGAGGTTTGAAACAACAAATCGATGAACATAATTATGATTTGTTAAATATTTATTTTATCTTCTGAAGAAACAAAAGAATCTAGACTGAAATATCGATCATCTGTTAGTAATACATGGATTGTATTTGCAAGGGGACACGATATTTGCAAAGAGTGTTACATTTCAAAAATATAACTTTTTTTACGTTTTACTCTAAAATATTGACTTTTGTAATGTAGTGTCAAAGGCGTTTTTTTATGGTATTACTAAATATAGAAAGAAATATTACTAATAAATTCGCCGATTAAACTATGTGCAATTTTAAAGAACATCATTTAAACTAATTTCATACGAATGTGAGCAACAATATTTGAAAATATCAAGTTTAGAGATTTTGAACAAAATATATCGGAGATATTTGCAAGTTGATTCAGTTTCGAAGACTCATTTTATCACGAATGCTTTGTTTCACAGTTAGGATGATTCTCTCTCCGACCTAACGAATGACTGTCTGCTATTTTAATGAAATATTTTGTGAGATTCTATAAAAAAGTTACCCAGTCCATTACAAGCACAAAAAGAGATGAAGACGATGATGAAAACAGTAAGATGTTAAGCCATTCGTAAAGACAAAAGTACAGCGTTATACAGATAACCGTTTGTAATTATGTGGCATACGTAACACGTAAACAAACGCTGATACGCAGCTAGGTAAATTCAGAAATCCCACCAAATTTATTCAAGTGAGATCGCACATCCGGATACCTATAAATTTTCTTTATTTTGTAAAAGAAAGTGAAAATTTTATAAGTAAATGCTTGTATTGAAAAATACATGCGATATGAACAGAAAAGCAAAGTATTAGAGTGACACTCTAAAGAGTGGGGCTCAATCCCAAGGACTCTAGCTGAACCCCAGTCTACATCGTGAGCCGTACCAGATCCATTTGAAGTGCAGTACATCAACGACAAACTTATTATTCATATAGTATTTCATGCAATAAACAATGCTAAAGTTTTAGTAGCACTTCATTAGGCCTAAAATATGTAGATAATTCATTTTAGCAAAATCTACATTGATGTCTTCTATCGCTTGGCCAGTGCCATAATTTTAAAAATTGTAGCTCGATTGGAAATGGGTCAAAAACTTGATCGAAAGGATTACAGACTGATTGAAAAATGAAGTCATGGAATCATAAGAATATTTTAAAATATATTATTTGGTAATGTTCAAAGAAGGTACTATTTATTTGGTCAAATATTAGTGAAATATGTTTCAAGCTTAATTTTGGTATTTCAATAAACAAACCGGGGAATAAAGTTGGGCAAATTACTAATACTGTAGAATCATTTGTCGTAATTAATAGTTATTTTTTTTTACATTTGAATATTTTCATTTCTTTAACAAATAGATTTCACCATATATTGGTAATAAATACCAGAGCTAACGAACAGTGAGATAACGGAAAACTAAATAAGAATAGGAAAACCTTGAAAACCCTTGCAGTTAGTTTTAATATGAAGAGGAAGAAATATTTACTTAAAAAAATGATGTTTTAATAGTATTCTTACTGCATCTGAACAAGTGTAATGTCTGTCTGTATGCCTTGTTTTAATCGCTATAAAACTTAGATACTCATCGATATTTTCTTTTATATATATTATAAAATTTGTCTAGACTTTTGGATATTAACATTTTGTTACGCTAATCAAATATGCTGCATACGAAAAGAGAAATTCGCTCGCTTTCAAAAATTCCTTGTAAGACGTACACGGTATTATAAAAGGGAATTTCGCAAATTTCTTTGTTGTACAAAACGCTCAGAAAATATATTTTTAAAGCAACAACTTTCTATTTAGTAGAGAAAATATACGAATGCTATGCTCGTTATACTTTGTTCTAATCCTGCAAATAAGTTAATGTAAACAAAATAGTTGCTATCTCTCGGTGAACATATACGTTCTTAAAAAAATAATATTCTAAAATGTTTATACGAATAACATTTATAAATTTCCAAATAACTAAGCAATTAAGAAAAAATAGTTTGTTGATTGTTTGTTTAAATGTATCGCATAACATTTTAACACGCTTGAATTTCAGTTTTAACAAATGAATTTTAAATTATTATTGTGTTTTTTCACCTTATTGATTGGAGTAATAAGTGATACGAGATTAACAATACACCCGAATTATCTATCCATCATAAAACGCTAAGAAAATTGCAAAAAAATGCGCACTTGAGAATGCTTAAAAACAGGAAAGCCATACTGCCGTCTTAAGTATAAATGAAATTTTAGATTTTAATTTAATAGGATTTCAAGCAAAATTATGTATAGTTTCATATTTAACAGAGACGGACTTTTTGGCTTTGAAAAAGTTGCTGAACACCAGTTCTGAATGACCGTAACAATTGAGTGAAAAATTGGTTTTATGGTGATGTAAATTTAAAACAAAAATGTTATATAATTCATGTAATTATAAAAATTATACTCTGAGTTCTGATAAACTTAATAAACTCACATCTGACCAATTCCTTTGAGGTTCATGAGCTTTCTTGAGATACGACTATTTACTGTGTCTAAATATTCTTTTACCACGTCTAAGTAGGGAATAGCCTTCCTGCTTAGGAATAATGCCAGGCAGCACACAAACGTTGCTATTAAGAAAAATCAGAAAAATTAAAAAAGTTGAGTTATTTTGTTTTTCCTTTGAAGAACAGTATAAATGGCTGGAGTATGCTTGTCAAAGAGTTTAAAACAGTTTAGTAGGTGATTTAAAGATAGATTTCGATTCCAAAAATGTATTTTATGAAACGTTATGAAAGACAAACACGGCACACTCATGCGATTATGATGTCCATTCCAAACACTATTTAAATTGATGAAGTATATTTGGAATATGCCTTGCGGAAATTATAAAACAGTTCAGTAGGCGATTTTAAGATAGATTTCGATTCCAAAGATGTGTTTTATGGTACAAGTAAGAGTTGCTTCCTATTTTACCTTTCCCCACTCTAGCCAACCTAAAAAATAGCCACACATAGGAGAGCTTTGACGTCATGGGTCTCTAATAGTTATGAACAGTTTCAACGCTCCCAAAAGAACTAGATGAAAACTAAAGCAAACAAATTAGCGATAAATGCACTTGTTAAGAAATTTGAAGACACATAATTATTCAAACTACATTAATTTCCAACCCGAAATAAATAAATATGTAACGGAATGCTGTACTTACATGTTGTTCCAAATCGCCATTTTAATTCTAAATTACGGTTGCCACATGAATACAAAAAATCGTCACGGTTACTGCATAGGTTTAATGACTGCCACCTTGGCGAGAGTCGGGGCGTTAAAATAAGAATCAACCCATGAAAGGCAAACATGGTATACTCATGGATTATGATGTGCATTCGAAATAATATTTAGAACCGTGAAGTATAATTGGAATATACTTGGCTAAGATTGTAATATAGTTTTAGTAGGCGATTTTAAGATAGATTTCTATTCCAAAGAAGGGTTTTATGGAACAAGGAAGAAAAATAAGACACACTCCTGAATAATGATACACTTTCCAAATTAATGGAATTAGGATGAAAAATAGGAACGACGCATAAATTATAATAAAAGATATAATACATATTTAAAATCTGAAAGTGTTTCAGATTTTCTAACTTTTTTTAAGCAAGAGATAAAGAAAAAAAAACTGACAACCTGACATTGAATTTCTAGATTAATCTAAATACCTCAAAGTAAAACATTCTTCCCATATTATGTATTACTTTCTAAAAGTAATATATGATTCATAATTTCCATTATCGAATACGACTTTCCATAAATTAAAAAGTTCGCAATCAACTTTATGCTAGAACATAGATAAATCTCCACCCCCCTCCTCCCATCCTTTTGCTGAGAATAACAGCGGAGAAAATCGTAATTATAGTGCATAAGTGCGCTGTACCGTTTTTGAATTAATAATAAGTTCCTTTCACTCAAAAGACATTGGAACCGTTTTCGCATTCATGTCTGCCTTGAAACGAGTCACAGATATTAATATTGTTTTGTGCAGAACGAGGTGAATGAGTGTTACAGTCTGAATGTTCTTTCAATGTTTGATATTTCTACGATGCTCCAGGTGGGATAAGCAACATACATTTAATTCTTTTTGTACATAAATATATTTGGATTCTTCGAGAAAAATTACTTAAAAAGAATTAAAGTTAATTTTTAATTAATGAAAGAACGCTTGAGCTAAAATCTTCCCTTTAAAACATAGGGCAAAAGACTGAAATAGCATTTATATATAAAATACAAAGAATAATTTTCGGTCAGAACAGATATTTACAAACTAAAATTTAATGTATGTTGATTGTAAAAACTAAGTATTTTAGGAGTAGATTAAAGTAAATAATAATAATAATAAATAAATAAATTTAATGAATAAAAACTTTTCTTATTCTGGAGTATGTGCAATTTTACAGGGTTGTTGCTGTGGTATTAAGGCCAATTATCTAAGCGTGGGATCTAGGCCGATGGGTGGTGTGCCCTTCGTGTGGGTCTTTCTAAGGGGTTCTAACCCGTACTTTCGCTAAGTTTCGGAGGAAACCACTGAAAACTCCGAACGGTGAGTTTGGCGGACACGACCTGATTTTGAACGTGGCACCATCCGTCGCCCAGTTCAGAACGCTATATACCCGGCTACTGGTAGGGCCAATTTTACAAGGAAAACTTCTGAAATCTTCCTTAATATCACTTTGTTTTTAAAGTTTCCTAATGCATATATATGTGCATGTTATTAAACAAACACACTAATAAATAATAAAATATATCTGAAAAATTGTTTCAATCTTATAGCACTGATGTTCTATATAAGATATTACAGCATGTAGTATGTTTCTTTTGTTGTGGGATTACGGCCAATTATCTCCACGTGGAATCTAAGCAGATGAGTGGGGTGATTGCATTGAAAGTTAGTAGTTCTGTACATCTTGTGTCTAAGAATCCATGTAATAAACTTGATTAAGTATGTTACTATTAAGTCACAAATTAATTAAATTTAAAGATAACAGATCTAAAGATTTTGCAAATGAATTCATAAAAAATTTAAAATATGTAAGAAAGTAAGAACCTAAATTTATGAAAAGAATTTGCTTCTTACAGAAGAGTTTGAGTTTTACACTATGTACATTTTTCTTTTAATGAGTCATTTTTTCCTTATGAGTGTGTTACGATTTTATTCACTTTTTGACGGCTCTTCTTCTCTTAGTAGCTGCAGATCATATTCGTGAAAAGCTTAACAGAAATAAATAGGTGATGAATTATGAAAATGCGTGCTCGGGAATTTTTACATTACATACTTCTATTTAAATAAGTTCGGGGACAGTTTTTGCATTTATGATGTAACAATGTTTTTAATTTTTGAGAGTATACTTACTGAATGCATAATTATTGTTACATTATGTAAAACAAAGATATAAATCGTTATGCTACAAAGTGCCTGTAAAGGTATTCTTGCAAATTACGCTGGAAAATCAAATAAAACTTTGCTTTAGCTTAACAAAGAGCGTATAATTACACTATATTGTTCATAGGTGTATAAATTACTTATGTTCAGTACGGCCAAGCATTCGTATTTTTTAATTATCATAAAAACTGCTTACCTTTAGAAAAATAGTTTGGGTTACATGTTAATAGAATAATTGATAGCTATTTTGTAATGAAAATGTAGACTCCCAGAAAACTTCCAGTAGCCAGACTGACAAAGAATGCTAGGCGATTTTTTCAATAGTAACCTCATTAAAGATTTATTTTTTTCTTAGTACCGTATTAGCCCGAATATAAAGCGGCCACGAATATAACGCGACACCGAAATTTTTCATCTAGATAATTAGAAAAATCTTATACTTAAGACTGAACTTTAGCGCGAGCCAGGTTTCTAACGGGAAATGATCATTAAAAAAGTATTGCGTTATATTCGGACAAATACGGTAAGCACTAAAGCTATTTTGATAAAGAATGCTTGGATATAGCATATTCAGCCCGGAACTTTAACATGCCGTACACAGCACCTAACTTGTATAATCACAATCAGGGTACTAACTGCTTTAATTGATTCCAGAAATTCACATAGAATTCATATATATCGTTTAACAAAAGATAACTTGCAGAATTTACGTCTTTGACATGTGTCAATTTACAATTCATTTTAGCTAAGGTAGTTGCAAATGTAGATTCCCTGAAATGATCAGTCGGCTGATCGATACTAACCGTACACAGATCATCAGAGCCATGCATTTGCAAACGCATGGGGTGGAAAAACCTCATTAAGTAATAAGCTCAATGTCTGAATATTTTCTTTTTTGAAAATAAATTTATAGGATACATTTTTCATTTAATATTTTCATCAAAATACCCAATGTAAGATTTGAGTAAGCAATTTAAAGTTTTTTCTTCAATTCAAATTAAAAAAATTAACAAATATTTTAAGCACACGGTCAGCTTATATAGCTCCAAAAATTTCTATGATTTCTGTACTTTCATTTGATCTCAGTTACTGTTTTTCTATAAAATATTCTGTTAATTAATTCCAAGATGAAATTATTTATTATTTACAAGTTGAACTAAACTTTTTTTAACGTATTCTCCATGAATGATCTCAAAAAGTTCATCATGAATGATCAGGAATCACCTCAACAAGTTGCTATCAACATTATATTATTCTTTTAACTGCGTAGGTACATACATTGTATTATGATTTAAAGTAAACACACATATTCAGGAGCATTCCATTCTAGTTTCATTAAAAAAAAATCGTATTATTAATAGCCATGTGCACTTTTTGAAGCGAGCAAAACGTAAATATGGGAAGGGGAGAAGTTTCATTACAATAATTTCCCTTTACAACTTTCAGTCAATAATTTAGTCAATAATAGTCAGTAAATACTTCTGCATATGAAGGTTTCTCTTTGGATCTGTCGTCATTTGACAGCTTTCAGATATACGTCATGAGGGTAAATTAAAAAAAGAAAAATGTTTTTTTCTCTAAAATTCAGAGATCTAGACGATGTATTGTAAATCCTTTATAACTTTCCTGTCATAAACTTCTTGTTATGTTGATGTATCACGTGTCAAATATCAGCGTCTTTTACTTATTTATTTACTTATTATTTTTATTATTCAAGAAAAGAGAAAAAAATATATAGCTTAAATTTATGTTTCTTGAGTTATTTTTTCATCATTCTTGAGGGGGGGGAAAAAACTTCCAGGTTCACACTTCTCAGAAAGTTTAAAAAGGCGTTAATAAACGATATGGAAACTTTATTTTTTACCAAAAAATAAATTTAAGAATAAAATTTGGCAGATTTGTGAAAAATGGTTGGTTTGGTCAAAAGGGTTTTCGAGTTGCGTTAAAGTGTAAAGCTTTTCCTATGTCTGCAATAATTTGTAACATATGAAAAAACTGGGGGCAGAATATTTTATACAAACCGCATATAAGCAAAAGGCTTAAAACATAAAAACTTACCAATTATATATACAATGTGTATAAGCAACATCCGGAGGATAACATGTAAGAGCTGACACAAACCGATATTGAAAAAAAGACCGTACAGGTGATTGGGTCTTGCTTTAATTTATTTATTTCAAAGGTGTCCAGCAAATAGCGATTTGCCTAGAAAAGAAACACATTGAACAAAAAAAAAAAATAGAGAAATAAAGGCTCGAAGATTTTTAACTAATAAAAAAATTGTTACTAGTTTTTAAGCATTTATTGACTAGCTTAAGTCAAAGAGATAAGCTCTTGTTTTTATATATTTATTTATTTTAAAGATGTCCTGTAAATAGAGCTTTGCATGGAAAAGCGAAAAATTAATGAAAAATAAAATAAAATAAAATAAAAAATAAAAGTCTCATAAATTTCAAATATTTTTTTTTTTTAAATTGTTACTGTTAAGAGGTTTTTGTGTATTTATTGACTAGTTTAAGCAAATTATTTTTACAAATTCTCTGCTTTCCCATAAAAATTGTTGGTTTTTGTGTATTTATTGACTAGTTTAAGCAAATTCTTTTTACAAATTCTCTGCTTTCCCATAAAAATTGTTAAGTATTTTTCTAAATGTCTTACATTGATTCATATATAGTTAGCTGATAAACCAGTGTTGCCGAAAATCCGTACACTCATTTTACGCAACTTTAACTATAAAAACCTAGCATGTAATGATGACCTAAAACATTTTTTTTTGAGAGTTTACAGCACATTCTCGTCTTCTCCTTTTTTGACTCTTATATATTCTTGTCACATCCTGTGCTCTTATTCTTGGGATTATTTAAAAATAATAATCATGAAAAAAAAATAATACTTACCGTTCAAATAGTCAATTTTAGTAAATAAAATATGTTGAGATTGTTACAGTTGACACAATGCGCTAAGAATTTCTCACAGTTTTCGGTCAAGTCTATCAAGCATACGTTAATAGAACACAAACTTAATCTTCGAATCTTTAAACTTAAACATGACGTTACAACTAACTCTTATCTTAACACAAGCGTTATTTTGTGATGCTAATCATCTTTATTTACATTAGGTACTTGAACATTCACTTTATATTCGCAAAATACTCTGAGCTCTTACTCCTCTGTGAAAGATACAATTAACTTACTTCTCTACCGTAGACAAATTAGTTATAAAGAGTAAAGTGAAATTTTATGAAGTTCATAAACTTAGATATACTTCTAAAAATTTGAAATTTCAAACATTTTCACGTGCAGCTTTTCCAGAGTACTCAGATCTTGAAAACAGTTATATCCTAAAACTTAAATTCATATGCAGTCCAGAGAAGACTTAATTTTGTAAAATAATTCCAACATATTTCTCTTTCAATTTAAATAAGAAGCATTTTCATGGAAGAAAAATATTCATTATTACAAGTTTTCAAAACTTTTAGATCATTAGATAATAAATTTGTATAGGTTTAAAAGATGCGTTTAGTTAGAGTTATTAAGTTAAGGACCATTAGTTAAATAATCAATATACTAAATTCCTAGAACAACAATTTTCTGCTGCATAATTAGCATGGTATTTATTAAAGCAAATAAATATGACTTTACTAAATATAAAAAGGAAAGGTTTTATATGGAACTGAAATTTAAACCTTAGTTGCATAATATTAAAAAATAATGGCATTGCATTAATACTTCCTTTTGGCTGTAAAGCATTTACACGTGAACAATCGTAGAAATAAAATCAATGTATAATGCATGGGGTTACGTGCAACAATATACAATAGGGTGGAGTGAAATAAGTCGAGTTGACATTTTCAAGTCGCTATAGTGCGAAAAAGTTGCGATTGGTGAATACAAGAAAAACAAAAAAAAATAATCAGAATGCACTTTATCTTCCGATCGCGTAAACCGACTAAAAATTAAAAAAAATCGAAATTTTCCGATTTTTTCTGAATTAAAAAAAATGTTATACATATTATTCATTGCTATACTGGAAAATATTGGCTTATTGTACTGTTTAATAATAATGAAAAGAATTGCGTTTGGAGAATATCTTCCGATCGCGCAAGCTCAATAAAAATCGGGGAAAATTCAACATTGTGTGATTTTGAGTTGAGCCGCAGTAGAAAAGATTTACAACAAAATCAAACGGATTCAGATAAACTACATGGCATATATTTTGACGGAAGGAAGGACGATTAATTCGTCCCTAATTGTAGAAAGGATTGGATTTAAACTGTATCGTCGAACTAATAAAGATTACTGTTCTATCGAAAAAGAAAATGGCTCAGTTTATTTAGGCCATGTGTGTCCGAACTCTAGATCGGCTATGGACATTATAGCTTCTACAGTATCGTTTCTTACTGAACTTACTGAACAAGGGGTTTAGCTAGAATACTTAGATTTGGTAGGCTGTGATAGTGCAAATACCAATAATGGATGGAAAAAGTGGTGCTATCACACAGCTTGAGGTGCATCTCGGACGACCACTCAAGTGAGCTCTCTGTTTATTACGTTTTGTTGAATTACCTTTTCGCCATCTTTTTCAACAGTTGGATGGTGAAACAACTGGCCCAAGATCATTGCGTGGACCAATTGGGCAGAGCCTTATTGGTTGTGAAAAGGTTTCAGTGATAAAATTTCAATTAAATGATTGTGAAATTCCAGAAGTGGACAGGCAACTGTTGAGCAAGGGCCAAAGAATATCTTTTTGACGTAAGTCAATCAATTAAAAGTGGAAACTTTCGAAATGATTTATCAAAGGTTGACCCCGGCCCAATTTCGCACGCCAGATGGCTCACTTTTGCAAATAGAGTACTTCGACTTTACGTGAGCGTGGAAAACTCATCAGATTCCTTAAAAGCTATAGCTTTTTCTTGCTGGGTATGTATAGATATGGACGTGCGTTTCTGTTTTTAAATAAAGAAACAAATGAGAAAAAATTACGCCATGCTGAGCAACAATGTCTGCAATATGTATGGTTCTTCTGCATCACTTGCTGAAAAAAAGCAGCTTTTTTAAAAAGACTGCGTAAAGGGATCGCTACCTGGGAGCTGAATTCGAAGTCAGAACTTTTGCCTTGTGGAAATACTTTATCTTTGAAAATTCTACTTCACATACAGATTAAAAGTATTCGAAAGGGGTCTCGAATAAAATATAGTAGTAAACCAGTTTCCAAAAAAGGGGGTGTGTATGTGTAGTGTCTAACTTTAGGAAAAATGCCGTCTACTCCCGTGTTGTCGTTCTTCTCCTTCCTGCATGGTGATATTAACAAATGACCTTCGCCTTCTTGTTGCGGATGTTCTATAAACTCAGTTACTGAGAATAACAATATGGTGATGATGGTCATGAACAATATCAACCTAGAGGAGGAAATACCTTAATAATCTGGCAATTCACAGAAGATGAATGCCGTTCTTGAGACTTAGTGAAAGATTTGATCAACAAATGGACTTTGTATAAGAACACTAAAACAGTGGGAATTAACAGTAAAATTAAATAAAATAAGCCGAAAATAACAAGCATAAAATGTATTGCAAGCATTTTTTAAAGAAGAAACTTTTGTTTAAGCGTATTAGTCTACACGTTTAAGCAATTTTAAAAAATTGACTTGTTTTGTAAACAGTGTTTTTTTCTTTGCTTGTTTGGCAAGAGGAAACAGCACACGTCACCTAATATGTCGTTTAGAACTGCAAACACCCTTGCTGGAGTTCCCGTCACAATTTAGATCCTCATCAGGAAGGGATATTTCTGAAATCCTGTACCCATAAGGAAAAAATAAATAAACACGATCTGAAAATATTTCATTACAAACATTCTTATCAAATAAACAAATGTTAAGGTACATTCACAGTCACAGTACTTTATTATCCATCATTTCTTCTTTCACGCTTTATATTTCAAAGCTTAAAAATGTATGATAAAAAGATTTCTTTCTGAATTTAAGTTCTAAATTTCTAGATTATTTAATTAATAAAAACAGCATTACTCAAAATTAAAAATACATGTACGTGTAGTTGATATCATTTAGGTTCATTTAATAGTTTTATTATTAATTTCCGTCCAGAGTGTTTTTGATGCACGAGTATCTCATAACCACATTTTAACATTTACATGTCCATATTTACTTTCACACAATTGGAAATTCAAATGAACATGCCATTACATGAAAACGCAAACACTTTGAAATCGCGCAAACTTACTAACGACATAAAATTCTAATGCAAATGTTCGTCACTTCCGTTTTCCAAATGAGAATTAAATTGTGACACATTAAGAATAAAAGAATTTACTGGAATTCAGTTTATGATAATAAGCAAGTTATGTTTACCCGAAGAACATTAAATCTCATTCGCTTGAAAAGTTCAGACTTCTCCCTTAACGAACAGTCTTTTCTTGGTACTTTACGGAGAATGGGTACAATTCTAAACGAAAGACTTGAATCAACACAAGATTAATGATGCCGGTTAAGAAACTGAAAAAATCGTTATGAAAGAGTTGCTATGTTCAGGAAGGAAATTAGACTGAAATATTTGTATGCGCTTGTATAACATTTTAACGCTTCGTGAGTGTTCTTTTGCGGTGAAAAGAATGGAGAACGGTTAAAATAAGACTAACGCATTGAATAGCTTTTCCGAAACGGCTTTTGTACACTTCAAATTTGGCTTCTCTTCGTGAAAGCTTCAACTCAGTATTTTAAATCTGCTTTGAAGTCATTTTCAGGAAATTTATTTAGAATTCAAGAACAATTCCTTTGTAACGTAAGTAACAGGATTCTGTAAATTCAAATCGGAAATTTTAACTGTAGATTCTTCATGCAGAGCTAAATAAAGAAAATAACAAACTTGGAAAGCATTTATTTTTCAAACCTGACGCGAGTAAATAGAAAGAAAAACAATGTATTTCCAAGAAATACTTAATTTTTATAGAATTTATCAGAACAGACTAATTGTTAAAAAGAGTCCATTGAAAGTTTATCAAGGAAGAAAGAAAAAAAAAGAAGTACGGTCTTTTAATGTAGCATCCACTTGAAAACTATACAAGCAATTTAGAAGAACTGATTCAATAAAATTGCCAGAGGTACTAAAAATAAACAACATTCTGCGGAAATGTGATAAACTTAAATCATTTTTATTTTGCAGCAAAGCTTTCGAAAATGCGCTTAAAATACACAAGGATTTCCAAATGTTTTGAGAATTTCCTTAAGAGGCCTCTGTAGTCGGCTTGCGGAGATTCAAGTCCAATGCTTTGCTATGGAGAAAAGTGCCTTAACGCCTAATCATTTTTTCTCGGAAAGTAGTAGGTATTTTTAAATGAAATTTTCCTGTGTGAATCTTGAGAACTATTCGCAAGGATTGCGCGAATCAGATTTGAGTTAGTTATGTCGAAAAAGATTTTATTGCAGTCTGAAAATTAACATAACTTCTAGAACCCCTTGAAGAAGAGTGGCGTTTATATTTCGGTGTATCGGAGCCATGAGATTTATTGTGCGTTGTCGCAAATCTACGGCATTTCCCTGGTCTTCGTTTTGAATTTCCAGACTCTATGAAACGGTTCCAGATCCTTGATATCACACTTTGTGCAACTTCAAAGGCTTCTGCTACTTCAACTTGTGTTTGTCCCCTTCTATCCGACCAACAACTCTCCAAGCTTCTGATTCAGTTAAAATCCTTCATTGAGATATCGCAATCATCAAAACAAAGCATTTACAGAATGTCGATCATTTTTTCCACTTTATCTTTTATTAAATTGAAGACCCAATTTCATTCGCTGCCACTAAATCGTCGTTTTGACGTCAAACTAAAAATATTCATGCTCCGGAAGTTTGAAAATGAAAAAAAAATGCATTTTTAACTGTCTTCTTCCATTTTCTGAAGAAAAAAAAAACAAATAACAAAAAAAAACCATTTCTCTTATACCATTCTTTCACATAAAACTTACAATATCCTTTAATTATTTCGAGCTTTGTATATAGAAACAAGAATAAAAATAAATAATTAAAAAGCTGAATATTCTAAAAACACTTCAAAAAACAGATACCCAACAAGAATACTGATGTTCACATGGCATGAGTTAGCAAGGTTTGATGTATGAATGTTTCTGAAATCAAGAAGTGAAATACTGGTGTTGCGAGATTTTGAAAGTATTATAGTAAAATTGTGTTGCTAGAAAGAGTAGTGTAATATGACATTATTAACATACAGATATATTAATTTAACTAATATCGTTGAATAATAATAAATAGATGGTACAGACTATTAAGTATTAATAGAATTATTATATTTAAACTATAATGATTATATGTAAGATCTAAATACGTACAAATATTATCTATCTATAAAAGGTTCCCTGCGATCTGTCCCTTTTCATAACTTGGTCTCAATTTGGCATTTTACGTAAGATTCAGGCGCCAGCTACTAATACTAATTTTTGTATTAATTATGATGTTATTTCCCGTGATCTTCCTTTCTGTTTCATCGCATTCTTGGCATTATTATCTTGTATAGAATTACTGAAAATTTTGAATTGCGCTATTTTTTATGTTTGAGAAAAAATACTTACCTTTGTCGCATAGAAATAGAACAGCATTTAGTGTGTTATACTTTTGTGTTCACTTTATAATATAATTTTATAATTGAGCTTAATTTGAAGTAGAGAAAAATAGAAAAAAAAGGTACACATAAAATAAAAGAAGAATGATATTAAATTTCAATAAAATTTTATAAATAATAATCCCGTGCTCCATTAACTGAATATTTTCTGTTTGCTGCTAATGCTAAAACTTTTAAATATATCTTGAATTGTAAATTTAAGATATAAATTTAAGGCAAACGTCCCGTAAATATATATTTATTCTAAGTAGAAAATATCAAAAATATATTTCATTTTTCAATAGTTAATGAATAAGATATGACACAATTCCTAGAAAATCTAAATTAATGGTATAAGAATGCTCGCTAGGAATTTTTGTAAATATGCACACACAGAGATTTTACTACGAAGATTTAAAAATATATGCTCTCTTTTCAAAGGAAATTTTCCACAAGTTAAAACTAGGAAAGAGACATATCTGATACCAGCATACATTTTTGCCAAGTATCAGAGTAATATAAAAAATATATCTACTTTCATTTTACCTGGTTTTGGAAGCTAGACAGAATAATATGATTTTTTTTCATACTATATGTTATCTTACACAATGGATAACTTTATGACTAGCTTATTTAATCACTGATAAGTAAGCAAATAGCGCTATGTGGTTTTCTATTTAATTTATTATGAGTTCCACAAAGAGATCAGTAAAAACAATATTCACAACCAATTATCGTGTAAATATTGTGTTAAGTTTCACTGATAATTGGAGCTTTATTTTTTTAAGTTATGAGTAATGAATATTCTAATAATATATATAACAGGTAATCAATTTTATGGACATCAGGTGAGAATTTAAAAAAAAATAAGTAATCAGTTGAAACTGTTATTATATTCTGCAACTCTCTTCAAGTCATTACCGTATGATAAGAATAAAAAAGCATTTGCAGCATATGTGTAACCAGTTTTGCGCGTCATAACGGTAGGTTCTATTAAAAAATCTCTCTTCTGCAACTAAATGTGTTAGACGACTCGTAAAATTGAGATTTATAGCCGTGATATACGATACTTTCATACTATTTCGCATGTACTTCTCTCAAACAGTTCCCGTCGAATTGTATTGATTTTTTTCGAATATCTTTAAAGTTTAAAGCCATACATAGTCTGGGATACGGTCGCATGCATGTCATTTTTCTTTAAATATTGGATAGAGAAGTACATTTTGAAATAAACCTAAGCATGAACGAACGTAAAATGGTTTTAGTCCCTTTCCTCTTTGCTAAATATATGCTCAATATATGGGAAAGAATATATATTTGCCTGAGAGTATTTGCCTATGAATATGCGTACATATTCTGACATATGTTCTTTTGTAGATTAAAAAGATAACTGAAAGTTTGCGTTCTATCAAAATAAAATCGATTTATTTTATTTAGAAATAACAATTGTTATTGTTTGGAAAACACTGTTTAAAATAATAACATTTCCCCGTTTTAAATGAATAATGAAAAAATACCGATATGCTTCTGAAACAAATAATAATTAGTTTGTTTCATTTTATAGCCCTTACTTTTAGGTTTTGTATTATAATTATAACTTCATTAACAAATTTAAGGAACATTTTATTTTCGTGTACACAGCCATGCGTTCGTTTTTTATAGAGATACAATTTTATATAGGTAGTAAATTAGTTTATTTCAATTAAAATATGACATAATTATGCTTGAAAAAGAGAATGTTAGAATAAAAATAATTTTGAGAAAGGCTTTATAAAATAAACACTATATTTTAACATTCACATAAAAATAATTGAAATTTTACTAAGTTGTATTTTTTGGAGGTATTAGACAATTTTACCTGCATAATTTCTTTAGAAGAAGAATTTAAAGAATATTGTAATAACAATCATAATATCATCCATGTATTGATGGCAAAAGAGCAAAACTTAAAAATAGATAATATTTTCAAAAATTTAAAAATGCATTTAACTTTATTTCAGAGTGATTTAGTTAATCCTTAAGTATCAATACATAAAGGAAAAACCAAATTTTTATTTAATTTTCCTTGGAATTCGACGTCCTAATTTTTCTAAAGCAATGAACTTGTGTTTCTTCTCTGATTACATTTGGTACGTATTTACACAGTAAATACCATTGCTCCAAATTTTTGAATTCCTTATATAAATATCTCAAAAAGTAATAAATTGATAAACAAATGTAATTTAAATGCAGATGCAATTTTGGTTTCTATCAACATACAATATTGCATACAATTTTTGCCTACTCAATCATGTGCATTTAAATAGTATGATAATTTTTCATGCGGCTGATTATGGTAAATAGTGAGTATATTTAAAGATTTGAAAATAAAACCAACTGTATCAGATGAGGAAAAGATTGTATAAAACATTTTTTCCGACTAAAGTTAGTACTAAAATAATTATTTGAATAGAACCCTCATTTAAAAACGGGTTTTATATATGAAACGTTTAGATATCATTATAATTTATTAAAAAAAAATCGGTGTATTGCGTAAATGTTGCACAGCCGAAATAAAGCTGAAATGTTTCTGGGGCCTCTCATTATACTTGAAGTTTCTTGCTCAAGTTGAATAATGTGAGTATGGACGTTTGGGTATGACAATAATGACGATAAATACACACATACAAAGGAATTCAATAGCATAATCCAAAAAAAAATGTACAAACAAATATGTACTACTACTTTTAACATCAAATGTAACATTTAAAATGCAAATTAGTGTGGACACAAGAAATCGATTTTCAGATTTTTCGGGAGCCCCCCCCCCCCGAAAAAAAAAGTTGCCAATAGGCTAGAAAATGTGATCGGTAAGATTTCATCTCATTTGCATAATATTAACCCGTGCAGCGTTGAGTTTAAAGTTCGGAAAAAACGCGCTTTTTCGGAAAAAAAAGCAGATTTTCGATCAGAAAATGGATAAAATTGAGTCAAGAAACAAGATGTTGGTATCGTTTCATAAAAGGAAAAAAAAAAAAAAACCTTCCTGACTTGATGAGCCAAACATCGCTTTTTTGTAAAAACTTTCAGACTTAATCCTACAAGCGTTTGTGATATAAATCCCGTCCACTTTATTTCAGTTTTCAGTGCAATCAATCTGAATTTAAATCTGTTATAACACTGTAATGTCATAAAATATGTTTTGATATTAAAGCTTGTATGTAATTTAGGAGCCTACTTTTTAATTATTGCGAATCTTCCTATGAAAAATTTTATTTTCTTTCAAAAAGGAAGCACATTATAATGAAAATAAATTATTATTATTTACAATTTTTTAAGTGGCAATGGCTTAGAGAATGTGGCTTTCGAAGAATCTGGGAAAGTTTCTCTATATTCGGATACTGCCTATAGTGAAAATTGCTTTTGTTCCTCATACTCAGTTAAACAGAATTGAAATCTTGGATTAATTTTACTCCTCTTTCAGCTGAGACATTAAGAACCTTAAAAGCTTCCACAATTTTTTTCTTTCAAATAATGCTGCTTTTCATACCATACATCGGGATCACTGTTCAAAAATTGCATATTAAAATTAAATCTTTCAAAATTTATTACTATTTGAATTGAAATAAATAAATCAGCTTCTTTCTCCAGTGAATGATCCATTTCGTTGAAACATTGTTGCTCTTACATATTTTTCATTTACTTTTTCAAATGCAATTGATTTTACAGCCATGCTTATTTTGATTTTTTGTCAAAATGTCATAAAAAATTAAAAAACAACTTGCTCCAAGTTAAAATACCAAAGATGGCTTATCAATTTATAGATTGCTTTGTTTGAAGCCTCTTTATATCAAACTGTCTGCACAGAACAAGTGATTTTAATAATTTCAACTATTGATTGAGGCTAAAGTGGGAGTGAGAGCGTTGAACCATGCTTTTACATAAATATTTATTATACATAGACAGATGCCTGTAATACCTTCTTTTTTCTAAATCTGTTAATGAGACTTGGTGTCTGAAAAGAAGTATTTTAGGACAATAAATTGCCTTAGACATCTGCCTGGCATGATGAACAGTACCATACTCTCAAAGAAATGTCTATTTGGGGGAGACTCCTATAAACATTAAAAATGTTGGATTAATTCTTTAGATTCATCCCTGAGCTCTTGCTTTCTTAAACATTCTGCAAAAAAATTTGAAATTCTTCCAAATGTAGTATTCTTTATGTAACAGTTTCATCTTTAATAGCAGTTTTGTAATTTTTCTTGTCGAACTTTGACCACCCAATCTGTTTGTTTTATATTTGGATGGGGAGCAGTAGTTTTGCTTACTTTGCAATCAAAACAGATTTTAGGATGATTTATAAAATATGGTGAAGACAAGGTAAATATACAAGATTTCGATCCAGGAATTGCTGCAGCAAAAAATGCACGTTCCCCTAACGCAACTAGTGGTATCAAAACACATTGCCTGGATTTTACTAACTGCCTCGCATTCTTCAACTGCTGAAAATACAGCTTTTGCTTTAGTTATTACAAGGCTATTTTTACCAGAAGTTTTGATTGAATTTTCAAGCTGAGGATCTCCTATTAACTGTTCTTCATCGCTACAGCTAATTAAAATCGCTATTCTCTTTACAATTTCTTTATTCAAAATATGAGGAAGATTTTTTCCATCCCAGTGAACAATTGTTGTCTTCGGAGTTTTATTGCACGTCAAGGGTCCTGCACCAGAGAGATGTTAAACGTTTGTGTTGAACCACTTCTACGTTATACCAGTATGTAAATCATAACGATAATATGGGAGCTAGGGGAGACATATCACCTCCCAGCCCATACGTATGGGCACGCATGTCCGTAATAAAAGTAAATAAAGACAACAGATAACAAAAATAGCCTTGTAATACAGAGAATTTGAGAGGTTTGTCTTAGATATGCTCCAAATGAGATACACATCAAGATATTTCTTCTGAAACACAGAAATGCATACTAAATACATAAAAATATTTCACGAATTGTAGTTTAAGTTATGAAAATTCTTTATTTATTTTTTGTTTTTTGATGCAAAAAACACAAAAAAAAACGGTCAAAATTAATTAAATTTCTTAATTTGTCTTTTTTAGTTTTACAAAAATGCAGGTTTTTGAATGAAGGAAAAACTAGAATGAAAACTAGAACAATGAAAATTCTTTATTCATTCTTTTGTTTTTGATGCAAATAATACAAAAAAAACGGTCAAAATTAATTAATTTTCTTAATATGTCTTTTTTTTACTAGTTTTACAAAAATGCAGGTTTTGGAATGAAGGAAAAACTAGAATGAAGGAAAAACTAGATATTCGGCAGAAACGGTAATTTTCCAAGAACTCAAGCTCGATGCGGCACGGGTTAACTCACAAAGTGTTTTATATTATTCTTCTTACTAGAAGTGATAAATAACTAAATACTAGATTTCCTAAGTGGGACAACAAAAAGCTGTAGGTGCTAGCCAGTTACATCACATCAACATATTAAATATAAGATCACTTCAACGCCTTTAGAAAAGCAATACTTTGATGGAATCTGGGAATTCTTTTTTTAAATTAGTGCATATCAGTTGATAATTAATTCCCATTTGTAGATAAATATTGTAAGATTCCAAGCACTTACTACCTGAGGCTACCAAAGTTATTTTGTTAGTTTAATTGGACACAAAAACTCTGCGCTAGCGTTTTTTAAATCGATGGTTTTCTTAAGTATAATGGATGATATTTTATCGCAAAAGATAATGAATAAAAAAATTTAACAGCAAAATAAGTGTCAAAATTGACAATAATGTTAATATTAAATCAATTACAGCAGTATGAAATTATAGATATCCGTATTTCCCAATGAAAACCAACTCTTTCCCAAAGTAATTTTCGTACGGCTTAGTACGAAAATTAAATTTAAAATAACCGAAGGAAACTAGAACAAATTGGTTTATTTTGTTATTTATTAAATTAATTTGTTAATTTGAAGATAAAGACCACCCTAAATAATGTATTATTTACTTTGGCAGATCAATGATTAATATAAGATTACTTCCTGAAATCGTTCTTCAGAATACATTGAAACACATATTAATCGATTGCTATATCTCGAAATTGATTATAAAAGTGTCAGGACTGGCTATCTACATCGGCACTAGATACATTACAAAAGAAAATAAACTAATCGAATTCATTAAGAAGTATTGGATTATTGGAGTAATTAAGTGGTTGCAAAAGAAAATACGTATTGCAGAGTTTGGGATTTATTAATTTTAGAATTTATGCAAGGATTAAATATTCTATATAAGCTATGCACATACAGAGACAGCTTGTCTTTTTTTTAAATCCGAGCAAGAAATATAAGAAAGCATATAAAGTCAATGATAACAGTAATATTATACAAAGATAGTAAATTATATTTTACTATCAGCGACATTAAAAATGCATTATAATTCTTTTTACACCATTTAATAAATAATAACGAATAGGAATTAAATAAGTAAATACATAAATATGTAAATAAAACAGCTCTTTTTATTAGCTACATACTATAAAACAGAGCAAATTAATGAATAAATAAATATATTGCCATCTGTCTTTGCCCAGCCCCCAAAATTAAATATATAAGTAAAAGTTCGTCCTTTGATTTCAGTAAAGAACCTTAGTTGCCAGTAAATTTAAAAGTTTAACAGCAAACTTAAGAGTTTTTGTTAAAATTTATATTTTAGGAAACTGTAATGCAGACATAAATTAATATGCAATTTATAGAGAAACAAAATCCCTTTTATTCAAATTTCAAACTATCTTACATAATGTTCATAGAAAGCAATTCGTTATTTTTTAAATACATATTTGGATACAAACAGGACAGAATTACTACAGATTGTTTATAACGCATAAAATACTCGCTTTGGATTAATAAACTATATTCCTCAAATGCTTGTGTTCAAACTGTTATGTACAGTATATACAGCAGTCATATTGCGCATTTGTTGTAGCAATGCAATGACTCAAATATCATGTTTCTTTTAATTGATTTTTTTCTACACGTATTACGTATCTAATTAATGATGCTAACCTATTTGAATATTTCAGCAGAGGAGATACAAATAAATTTGCAACATTTGAAGTGTTTATACGAATGCACATCATTACGTGTAGTAAATAAATTACATGTAATTTATAAGCTTACATATAGAAAATGTTACAATTGATGAAGATATTATTAATTTTTACATTTGAAATGTCATATATTTTATAGTGTTCCTGTAAATTTTAACCTTTAAATATCAGATTTTTATGATATTTTACATTATATTCCTTAAATACGAAACATGTTGAGAGTTATGATTATGTTTAACTTGTAAACACCAGAGTTTTACGTCAAAAATGACTTCATGATAAAAACGCAATTTTTATCATGAAGTCAATTTTTGACCATTATGCTCCATATTAGCTGTCCAGTGCTGAACAACTAGCTTAAAAATATCGTTGTGAAAGGAACAGTAGTTTCATTTATAAAGATTTATCATAATATTCTATTTTACTTTCACACAATTCTCCGTAAAAGAGAGAGAAAAATACATGAAGACACCAAGTAGAAATGAAAATTGTGTGTCATACAGAAATAATATATATGTACATGTGCATTAGTGACATAAATTTTTAAATGATAAAAGTTTCCTAGTACCTGCATATCTTGATAAGGATTTATAGGATTATTGTCTTCCTAGAAGGTACACTTAAAACCACGGATATCTTTAATGAGGCAATACTCAACGCATCTCTGTTTTCGATTTTAGCTGCCTAAATAATAAATAAATAAATAAATACATATAAAAATACTTGGGAAGTTGTATTTATTTCTTCCGTTATTTTTAATTCATGGTATTTAACGATATATTTTTATTAACATCTCATCGTCGGAAAATACTTCTAAAAATACATCACTGTTTGAAGTGGTACAGTGTCCGTCGCTTAATTGGATCACTGGTTAATTAGATCAGCTGATTTATCGAATCAAATCACGGAGAACACAACGGAATCACTCCTTTCAATGCATCAATCAAAGCCGCCGCTTTTTTGAACCAGTCGTTTTATTGGATCAAAAATTGATGTCACGAACGTGATGCAACTAATCGGCGGCCACTGCAGTTAATTTAATAATAACACAAAGAATGAATTTCATTGCATTTTAAGAGAATGGAAACTAAAATTTAAGGATTGACGATAAATATGCAAATGCAAACTGACAATTGTTGAGCTATGTCAAGAGTTCTTTCTACCATTTTCTCATGTCAAAAGAATTTTTGAATAATACTATAGTATTTGTTTAATGTAAAACTTGAACCATTTGTGTTCAACCCTGGTTTGATATCATACATCCGCGATAAATGATAATTAGATGGTTATCATACATGGTGACGATTATTGAGATATGAGATAAAAAATAATTTTTATAGCATGATAAATTTTTAACTCATGGCTAGATTCAGTTAAAACTTGGTGGTTAAATGTAAGACGTTTATTTATTTATTTTTGAGCATGTACACTTTAACAGTTGTTGTCGCTCATTTTACAATGGAAAATACCGAAATGCAGCCTTCTGAAAATATACCAATCCTAAAGCCGTACTATTTGAGCAATAAGTGTCCGCGTGAGGATAAATGAAAATTTCCGACCAAGTGGTCTTACCACCAAGTTTTAAATGAATCTCGCCATGAGTTAAATTGTTATCATTCTATAAAAATTATTTTTATCTCATAGTATCTCAATAATTGTCACCATGTATGATAACCATCTAATCACACAATGAGAATATAGATGTGAAATTGCAGCAAGGTATGGGAAATCTTTAATTCAAGAAAACTGGTTCCTGTTCTTCACTTTTTTAGATGATAGAAAAATTGAGGGTTTTTTTAATTAATATTATGCCATTTTTAACATTTCCTTCATTGTGAATCGAAAGCCGTTTTGAGGACAATGGTGGGCCATGCTAGTTTCAGAGAGTTCAAGTGGTTTCATTGCAAAACTACCACGAGCTGGGGAGTTACGAAATATTTGAAAATTCCATGTGTCATGATGAGCGAGTTCTCGTTTTAAAAATTTTCCTCAATAAAAGTGTTGTGTATGCTCACAAAGATTCATAATAATATTTTCTATTACGTGATTAGAAACCCACCTTTTTGATAGTATCTGTATGAAATGACAAAGCGTCAACGCAGGAAATTTTCAGCTATTATTAATTATTTTTTGGTTAAAAAATATCTTTAAACTAGAATGCATTTTGTTGATCATTATAATTTAGTAACGAATTTTTACATGGTTTTCAAATGAATTACAAATTATTCCAAACATTGATAGAATAAAAATTCCTAGTTGTCAGTATATTTAACGCTACAAGATAAAATAATGCATTGCTTCTTTTTAATTTTATCGTGTACTTATCAAATTTCTGTCCATTTAAGGCATTCAATCTCACACATATGCATTGCAATCACTCTTCCGAATTGCTGAGTTTAAAATCGCATTGCCGCTCACGGTTTTGTTCTCCGTAAAAATATGAAAACTTTAATTCCAATGTGCCATTTGTTCTGCATGGTTAGCGATTCAGAATTTTCGTATTTGAAGTACAGTTCTGCTCATTGAAGCCAAGCGATGCGCTTAAATCAATACTTGTCAGGAGGTCACATTTCTACCGTGAACTGTCAGTTATTACTCTCTTGGAACCATTGTATCCTGTTTAATCATTGCTAAAAGCTAAGTGGCTTCAATTAGCTTGAGTAAATCGCGTCATTAATAAACACTGCAGACAGAGCTCATACATTTGTTTCAAGATTAAATTCTTTCAATAATTCTATTTTTTCACATAAACATGTATGCTGTAAGTGACTCTGAAGTGTAGTTACTGATGTACTATAAAATATAATAATACTTAAAATATTAGAGAATATTTTGTTTTATTCATTTATTCATACATACTTCTGTTAAGCTTGTTACATTTAAAAATTATTATAAGTAATTATATTTATTTTTCTTGTATATACTAATAAAAAAAAAATTGTATAAGAATCTTTTGATCATATTACGACAGAAAAGTGTTAGTGGGTATTTTCAGATGCATTTTTATGCAAACTTGAGTGTCCATTATCTTTTTGAAAAAAGAAAAGGTAGTGTTCAAGTGATAAAAATTAACTCAATGCATTTTTTCTTTAATGACACAGTACATTACTCGCTGTAGGAACTCTGAAGCCATGTAATTTATCTTATATATATGCAATTCATTACTGCCGTAATTCTGTTTTAAACTTTAAAACTACTTGGGTTGATATTTTCACTGTTTTTTAAGCTTTTCGGGTCTGAGTTCTGCTAATCAAAGTCATTTCACAGATAAGAAAATTTGTTCCACACAATTGTGTGAAATTTAACGTAAAAACCGAAGTGCCGAAGAGTGGGTTCATCGTATTTAGTTCTTGTTTTCGGAGAAATATGTATTATTTTAACTATGTTCATTTACTTACTACTGCAATCTTGCTATCTTGCTAATTCTTGTCGAAAATGTAGAAAACGTAATTTCATTGTAACTTAAGAGTCAGTAAAATTGAAAAACCCGATGCCCTGGGTATGATAGTTAACGTTTCAACAAGTGTTGCACGTAATTATTAATGATATATTCGCATTTATTATTAATATCTTAATAATGAATATTGATAATTATTAAGATATTACCCCACCCCCTAGTGTTAGTATATTTAAATGATTAAAAATATAAACACTGGAACCGTATTGAAAAAACACTCATAATGTTTTTGGTTTTTTTTCACAAAGTTTCTATTTATATTATTTTAATGGAACCATATATTATGCCACGTTGCAATTTAGGTAAATAACCAATTCCATGGTTCCATATTGCCACGTATTTAGATTTATTTAATATATTCTCCTTTAAACTGGGTGGCAAGGGCGTAGAAAAAATTTTAGGAAAATAGAGCACCCTGCAGTGTTGTTATATTTTTAATATAGTTTTGATGAATTATGTAAAAATTTTAAATAGTTAATATGACTTCTTGTTTGCTGGTATCATTTCGTTTGGTTTATTGGTTTATTGCATATATTTAGGGGTTTAACTGTCGACATAGAAATTTTTAATGCCATTTTTTCCGATGTTAACGGAGATACCATATTTAAAATATCATAGTAATTTTTTTAAGTAAAGAACATTCAATTGTTAAACAATAAAAATATATGTCTTATAAATTGCTATGTTATATTTGCAATACTAAAATGTTCTGTAGAAAATTTAAAAACACATTTTTAAATAAAATTTGTATTGTGCTGAAAAATAAATTCGAATAATAAAAAATTGTGCTGAAAAAAATTTGTATTGTGCTGAAAAATAAATTTTTTGATTTTTAATTATGTTTTCATTCAAAAAATTTTCTTTGCTAAAGTATATGCAGTAATTTGTTTTGAATCAGCAATTTTTTAACATAGCTTTACTTACATTCATTTTTAATGTTATACTTACACATTTTAAAAAATATTTCTAAGAAAACTTTGCTGCTATAGACCTACTATATTATTTTAAAAGTAAGTTATGTTGAAGTGTAAGTTAATTAAATCCCCGATAATAAATCAATATCAGAAAACGTAATTTTGTTATTATTTATATGAAATTAATTGTAAATCGTTTTTTCTGAAGTTGCTTATAGTAATAGTTTTTCCATAACAATATTCAATCGAAAAATATATTTCCATTTTGAATTATTTGAACACACAAATCCCTTTTTTTATTTATTCTATTTTAATTTAATCCATGGTATTATTCTAATTATTCCAGGTATAATATTTTTGTCCCCTTGTTTTCCGCCTGAATCCATATTATCAAAGTTAATTGGAGTCTGTTTCCACTTATCCCTGTAACAATTTCTTTTTCCTTGTTATGAGATTTTTCCATTTTCATTTTTTTCCTTCATAAATCTTGTATTTATTTTCCAAATGCTAAGCGAAATTTTTTAATTAACATGTTCTATAGAAAAAACAATCTAAAGAGGCCCTCAAGTACAATAATTCTAACTGTTGTTGTGCTAGGGAAAAAACGCACAGTAAAAAAGTTTTGTTCACAAAATTTGTTCATTCTTAAATACATTTTAATGATTTTTGATTTTTTTTTAATCAAATAAAATTATCCTGTATAAATAGTTCTTTAATTTAAATCAATTAGTTTTAATAGAAGTACTATATATATGTGCTTTCTTTGTGTATGCATCTACTCATTATACATTTTAAAAAGCTTTCTATGTAAATGTGCTGCCACGAACTGACAAAGCTATCCAGGAAACAAAATTTAATGAATTAAATTTTAAATAATAAGTAAAACCTAAAAAAATTACTGTTTTCTTGCATTAAAAGAATTAATAACAAATTATAAGGTGAAGTAATTTAATGGTGGTAATTCTGTAATACAGAAACATTCAATACTTCACTTGCACGAGTTTTTAAATGTATACTTACTGATTTTTAAAGTCGTCCTGAGGAAACTTTTGCTGCTGTAGACCAACTACATTATTTTAAAAATAAGATGTGTTGAAATATAAATTAATTTAATCCCCAATAGTAAGTCAATATTAACAATATAAATTTGTTATCAATTATATGGGATTAAACTATTTTACTGAAGTTGCCTGTAATAGTAGTCAGTAATTTTTGCACAAAAATATTCAGTTGAAAACTATTTTCCTATATTGAATTATGTACACAAAACGCGTGTTATTTTAAATTTTATAAATCACATCTCTCTTTTTGAATAATACTCAAAATGATTTCTTTTATTACACCATGATAACAAAATCTCCTTTTTCCTTTCTGACACCTTATTTTCTGAATTAATAGGGCTATCCGCTTTCAATAATATTTCTAAAATTGGATTTTTCACATGTAATAAGGCATTTTTCTAATTATTAACATTTATTTTCTTTATTTTCTACATATGTTAAAAATATTTATTTTACACATTAATATTTTGCGCATAAAATAAATATTCGTGAGCATACATACTTTTTAAAGTTTTTCATCCCTCAGTCTCCCATTTTAATAATGTTGGATTTTCAACATTTCTTACGTTAACCCTCTCGTCACCCTGAACCTCAGATGAGGCTCCTACTTCAAATAGCAATATTTAGAGAAAAAACAATTGAATTTAGTATTTTTTTCTTTCAGTGATATCAATATCATTAATTCATGTAAAAAGTATATGAGGCTCTTAACTAGATGCATAAACGGTGCCTAGATTGCAGTACTAGTCAATTTAGATCATTTTTTCAGTTTTCGCTTCATTGTTTCAGGACAAAAATTAAGAAAATATTTACGCTACTTTTTTACCGTTTTTATTTCTTTTTAAGGTAAGTATAGTTATTTTCTTATTCCTCAATTTTTACCTAATATGTGCATCCTTTTAAATTAATTTTAACATAACAAAATGCTTCGAAAATGCAGAAATTATTATTAGAAAAATCTAATATTAATCGACATTATAAAAAAATATTTTTGCATGATTTATAATAGTATTTCAGATGCGTTAAATGCTAGACTGATTTTTTTTCTCTGATTTTTCATAGTTCGGTGACGAGAGAGTTAAGAATAAGGTAGATAAGATAGACTGGAACAAACATTTTAAAACATTCAAGTGTGGTAGAACTCATAACAACAACAATTATAATAATAATAAGAGAGATAGAGGTGTTTTCATATGCAAATTCGGAATATTTCCACAAAATTTATTGAACTCTTGGTTAACTCACCTTTTGAAGTTTTGTAATTAATGGTTTTTTCTCTGGCGGCGATTAAAGCATTAAAACGTAAATAGAATTTATACGGATCCATATTTGTGCGTTATTATTTTTTTTATGAAATTGTTGTTACATTTTAGAAACACATGGTAGGAAATTTCACTTACTTTTCAACATGTTTTGTGGAGCGAATGTTAATGGGTGCATGAAAAGAAACAATTTTTTCACCCATGTTTTTATATGATTTTAAGTCTTACTCTTGCATTCTACCAGACCTAAATGCTTATCGCGAATTTTTAAAACATCTTGGGTAAATGCAAAGTATTACATTCTGTAATTAAATCACTTTTTCAAATATAAATGGAATCTAAATAACTCATTAAACAACCGACACATTTTTCTAAGTTAATTGGCATCTGTTTTCACTAATCTGTAAAAAATTATTATTTTCACATCTGTGTGAGATATTTTTCTAATTATATCTATTTATTGTCATACTGAATTTACTTTTTGCATTCTATGTTATAATATAATTTCCATACTAAATTAGTGTTTTTCATATACAATAAATATCCTTATACCAGGTACACCAGAAGTTCGTGCAAAATTTAAAGAATCATTAAAAAAGAACGAATGATTATAAAAATGTGCGGTTTGCACGAATATCCTCTGAAAGATAGCGGATTTTTTTTTTTTTTAAGAAAAAAAAAAGTACAAAAAAGCTCTAAAAATGACCGCAATGGTAGGTGGCGCTGCTATGCATACACCAATATGCCAAGATGATTTATGCAAACCAGGTTGTCAATAAAACACTTAAATGCACATGGACTCTTCAATCGATATCAACATCATGCTGTCGTTACAGGATAAAGCGTTGATTATCCAGCTCTTTCATAAAAATGACGAATCAGCAACAGATGCACTGAGGAAATTTCGCATTGCAAAATAAATCTTTGAACATATAGAAATGTATTGGTGCTATGTTTCTGCTCATTTTATTTTAATGCATACCTCATTTGCATTAATTGCTTCTTATATTTAACATCAGCGCCATCTACCGGTCATTTTTGAACTATTTTTTTTTTGTTCTTAAAATAATCCAACCTCTTTTTGATACCATTCGTGCAAACTGGAAATTTTTCTCATCATTTGCTCTTTTTTAATGATTTTTTAAAGTTTACACGAACTTTTGGCGCACCCGTTATATTATATATATATATATATATATATATATATACAGGGTGGCCATAATTAAACATGCACCTGTTCAAGGGGTGCTGGAGAGAAAACTACTGGGAATATTCCAGTGAAATTTGGTATCTACACGTTTCAGAACATGCGCAAGTCAAATATATAAAAAAATCGCCATTTTCGACCGATAGATGCCGCTGTATCGTATTTCAACGCTCCTCGGTGGCATATAAAACTTACAAAACCAATAGACAGAGCATAATGTCATTCTAAAAGGCATATAAACAATATAAAACATCATTTACAGTTTATCAAAATTGAATACAATTCGCTTCAGTAATTAAATTTTTACACTATCATGTAATCAAAAATTAACGAAATTTAAGATCGCAAATTAAACAATCCATAAAGACGCTTTGGAAAACAATTAAACCATTATTTATTCTCATTGACACTCATTGGACCTCTTCTTAATCGTTTCATACGCCGGTATTTTTGGGAAGTTTTTTGTGGTCGCTTCTCAGGACACCGTGGCCATAACGTATATATTCTTTTCAAAAGGTTGTTCTTCAGTTGATATTAGCTTACTCCATGCACAATCTCTTTTACGATCGCCCATCCTAATATATCCCATTGGTCCTGTACTATCCCTTTCTTCATACGCAAGTTACTTATTCGATTCACATCTTTCACGAATAACAAATCCGATGTAGAGTGAAATACATAAATCATTCCGTCAAGGAATTGTTTTTCTTCAGGTGCATTTTCACGTAGCCATCATTTACATGCTTTTTGCAGAGTATTTCGCACTCTCTCTCTACCTAACAATTGAAAATGTAGGCTGTAGATTTAAATGAAGTATGGTATAGCTATAAATATTTATTTTTAAAATTCTCACTTCCAAAAGTAATTCATGAAGATGAATGTCAAGAAGTGATATCACTCCCCGTTCTGGAAACGCAAGAAATGTTCAAGATAAACAAACAAACAAAAAATAAGTAGATTGACTATTGTGCGTTATAGGTTTTTATAAGAGTGTATTTCGAAATAAAAAAAAAATCCTCTGATTTCTAATGTACACAAAACAGAAAACAAATGATATCAAGAACTTGAAAATTTTTAACTCTACGGAAATAATATACGCAAGGTACCATATAAACATTAAAAATATAAATGATATTCATCATGCAACCTTTAAAAATTTCTTAAAGTTGAATGTATTTCAATTTTTATCACTCTTTTAAAGCTTTTGGTACTGAATTCCATTTCTCAGAATTTTTTTTTTGAAAATTTCGCATGAAACATTGTTTTTTCTTTCAACAAGTAGAACAGCTTGTGAAGAAACATACTGGATTTCTATTGGTTTCTATTGGTTTGTGTTCAGAGGACGAGAAAATGTTTTCGTGTTTTCTAGCTGCAGCCTCAAAAGTATAAAATCTGCACATAATTTTTAATATTTTCTTTTGATCACAAGAATTTCATCTGTTTTTGAATTTTATATTGCAACTGATAGTAAGAATTACATAACGCTATTTAAAATTACTAGAAAGACATATATATAAAATTAAATTTTATTGCATTTTATCCATTATTCTATAACAACAATGGCTAGCCTGAGGGGAATCCATATAGATTTCATTTTCAAATCTACGCAAACGGTTAAAAAATACAGGTACCTGACCACTTGTGAGGCCTATATACAGGGTGGTTATTAATTAACGTGAGGTGTTCAGAGCCCTCTAGCGAGTAAAGTATTGGACGAAACCTAACCAAATTTGATGAGCATGCGTAGTAGACCATGGGATTTTGATTTCAAAAAAAAAAAAAAAAAAAAAAAAATGTTCCAAATTTTGCCACTGGGCCAATTTTGGCGCTGCAAAAGTGTATTAGCGTAATTATTGAATGGTTAATTGACAAACAATACAGAAAATACCAATTTTACTTACAAATTTGATTCAATATGTGCACCATTGGTAAATTCCAAGAACTGCATACGATGCACGATATTTTCTACTGCCGCTCGCAGTCGCAGCATTTCAGAGTTGATTTGCCTCACGTGTAACGTTTTTCGATCCTTTAACGTTGCGATATCGGAGACATGTCCTTGATAAACAACACCTTTAAGAAATCCTTACAACCAAAAATCGCAAGGATTGAGATCGGGGGACCTCTGGGGCACTTTTGCATCGCCAAAATTGCCCAGTGGCAAATTTTGGAACTACTTTTTTTTTGGAAATCCAAATCCCATAGTCTACTATGCATGCTTATCAAATTTGGTTAAGTTTCGTCCAATACTTTACTCGCTGAGGGCTCTGAACATCTCACGTTAATTAAGAACCACCCTGTACGTGAGGAAATGAAATTCCATGTGTAGGTACAACAGCGGAACACAATCAAATGTTACTTATCAGAAACTGCATGGTAAATTTCTTCGTCTGGCATGTGAAAGAAGTTATAGACGCAATCTCGAAATTTTAATTATCATTCACTTTTCGATTGTGGAGTTTTCGTGATTGTCTAAGCAGTCTAAGAGGAAACTATGAGATGTTCTACTTTATAATTGTTATAAGAGTTTGTATTAGTTGCGATTCTATTTATATTTATAACAAAAATGGCTTTGGATTTATTACTAAGTTTTTATGTTATATATTATAACACATGGTTCCAATATTGTAATATGCTTTGTGATTTATGTCACTTTGAAACTTGGGTGCACTTGAACAGCGTTAAAATGAATCGACCTGAATGAAGTGTAAATACTTTTCGTCTATCCACAGTCTTGTAAATAAACGTTTGTGAATTTGGTAATGATGATTGCGAATTCGATGCCTTCACTTATACCTTAAACTAGTAATTGCAAATCGGTTACATGATTCTTCGTTTTCTACAGCGCTTTCGAAGGAAAATATCGGAATATTCTTCTTACAGCCTTGATCTGGCACCCAGTAATTTCCACATTTTCTGACCCTAGAAGAAGCACCTGTCGGAATGTTAATAAAAAACCGATATGGTAGCACTCCAGTATAAAGTCTCATAGTGGTTTATTTGCCAGCTTTAGGCTGTTGAAATCTGATTTCATTAAAATCAAATTATGAAAAGAATTACACAGAATAATACAGAAAAAATTAAGGTAAATGACGGGGTTAATATTATAAAGATGTAATTATTTTCGAATGTCTAACAAGTAGGAACGAGTTTAAAGTAGGTTTAGCAGTTTGGTTAATGCCCGTGCTCAAACATACTATTGAATGTGTTATTAGTTTGTTGTATTATGCTTTGATCAAAATTATTACTTAAAAACATTTGTTTATAAATTGAGGAAAACCAGATAAGTAAGCGCACATTTAACATGAATTTATTTTTGTTTGTTAATTTTAATGATAGCATACAACGACATGAAATCCGCTTTCTGCTTTTGACATTTCTAGTTACTGGAATTATTTTTCAAAACGAAATTGGTTATATTTCCTATGAAACATATTCTAATCCTGTGGGAACAGCATCGTGCTGGATCCCGCAGAAATGTTTGCGGGACTAGTTTACCTGGATTAGAATCGTTATCCCGCGGATTGTAACTGACAAAAAAAACTTTTTATTACAAATTTACTTCATCTTATTTATCTTTAATTCAACAAAAATTTTGCATGATTGTGTAACTTAGACAAAAATAAATGAATGAATAATTAAAATCGATACTTCTTGAACTGTTACGGGAGTGGGATTAATATTGTTCATTATTAATAATTATTATTAATAATTATTAATAATAACTGCATTTCTAAAAATAATTATTCTAATCTTCATGAGTACTTTTTTGGTCCAAAACGTTAATAATAAGCAGTCGGGTAGCCTATAAATTTATTATTTGATAATACACATGAAATTATTTATTGTTGAACGGATATCGCTTATAAATATTTTAAAATGAAATAACTTTCTCCTATTTTTGTTTCCTTTTATAAGCGTAATAATACATTTTCCCAATTTTCTGATCTATTTATTACCCAAAATTTATTTAATTGGACCATTTTATATTCCAGGAAGTGGACTAATTTTCCTCGTTTTTAGTACATTAGCAGTTACTACAATTATTCAACGTCGGTTCAGGAAGGGTGAAAAATGGCAGAAGGGAAAATGCAGCTACAATATGTAAATGAGTTGCAATGTTTTTGAATTAAGTTACTTTCACTGTAACAGAACGTAAAGCATTTTTCGTATTGAAATCTCGAAAAATGTCAGACATATTAATAGCGTTTTGTGCAGTACGAGACTATGAATGTTTCAGCCTGAATGATATCCCTATGTTTAATTTTTGTATGGGGTTCCAGATGAGATAAGCACCATACTTTTAATTCCTTTTATACATTAATGTATACATTCTTTGAGAAAACTTTGTTGAATGCATTGAGGTTAACTTTTGATTAATGAAATGATACTTCAACTAAAATTCTCCGTTTGAAACATGGAGCAAGAGACTAATAAATGAATTTACATATAAAATGCAAAGAATAATTTTGGAAGCATAGTTTATATATTAAAATTTTATGTGCGTTGCGTGTTATAAATACAAATTTTTATTTTCGGATTAGAATAAAATGAAGTTAAAGAAAACTTTTGTTATTCTCGAAAACGTGCAGTTCTGCAAGAAAAAATTCTGAAAATTTCCTGTAAAATTACTTTATTCTTTAACGTTTTCTATTGCATTTACAATCCAAATGTATCAATGAACACAAGTACACATTAATGAAGAATAAAAAAATATTTGCAAAAAGTGTTCCAATCATTTTATACTGTTGTTGTATTTAAAAAATATCAGCAAGTTTTGCGCAGTTTTTAAAACGATGATTATTATTTACTTAAATAAGTTAAATTAAATAATAAAGGATAGATTACTTCTATGGATTAATTTATGAACTGTTCTATGTTTAGTATTCTGTCTTGATATATTGCTGTTATAACCTTCAAATCTAAATAAAAATCTTATAAGCCAAAATCTCTGCGTGCAATTTTACTTCTATTACAAGTAACTTTTATTAAAAACCATTTTCTCACATAAAATTATATTATTTGAAATTTACAAATAATGATAATAATAATAAATAGCACCTGAAATAGTACCTAATGGTAATAATAATAAATAGCACTGAAAATAACAGCTAAAATGCAACTTATTTTAGCTGTTATTTTCAGTCTCGACAGCGATATTTACAAAGATTATTTCCATCACACCTCCAAAAATCTAAATAAAAATCATGCTGGCAGAAATAAACATTCGATATTTTTCTAAGGAAACACCACTTCCTTTGAGCAGATTATTTTAGATAAAATGAGGGAAATTTTTTCGTTAGACTAATAATTAAAAACACAATTTCTGATGAATGCAACTTCCAAATATTAGGTTTAATTTAACCATTTTTAAAGTATCAAAAAGAAGCATACGTATTTTTTTAAAATCGTACCTTATGTTTAGAGATATAATTGAGTTACCATTTAATTATTAACTTTATGTTTCTCTGAAATTCTGCCTCACATCCACTAGTGGACAAAAAGAGGACTGAACTATGAACCACCTAAAATCTGAAGTCTACCAGCAGTGCATTTGCCCAATTTTACGCCTAATCTATATCTGGAGCAGCATACAAAATTGCTGCTTAAAAAATACTAGACTATTCATACGAAGATACATCATCGGAAAAACACGTTAAAATTAATTTATAAATAACAAAATTGCATTTGCATAGTATCTATTATTGGGTGAATTGCATTAAAAATTTACAGTTCTGATTATTTTGTATTTTGAAATCCAGTTAATACATTTTGATTATGTATATTTGTCTAAATTTCCAGAAAAATATTAAATTTAAAAATAACACACCTATAGATTCTGGTACAAAAATCCATATTAACATTTTAGATACGAATTAAAATTAAAAAGAATAAATTTATGAAAATAAATTGCTTTGAAATGAATAATAGATCTAGTACTGAACTATCTTCAATTTACCTTTAACAACTTCAACATTTCCTTATAAGAATATTTCGTATTTATTCACTTTGTAACAACTGTTCCTCTCTTATTAGCTGCAGCTCATATTTGTTAAAAGCTCAAGAGAAATAAACAGGTGACGAATTTAGAATTGCGTGATGAGAAATTTTGAAATTATGCTGTTCTATTCAAAATAACCCTAAGAAAATATATTTCAACTAACTTGTAACGCACAGTTTAAAGCAACTTTAAAATTTATGATGTCAGCATAGTTTAATTTTTGAGTATACTTAAATACTGATTGCATAATCAGTGAAGCATTACGTAAAACAAAGGTATAAGCCACAATGTTACAAAGTGCGTGTGTATACATTCCAGAAAATTACGAAGGTGTTCATTGTAAATCTAATAAAGTGTTGGTGTTGGTAAAAAAGAGTGTATAACTGAAATATTACCAATAGACATTTAAATTAATTATGTTCTGCCCCATCAAGCGTTATTTTTTTACTTTATCCTAGAGAATCTGCTTCAAAATTGAAAAACAATTTGTGTTACTCTTACATAAAGTAATATATTAATTTTGTGTAATGCAAGTTCAGACACTCGGAAACCATACATTAGTGAGACAGACAAAAAATTCTACACGATTGTTTTAAATTTTAGTTTCACTAACTACTATTCGGTTTTCAGTAAGACTGGACAAGCTATTACTGCAGCATGTTCAACGTGAATCTTGGTATATGTAATATACAGCACCTAATTTGCATAACCGGAATTAATTGCTTGACTTCCAGAAAAATGAACAATCAATAGAATTCGTATATTTTGATTGACAAGTAGAAAAATATTTAATAATAAATTCTGGATTTTTTATTCGAGATGAGTTAATTTCAAACATTTGCTTACCTACGTGAGCTGCGGTGGTTGCAAATAAACATACTACCCTTACCCAAGTATTTCAGCAGTATCTATTTGCAAATACAAAGTGATAAATCCGCTTCTCTTGGGTGTTCTTGATAATTCTTTCCCATGAGGAAATTTATAAATTCATGTAATAAAATCTCCGTTTTGTACCCAAACATAAGCTCAATTTCACATACAGTTTATTTTTGAAAACAAAGTCATAAACAATATTCCTTATTCGAGGTTTTCTATTTCAAAATGCAAAATGTTAACTTAATATGTTGTAAGATTTTAATAAGCAATCCGCAATGTATATATTGTTCATTTTTTTCTTCTATTTCAATCACTGTATTTCCATTAGAGATTCTATTCTTTCACAACTTGATAAAAGTACTTAGTTGTCAAGTTGAACTAATCTGCAAGTGCTATAATGCATTATTTTAACATGTTGTTACCAATATTATATTTTTAATTTAACTTCACAGATATATTATATTATAAAATAAACACATTCAGAATATTTTAATTATCTATTCAGTAAAGATGCTGAGTTAAATAATGCTCATGTGCACTTTTTGAAGTTAACAAAATATACTTTTAAAAAAAGTTTCATATGATATGAAACATTTATTTTTTGTTTTAACTTTTAGAAAATATTTTTTTCAAAATCTCATAAAAAGAAATATTTATTTCCACATTTCCTCAAATGAAGGTTTTTTTCTGTACCTGTCGTCAAATGACAGTTTTCAAATATATGTTAGAAATCCACAAAAATGTGTTTTGCTCTAGAATTCAAAGATCTAGAAGATGCCTTGTAAATTATAACTTTCCTGGCATAAATTTCTTGATATTTTGATGCATTACATGTCAACTATCGCACAGGTTTTTTCATTTTTAAAATCAAGGACAAAGAAATCTAGCTTATAATTTACAATTTTTTTAGCAATTTGTCTCACAAAGATAAATCTTTCTGCGGAAAAAAACAAGCTTCTTCCGGTTTACTCCAATTAGAAATTTCAAAATTATTTTAATGAAAATTATTACATTCTTCTTATTATAACATAGAAAGTGAAGCAGCGAAAAAAAGCTTGCAGATATCTGAAAAATGGTTAATTTGGTCTAAAGAGAATATGAATTGTATTAAGATGCAGTATCTAAAGATTTTTCTCTGTCTGCAATCAGCAATTACTTATGAAGGAAACTGAAAATATAGAACTTTTCCGCATACACTTTGTAAACAGTAAGATGTCAAATGTACTACTAATATATATATATACACGATTTTGCTATATTTCAACTTCTATAGAAAACATCTTTTGCGAAAAATATATCAGCTGATTGAAACTGAAATAAATAAATGAGCCATACTGGATATAAGATCTTGTTTTCAACCATTTATTTAAAAAATCCTGTAAATAGCGTTTTGCATTAAAAATGAACAAATTTAACAAAAAAGAGAGTCAAAAGAGCAAACTTAAAATTAGTTACTAGTTTTTGAGCATATATTGAATATTTTAACTCATTTCCTTCGTTAAATTAGCTGCTTACCCATGCAAATCGCTAGATAGCAAAATAGTGGAGTATTTTGAAGTATTTTTCATATGCTTCATATTCTTTTATTTATATTTAGTTCATGTACCACTTCTAATGATAATCTGCCCACGATTTTTACTGAAGTTAAATTATATCCACCTTACTTATATAATGATGATACAAAGCAGGATTTTTCTAATAATTTTCTTTTATTTACTCTTATATTACTTGTTCGCGCATTCTTTATTATTAAAATTAATTTTAGTAAAAAATAATCATTATTAAAAAAATGTTAGTATATATATATATATATATATATATATATAATACTTAGAAAATTTATAATGAAAAACTCCCCAAGCCAGTCATTGTTAATATAACAAAAAGCATTGTCCTCGTCAGAGGGGAAAATGCACGACTCTACACCATAGGTTTCAGACTCACAGCCTGAGATTTTGCCAAGGAGATGTATTATATTCATGGCTGTATTTTGCAAAGATTAATTTAAAAGTATTAAAACAGTTTAAAGATATTTATAAAAGTGTTCTATATTAATTAAAAATATAAACTGCAACAGGCAAATCTCAGAGGTGTGACTCCCCCTTACCTATGGGAAAGAAAAGAATTTTTTTTTTTTACTTACAAATCAAAAATACCAAAGAACACTCAACGCAAACATGCTGCAAAACCAAAGAAACACGTTAAAATGTAGTTCCAAAATCCTGTAAGTCATTGTCCATTGCCTGTCCAATCCGCGTGTGTATATATATATATATATATATGTATATATGTATACACGTATATATGTATGTGTACATGCAGGGTGAATCTGAAAGTGTGGTCAAAACTTTATTGGGTGATAGGACGCATCTCCACGAGCAAAAGTACGGACAGAACGCAAACGGCGAGCCGCTAGTTGGCGTTACCCATGGAAAATTGAACGCTTGAAAGGGGGTGTTATTAATTGTATGAAAGATCAGTCTTTGCACGCAAAGGCATTTTATTTCGTGGATTGACGATAGGATGGTTAAATATACGAACCTCGAAATGGCAGCTATACACTTCGTGTATGGTGTGGCGGACGGCAATGCCAGCGAGGCACAGAGGCTTTACAGGGATCGGTTTCCTATGAGACGCACTTCATGTGGAATATCATTCAAGCGCTTGCATCGACGGTTCTGTGAAACGGCATGCTTCACATTGGCTAAAAGAGATGCAGCGCGTGGGAAGGAGCATCAGAACGCCGCAAGTTGCAGTCTGCGTAGAGTGGTATATATATCAACCGGTATGTAGCACGCGAGTTGTTTCCAGTTTGTCAAGCCTATACCAAACGACGATTTGCCGTGTGCCACGGGATAAACGGATGCTCCCCTTTCGCACGCAAAAGTTTCACCGCACGCATTGTCATCTTCAGACTATCAGCCACGTGTCGATTTCGCATGTTGGTACCTCCAACAGAATGCAGCACAACCGGATTTCGGCGCACTTGTTCTGTTTACGGACAAATGCACTTTCACCCGCGAGGCCGCTTTTAATAGCAACAATTCACACACGTGGGCATCTATGAACCCCCGCATATCACACATCGTCATTCCTTCCATCGGCAGATCTCTATAAATATCTGTCCAGGAATCGTCCATAGTCATTTGATTGGCCCATCCCTTCTGCCACACTATCTGGACGGCGAATCGTATCACACAATCCTATGAGAGATGTTGCTGGAGATGCTACAACCGATATGGACCTTCATCATATTGATAATATAGTTCCAGCATGATGGTGCGCCTGCACACTTCAGCTTGAATGTGCGGAACGCTTTTCATGCAACGTTGAAGAATATCCTCTTCAATTTATTAATCAGGTTCCATGAAATGAAAAACTACATTTTAACTTTTCACTGATTGTGCGCCGACCAACCTTTTACACCATTTACAACTCCACCTAGCTGCTCGCTGTTCGCGTTCTGCCCTTACTTTCTACGACGAAATTTACTCGTGTAGCTACGTTCTATCAACCCCATCAAGTTTTGCCCACTTTTTCAGACTCACTCTGTATATATATATATATATATATATAGAGAGAGAGAGAGAGAGAGAAAAGCTAAGAAAATGAATTCAAAAAATTTACTATGCCATATGTCGTCAGAGGGAGACTGGTGCAAAAGTTAATTTCAGGTTTCTGTGCTGGTGGCTGGAAATTTATATATTTTGTGTTGCTTGAATAATATTAATTTAGAAATTTACTAGCCACATATATATGTATAGGGATTAAATATAGTTTTAATGTTCAAATGAACAATCACCATCTCTCGGTATATACATATGACCTGTACGGCATTCAACAAATTTGGTCACTTTGGAAAAACTGATGGTCTAAATTCTTAATGAAGTTTCATAAACAATGAGCTTATCTTAGCGACTTTCATCCACGAAACGAAATAGAATTTGTAAATTATCAGCTTCAGTTATGTGCTTTCGGTAAAAAGTGCGTTCGCTTCTGACAAAGTGATTACTAAAGACGACATTTTCGACCACGCATTTCTATGTGACTGTGAACCGTCTTGGTTCCCTCTACCAAACTTTTCATTTTTGACTATATATAGTTTAGGACCACCCAGTACAGATATCTGTTATCTTCATGAAAGGAGAAGGAATATTTAATATTCAAGTAGTCGCTTCTAGTAAATGATTAGGATGTATCATTTGGAATTGGTTAGAGTTAGAGCGATGCTCTGAGAACTTCAAACAATTCTCAATCAAGTCGCCCAAGCATACTTTAGCAGCATATATATTAAATTTTGAAATCTTTAAACTTAGACTGACGTTAGGACTACCTATAATTTTAACAACAGCCCACTCCAGAATTACTCAGCGATGTTAATCAACTTTGTTCTCATTAAATACGTGAGTAGTCACTTTATTTTCCCAGAATGCTTTGAGCTTCTACTCTTCTGCGAATAACCGAATAACCTTCAAAACTACCGTAGGCAAATTAGTTAAGAAGAGGACTGTGCAATTTTACGAAGTTCATGAATTTAGATATGCATTCAGGAAAGTGAAAATTTTAAGCATTAGCCTGCAGAGCTTTAAACATATATTCCGATCTTGAAGATTTTTAAAATACTCAACACTTAATTTCATATGTTGCCAGGAAAACACTTAATTTTGCATAATTATTTTAAGCTCAGCACTCCAGCCCCTGTTGCCTGTGGAGGAGAGGCGTAACTACCATCTACTTCTGTGATGTCAATATAATCCTTGTTGTATGATTGTATCAAGAACACACTTTCGCAATCTTATTGCAGAAGTTAACGCTCAGCGCCATCCAACACAAAATAATGATGGCCATGAGCAATAGCAATCAGAGGAGAAAATGCCCTAATAATCTGGCAAATAAGATTGAAAATGAATGTCGCTCATTAGACAGGCAGTGATAAGATTTGAGCAACAAATTCTCTTGCTAATAGCAATTTTCAAAATAAAACGGTGTTATAAGTAAAATTACTTAATATAAACATTGTGGAACACATACACAAAATAAATAAATAAATAAATATGATGAGGTATAAAAAAAATACTCTACACATATTTTTTAACAGCAGACTCTTTCGTTTATGTGTTTTTGTTGAAAGTTTTAGGAAATTAACTTATTGTGTAATGCAATGTTTTGTTAAGTATGTTTTACAACAAATAAATCTGAAATGATGCTATTAAATACAGATTTGATCAACCAATTCTCATGCTAATAACAACTTTAAAAAATGGTGTTAAAATTAAAATAACTTTTAAAACCATTGAAACCAATGAAACATTGTGACACATACAAATAAATAAATGCCGACCAGATTGTATGGTGGGTAACTCAAACGTACAATTTTTTCAGGTTCAACACCCAACAGTTTGTGTTCGATACCCGACTGGTGTGGTGGTCATTGTGTCTGGCGGTTCATAGGGAGCGACATTTATCCAACTAATAGGTGCCCCCATAATAACGAGACAAACAACTACGGCCTTAGTAGTGACCAATACCTCAAGACAAATGGCCAGCCATTGGAAAAAAATAAATAAAATATAAAAAAATAATATATTCTACACATATTTTTTTTAATTGGACTCTTTTATTTATGTGTTTATTGTAGTAAATTTTAGCAAATTTATTTGTTGCTTAAAGTTTTCTTAAGTATGTAATACTTAGAATACTTACAACAATGTATGTAATTAAGTATGTAATACTTAGAACAAATAATCTGGATTAATGTCATTTAATAGTCATTACACTTCCTATTGTCCAATATAGGTCTGGAGCCTGAAGAGTAGTACTCTTCGAAGTTCGACTTCTTCGATGTCGCTCTCTTCGAATATACAAAATATAATAATAATGAAGCAGAATGGTAATATCAATATTAGGAATTAGGATAAAACATTAAAAATAAACATTATCGTAACTCGTTGGTTCAAATTAATTTCTAAATAACACTCATAAATGAAACTCAGAGCAACGAGATCTGCCAAAATGACGTTCATTAAAAAACGGCAATTGAAAAAAAAATACTCCCCTTAAAACCTATGCGAAGAGGAACTTTTAGTAGTTTATGACTAAATATAAGGAAATTCCGGCAATTTTCTGGTGGCACAATTTTTTTGTATATTTACTTGTTATGTACAGTTTTGTTAAACCATTAGCGCCAGTTTACGTTAATGCCAGAAGTGGTAAATAAATTTTCGACATTTCTGTGGTATGACAGCTGCAACTTTTTTCTAAAATATGAATAAGACAATGAAAGATTCTCATTTTACTTTGTCATCGCTGAGTATTTTATGGAGATCAGATTTATTAATATTTGAAAAATTAAAATAGAGCAAGAAATTGATGCTTTAATATAATTTCGACTTTCAAATTTCGCGACCACATAACAACTCTTGCATATCGCTGAATATTTTATGGAGATCAGATTTATTAATATTTGAAAAATTAAAATAGAGCAAGAAATTGATGCTTTAATATAATTTCGACTTTTAAATTTCGCGACCACATAACAACTCTTTCATATCGCTGAATATTTTATGGAGATCAGATTTATTAATATTTGAAAAATTAAAATAGAGCAAGAAATTGATGCTTTAATAGAATTTCGACTTTTAAATTTCGTGACCACATAACAATACACGGGTTTTAACGGGTTAATCTGTAAAGATAGATTTATGTCATGTAATAGTAATTTTACTGCTCTATCACCCATACGGATCAAAAGCCTTGAGGTTTAGTATTTAATATCAAACTCTCTTCAAATATATAAAATAAAATAATAACGAAATAGAATGGTTATATCAATACTATGATTAAGGATCAAAGATTATAAAAAAAACGGTGTCCAGATGTCCAGATCTGATTGTTCAAAAGGAATTGTAAAACGCGAGCTACTTTTTTTTCAGAAACAAATCTTGGGGCCTCACTTACCAGTCTCTTTATTTTTACAATTATTACTTTTTAAAAATATTTTACATAGTTCAATTTAAGCTTTAAAATGTTAAAAATACTGTATTTCTTGTGTTATAACACTGGTTTAGAAAATAAAAGCATTGAAACATTATTATTATTTTTTTTTTCATTTCATTTAACATTTTTGAGTGTTTTCTTTCAATAACTTAACTTAGATAATCGCTTGATATCTCCACCTTTACTTTTACATTTTCATGTTTACTTTCGTACAATTAGAAATTCAAATGAACATGCTATTACTTGAAAATGCAGACACATTGAAGCCACGTAAACTTACTAACGGCATAAAATTCTAGTGTTATTATTACCCCGTTCCGCTTTCCAAATGAGAATTAAATTGTGACACATTAAGAATGGAAGAATTTTGCTGAATTCAGTTTATGAAAATTATGTATGTATATTACATTTACCCGGAGAACATTAAATCTTATTCGCTTGAGAAATTCAGACGCCCCCCATAAAGAACACTCTTTTCTTAGTACTTTACCGAGTATGGGTACAATTCTAAACATAAGACTTGAAGCAACACATGATTAATGATACTGCTTAAGAAAATTTTAACATTCCCTCTAAGTGAGTTGCTTTGCTCAGGAAGGAAATCTAGACTGAAATATTTATATGTGCTGCGTAACGTTTTAACTCCTCGTGAGTGTTCTTTTACAGTGAACGTAATGGGAAAATTGTTGAAAAAAGCCGAACATTTTGAATTCCTTTTCTAAAACGACTTTTTGTAGACTGAAAATTCGTCGTCATTTCGTCAAATTTTGAAATCGTACATTTTGAAAGTTTCAAATCAGTCTTTTGAAGTAATTTCTAGGACAATTATTTAGAATTCAGAAACGATTACTTTTTAACATAAGTAATCAAATTCTGTGAATCCAAATACGAAATTTCAATCCAGCGGTGGCCAAGTCACTAAACTCCGTACCCGTAAGAACACAGAAATTGAAACAGCAATCGGCTTGGCCAGTGCTTGGAGGATGAGCTCCTCTAACGATTGGGCTACTGTGGGGCCTTATACGCTAAAGGGAGCTGGTTCACGTAAAATCCGTTGTGGCTGCAATGTTCTTCATGTCTATCGCTACATCTGGGGATGCCGATTTCAAAAATTTGGTCCCTCATCTCGAATTGGTTTATAATTAGAGGACAACGAGCTAAGTCGGTCTGCCTCCCAATGGGGCTCATTAAAATGGAAGCCGCTCATTTCCGCCCATTGCCTTCCTCTATGGGTAATCTAGCAAAGCTCCGCGGTCTCCAGAGGGCATTACCAGCAAAAACAACAAGAAATTTCAAATATAGACTTTTACAGTTTAATCCAAAAAAAGAAGAAACTTGAAAAGCACTTAACTTATTTTTTAGAACTTAAGTGAGTACGTAATAGGATAGAGATTCTTGTACAGAAACAAATTTAGTTGAGTATTCACATTAGTTTATTTAGCATTAATATTTCAGTGATATACATACTGGAAAAGTATGTATAACGAATTAAAAATTGAAAGATACGGTGTATTTTTTTAAAAATTATATTATCACACCGGATTTGTTTCTATGTGTTTTTATTTTTGTGTATGCAGAAGAAAACCCTAAATGTGGCGTCTTCCCCCAAAATACCTTAAATTAATTAGTAGTAAATGTAAATATTTCTGGAAATATGCTTTATGTACAAGACAGCCTGTAATGCGTACTTGGTAAACTTCGTAATCGGGCCTTAAATTATAAATTGCGTTTCTTTGTAAACTTTAGGGACCACCAACATATAAATTTTTGTATTAATGCTGACGTTTTTAATAGTGATCTTCATTCCTCTTCCATCAGATCTTCTGACTTTCTAATCTTCTAATGAATTAAGAAAACTCTTATAACGTGCTCTTGAATATTGGAAATTGAAATGCTGTTGAACTTTTTGAAATACTGACACTATTGAATTCAGCTTGAATATTAAATGAAAAATTACAAAAAAAAACTATACAGTGTATTAGAAAATTATAGAAATTTAATTGATTTCGTAAATTAAGCGATAAGTAAAAGACAGATTTATTTTGTCATAACAGGTAAATTATACAAATTGCGTAGGTGTTTCAAGCAAAAAAAAAGCAAGAAAATTTTAAACATCTCGCATCCACTGAACAAATAACTAACGCGTTCTCTTGAATTATGTTCTAAAGTTAGGTGACCAGCTATGACCAACGAAATACATACGCATAAGTAAATGATAAAAATAAACTATTAAACATTAAACATAAAGTCATATCGCACTTTTCATAAAATTACTTCATAAACGTATTTTACGATACTCTGTTTAGAGTTATTTGGAACAAAATGAAAACCTCTTGGCTAGCTAAATCATATTAAAAAGTATTGTGTTATTTTATTTTGAAGGATAACTAGCACTTAACTATTATTTTCTTATGCATTAAGTTGCTATACTATACGTGTATAGCATAGCAACTATAAGTGTATAGCATACTATACGTGTATAGCATACTATAATATACTAGACGTGTAATAACGCAATAACATATACATTACGGGATGGCTTTGAAAAGTAAATAAATAAAAGGAAAAATTTTGAGTAATTTAATTCTACATATGTCCTCAGATCCTTATCCTAAATTTTGAGTTAAGAAATAAGTAGTATATGTGTTGCTAGTTTTATGTACAATAACGGTAGATTTTCCGAAAATATCTCTCCTGCAACTAAATGTCTTAAATGACTCGTAAAGTAGAGATTTATAGCCGCGATATACGAGACTTTCATACTATTTCGCATGTACGTCTCTCAAACATTTCCCGTCGAATTGTATTGATTTTCTTCAGGAATATTCTTAAAGTTTAAATCCATACATAGCCTGGAATACGGTCTGCATATCAGTTTTTTGAATGTAGGATAGAGAAGTACATTTTGAAATAAACCTAAGCATGGACGTAAAAGGCTTTACTCGCGTTGCTCTTTGCTAAATATATGGCCAATATATGGAAATAAATATACATACGCATGAGTACATATTTTTAAATTTGCCTTTTTGTAGAATAAGAAATTAACTGAAAGTTTTCGATAGACTTTAAAAAAAATAAAAACGAATTATGTTGTTCAGATATTGTTATTAAAACACGATTTAAATAATAAATTTTAAACATTTTAATTAAGTAATGAAAAAATACCGATATCCTCATGAAATAAATAATTATTTTGTTTCATCTACTCTCAAGCATCTCCCGCCGAATTGTATCGATTTTTTTTAGGTGTATTCTTGCATTTTTAAGCAATGCATAGTAAGTGCAGTTTCGAAATAAACTGAAGCATTAACTTAAACTGATTTCAGTTGCGTCATTCTTTCCTAAATATATGCTGAATATTTGGAAATAAATGCACTTTTTAATCAGTACGTCTTTAAATATGCATTTTTACAGATTAGAAAGTGAACGTAAATTTACGAATGTCAATATATACATATATATTTAACACACTATTTCGAAATAAAAACTTTCGAATGTTTTAACAGAAAAATGAAAAATTTAAATATCCTATGAAAGAAATAATTATTTTGTTTTATTTTACAAACCTTACATTAAGTTTCTTTTATTAATAATGATATAACGATTTGCACAAACACTTCAAGGAACAAATTCTAAATTGTTTTTCCGTATGCATATTAGTATGATTTTTGTTGGCTTTCTACAATATTTGGAAAGTCATAACGAGCTAAAACATCCAATTTATTAGAAAAAATGATAGGAAGTGACTTTTTTTAAGATGTTATTAAAAATATTTTTCAAATACACAGAGAAGCAATAGTTAGGAAAAAGAAATTAAGTTATACAAGACAAATGCTTTCATTTATTTAAATCTTTTGAATTTAAATGCGTGTTTTGATAAATCAGGAAAACAAGGAATCATTTTGTAAAATTAAAATAATTGAAATAGTCTACCTGAAAAAAATTAATCTAGGCATTTTTCAAAATATAAGAAAACTGTATTATTCACATAAGAAATCACACAATTCACAAAGTACTTTTATTCCTCGTAGATATTTTCTAAATTTTCATTTAATTCATTTTCTTTCAAGGATGAACTTGAAGACTTTCTGTTGTGACAACAATACCATCCCTTGAAATATTGTTTGAAATTGAGCAACGTTGGAAGCGAACAATGTTTTAAAAAATTACGAAATGCTTTTCAAATAAGTTGCATAATGTTACAGTGTATTTAGCATGTTTATTTTAGAGTAATTAGGCCACAAAAATTTAAAAAAAAGATTTTTTATATTATTTGTTATGGTATTGAATGCCACTGTGCTTTTCCAACGCAGTGGACTTGTAATTCTTGATGGACTACGTTCTTTAAGTATTTTATAATAGAACAGAAATATGTTCTAAATACAAATGTATATTTTCTACTTATGATCATACAATATAGAAAAATTTAAAAGCAACTGAAAAAATTGTGAGTTTTGTCAACGATTCTGTACTAGCATATGAAATGCCATATTCCTCATTTAGATTACCAATGTGCCCTAAAGCTAACTTAGATTACCGATGTGTCAAACATTCCATATATACCAATAGAGAGTTTTTATCAAATCTACGAAGACCGCGTACGCAGCTAGTTAGTAGCCAAATGTCATAAGATTTCGATTTCCCAGCATATAATAGTATCAAAGTTAGGCACTTTGGTTGTATGCTTACCTAAGTAGAATTGCTGAAATTGAGTTTTTTAAATTCAAAAGTTACACTAATTGTAGTGAAAGGTGTTTCATCTCTAAAGATAATGAGCACAAATGACTATAAATTTAAGTGCAAAAATCGACACAGAATGTTAATACTAGATCCCTTATAAAAGCATGAAATAGGTGATATTCATATTTTCCGATGGAAACCGACGCTGTTTACCCCCAAAAAACATTTGCATTATTTTAAATTACCAACGGAAACAAGAACAAGTTCGAAGAAAACGATCGTAAATCTACAAGTTTTATATCCTTTGAGAGAACAATGATTAGTATAAGATTTCTGCCTGAAATCGTTTATCAACATACATTGAAACACATTAATAGATTGAAATTTCGGCAACATATTTTATGAGTGATCAGAGCAGATTACCTTCGTCATCAATAAATTCAATAAAAAGGACAACAAACTAATCTAATTCATTAAGAAGTACTGGGTTATTGGCGCAATTAAGTGGTTGCTAGAGACGATTCTTTACGATTTGAGAAGTTTGGGTTTAGTTATGCCAGAATATACTGGATTAAATATACGAGTACACTGTACAAGTCTTGCATTTTTTTTAATCCGAGAAAAATATTGTAACTATTGTGGCAAAATATATAGGAGTTATAATATATATTCTTCGTTTAAATCGGTCATTTCAGAAGCCACTCAATGCCCCTGACAAGACAGATTTTGTTTACAGCCCTCGATTCTAATATTTTTTTCGGAATAGTAACGTTTAGTTAGTGCTTTTGTTTAAAATAAATAGTTTATTATTAAAATTAACAAAATCAGTGAAATCCCACTGCTTCACAACCGTGAGATTTTACTGATCACTCTTTATCATTTTCAGCGGATTTACACATTAAATGATTGATAAACAGAATAAATGAAAAAAAGTACAAAAATATTTGTTTACAAACTCGCAACAACAAATGGCCAATGTGGCGTCATTCTTAGTCACAATAACAAGCTGTTCGAAATCGCTGATTTACAAATTCAATGATTTAATCACCCAGTAGTCACAAGGTGACTTCACAATGACGTCACCTGGTCACTGTGAAGTCACCTTGACCAAATAAACCATCTCACTAACCACACATTAAAAACGATTAACCCATATGTCACAATGAGGTTAGTTTATGACAGTCCTATGACAACTGTGACCCCCTGTGACTTCGTAACAGCTCGTTTGTGCAATTACGGAGCAGTAGTTACCAATTATATGACGACATTTTCCCCCCTTTATTTCAATTACATGTTCGAGATTCTGTATAAAATTTGCAAACATTTTCTACAAACTTTCTAAGAGAATGGCTGCATACTCCTCACAGATTTCTCACTAAAGCGCCGCTAGCGACCCAGGAGTTTGAGAGTAAACCACATCCTTCAAATGGCCCCAAAGAAAAAGAAAATTACAAGCGTTTGCTGGTTAATACATGATATTTTAGAATATTGTCATGTAATTACTAACCACGGTAGTTGAATGCAGTAGCCCCAGCGCCACCTGTCGGTACTAACATATTAACCAGTACTAACATAATGTAGTGATATAATGTAATTCGAGACTTAAAAGATTCGTTTCTTGCAAGAATTATTTTAATAATTATGTTACTTTGTGATTTAATCATTTTTAAAAGAGGCACTATTTTTGGGGGGACACACTGTATTAATCTAAAGCGTATTGAAAAGTACATATGAATACCTAAAATAAACTAAAGTATTATAATTCCTTACATTTTGTATAGTATATCAGTAATTTAATTTAAGATCAATAACACTTGGCATATTAATGTGAACAAATTCGAAAGACTTTATTCTTGAAAACAGATTAACAGCTCTGTCATGTGTTTATTAATGAGGCGAGTTACTCAAGCTAATTCAAGCCACTTAGCTTTTAGATATGTGATTAAACAGAATACAATGATTTCAAGAGAATTATAATTGAAAGTTTATGGTAGAAATGTGATTTACTGACAAATACTGATTTGCGCGCATTGCTTGGCCGGGACAGTCAGAGGAAATGCGAAAACTCTGAATCGTTAACCATGTAGAACAAACGACACATGGAATTAGCGTGTTCTTATTTTCACCGAGATCGAAACCGTGAACGACAATGCAGTTTTAAACTCAATCAATCCGAAGAATGATTGTAATGCATACGTTTGAGATTGAATGTTTTAAATGAACAGAAATTTCACAAATAGAATATAAATTATACACGTGAACAATGCATCTCCTTTTATCTTGTAGCATTAAAGTTATTAGTCTCGAGTGAGATATTCAATGCATTATGTTATACAGGGTGTCCCATAAAAGTCGTAACTCGCTTTAATTCTTTAGACTTTAGAAATAAATGGGGAATGTAAATTGAAGAAACGTTCAAAATAATGAAATAAAGAATTCGTTAAAACAAAACCCTCTCGCTAATTTTCAAAAAGTTACATTTTCTATAATTTTTACACTGCACAACTAAAAAAAAATAAAAAAATAAATCCCTATTAAGGAAAATGGGCCCTATATATTCAAGAGGTTATAAACAAAATTTCCCATTTTCACAAGTTAAAGCCTGTGACATCTTTTTTAAAAGGTGATAAGGCCCTATTCAAGAATTTGAATGCGAAAGTTTTATGGCAGAGTGCAAGAAATGATTCTCTTCCATAACTTATACATGACCCCTGAAACGCGATCATTCGACATGATATATTTTCTTCCAGATCTATTGAAAATAATTTTTGTTAGCACATGTTTATCCTAATCTAACTGAGAGTTTATGGGATGAAATGCGGAAATTTTGAACTTGACCTAAAGAGTGCATGTGACGCATTATACTAAATGAAAATTTTTTATACGGGGCTGTATACAAATTTAGAAAGCGCAACTTTTTTTAAATTTACGAGATAATATTTTTTCTTAATGGAGTGATTTTTTCTAGCTTATTTTGAATAATCTTTCAATTTACATGTTAACCAATCTTTGATAGCCTTTACCACCTTTTTGGGACATTCTGTTTATTGGTGTCTCAAATTAAATGACATTAATTTGATATTAAATGATAAATGAATATACACATAGTTTTCCCTCAGAATTTTTGCTCCTTCCTGTGAGATTACCTTTACTTTCTTCCTTTTTCTTTTTAAAAATGCAAAACATTCAAGTTCCTCCACAGTCTGAAAGCTAACATACAATCTAATTTTCATTATCGATGTCAATGTGAACAAATTCGCATCAATCCCCATCAAATGCAACATCGAACCCCATCAGACCTCGTCACCTCTTTCCTTAGTTGTCGTCATAGTTCACGCACGGTATATCACAGGAGGTTACGTGACCTCGAAACATACCTGGTGTCTCGGAACTTCGTATGCAAAGTTAGATGGAAGGTAAAGCACATAGTTATAAATATTCAATGGCAGTTATAAATATTCAATAGGAATACATGGACAAAATTTCACCCCCACTTGATAAAGAGACAAAAAGAGCATGATGCAGAATGTAATGTAAAACTAATTTTTGTGCGTATTGATTTATAAAGCAAATAAAATATTTTAATATTAAATAAGATCGTTTGAATGTGTTGTAGATAATCATCCGAGAAAAAAAGAAAAAATACATAAACGTTAGCAGCTATGACAATGAGAATACCACTAGTGCCGACGTTGAGAGTTTGCGTTCAGCGACACCTATCGATTTCTGACCATGTTTTCCTGTGTAAGGATGGTTCCTAACGGTGTTGCCTAAATTTACGGAGATCTGGCTGCCCAATCCCTCTGGCGAATATCCTCACTCTCTAGAAATTCGTAGCTAGCAGAAGAGCTCTATCTGGTCTCGTGTTATCATCCACTAGGCCGAACTGCACCCCTGAGAAAGTGAACAAAGGGCTCCAAGACCTCATCCTTACACCTCACACCAGTCACAGTGCCTCTTTGAAAGACATGGAGAGGTGTGCGGCCATCCAACATGATACCTGCCCAGACCATTAAACCTCCTCTGCCATAACGGCGCGATTTCACGGACATTGGAGGGTAAGTAGCGGGTCCCTGTTTCATTCCATATAAACGTACGGCGAGTATCGGTATTTAGGCTGAACCGGGCCACATAAGTGAAGAGAACGGTCGCCCATTGATCCGTACTCCAATGTCTATGCTCTCTACACCATGCTAAACGGGTTGTCTTGTTCGTAGAAGTGAAGAAGGACGCAAACAGCAGGTCTTCTTGCGAACAACCCTCTCTCATGAAGTCTTTCGGAAACAGTCACCCTTCATATTGGGGTTCTTGTAGCTGCATACAAGTCACCAGAGAGTTGAGAAGCTCTAGCACTCCTGTTACGCCTTAGTATAATGGACAAACCGAGATTTTCTCTGTCCGCCGTGGCTCTTGGACGACCTTGCACAGGCTTTCTCTGGATGGATCCGGTCTCCTGGAACTCTTTCCATAAGTTACACACGACGCTGGGCGTTAAATTGAACTCTCTACTAATCTGGACTTGAGACTGGACTGCTTTTAGCCTCCGCACAATTCACCGCCTCATTCCATCATCTAAACGTCGGTGGTTACTCATTTTTACTGTTACAATTTGAAATTAACCGATTGCTGCAAAATAACACAAAGAAATTCACCGAGATACGCTAGCGAACGAAATGCGTCTTAACTTACACGTGCTTATAAAGCATTTTTCTCTACTAGCTCCGCCTACACAGAAGTGTATGCTTATGTATATGATGTACAAGATGTGCATTGTTGCCAAGAAGCAGTGGCTTTACATTCAGTTCAGTTCTTTTTATGAAATTTGATAAAATATGCAAATTTTCATAATTTCTTTCATCAGTGTATATTTAGGGGAAGGTGGCCCACAATGACACCCTTATGGTTAACACTTGTTTAAAATAACATAACTTTTTAAATAAAAGTTTGGCCCTTTGCTATCACGTTTTACACTACATTTTGCATCATAAACATATTTTATTGATAGTTTAACCCAAATTGAGTGACGAAAAAAAAATAGAATTTTGAAAAAGAGCCCAAAGGATAATTTTACCCTCACCTAACGCAAAATGATGCTTCATTTGAAAATAACTGTAAATTGTTTTTATCGACAAAATAAAAGATGTAAAAGAAATTTTGACAATATATAAGGAAATAAAATAAGTTTTACAATCATATAATGTGCATAATTTATATAATAAAAGAATCCACAAACAATAAAAGAAGCATTTCAAAATTTTAATTTAGAAATTATGGCCTAAAATAAATGCATAAATACATTAAATAATGTCATGGGGATTCACTCCATTTGAGAACGTCTGTAGGGCTGCCATGATGACTAGGACCCGATACTGGAGTTTCTTCAGTCGATGAACAGTTTTGCCCGTCAGTAAGGTTCTCCCATTTTAGGTCATACTACTGGAACGCACCGAGAAAATAAACAAGTGTAGTTCACATCTAAAATCAAACTCCATTCAATAAAACAAGTCATATTTCTGCACATTCCCATTGGGCCCCCCTGGCTCCTATTTGTGGAATATTTCCATCGAAACTTTGGTTCTAGAGACCTGCTACATTAATTTAAAAGCAAGGTGTTTTGATGTGAAAATTAATTAAATAGTAAATGTTATAAATTGTATTCTCGCATTTGTTTATATTCAACTAAAATTAAATTATTTCTATGAAGTTGCTTAGTATTAGTTGTATAACTATTTTTCAAATATATATAATGTGAAAATACCCGTGTTATTTTTGATAAGTGCTTGACTATCTCGCTTTTTGAATGATTCTTTTCAAATTTAATCCATGGTATTTTTCCAGTTAATCCAGATAAGCTTTTTCTGTTTTTGTTTTCCGTTTGATACCTTATTTTGTTAGTTAATTGGAGTGTACTTCCGCTAATCTCTGTAGTTAATACTTTTCGCTTGATACGAGAATTCTCCTTGTTTATTTATTTATTTTACTTTAATCGCAAATTTATTTTTTTCTTGCTGTAATGTCAATATGTACAACTTAAAACTATCATTTTGCACATAAAACAAATATTCTTCAATTGGTCTCAAGCTTATTGTTTCTAAATAATTAGATTCAATTATCTTATATTTGTAACGTTCAGAAACTTTTGTACAAAATGACAATTTCTATCATGCTTTTTATTAGACCATTTATTTTGTGCATTGTAAAAAACGCACATTTAAAAAATGCATTTAATTGAATTTTTTATACCTATCATTTATACACATTTTTTATACATCTTTTTCTTTCATTATCAGTATTCATTTCTTTCAGAGTCAATATTTTTTTTTACGGAATTTATATTATATGTGTATAGATATATATGTAAACGTGCTTATTCATTTTATTTTTAAAATATTCGTATAGATTCTGTAGCCTTACAGACCATCAGCATTATTTAGAAAAACTATTTACATTAAAAGCTAATTACTTCGTACATAAAAATTGAAAAACTAATAAATATACCATTGTCTTTGTATCGAATTGAATTAGCGAATACTTATTATTGAAGCTAATCAGTAGTATACAAAAGCATTGCAAACGAAAATAACCTTTTTAATTTTTATTTTATAATCACATGCATCTCTCTTTTTATAAATAGTCCTTTTTAAGTTTAATCGATAGTATTTTACTAATTAGTCAAGGTAAAAGATTTTCTCTCCCTGTTTTCCACTTGACCTTTTTTTTCTATGCTAATTAGAATGTGCTTCTGCAAATCTCTTAAGCTTAAAAAAATGCTTGTTATCATATTTTTTCTCACATATTTTATATTTATTTTCATCCCTTATTTAATTTTGCAATCTACGTTGTAAAAAGCTTCCTTCATACATTTATATTCTGCTTAAATCATTAGCTTTCCTAAGATGATGTATTTTTCACGCAAAGCTAAGCTATTAGTTCAAATAACTACCAACCAATTTAATCCGGGCTCTAGACTACAGGGTTCAGTACCGGCCCCGGGTTCAGAACCGGGCTCAGTAAATGGATATTGCAAGCTTCGCTTCCCCTTTTAGACTTCTGTAGACGTAAATCCAACAGAGTACCGTAACGCATGGATTCTAGAGCATTGTAAGCAAGTAAAGTGGTGTATTGAGTTTGGATCCTAAATACTTCCCGCCGATGAAAGTCCGAGACTTTAGCGTCAGACTTAAGAAATCGATCTTGCATGCCAGGTTGGTCAGGAATCTTTCATGCGTTGTTGGAAATGTCATGATGGCTCAATTATTGTCTGGGGTGTTTTCTCTGGTGGAAAACAACAACATTATAAAATGTATCAATGTGTAAAGTGGCAGTTAATTTAATTATAAGACTAAAAACGAAGGAGATGTTAATTGCATTATATATCCATCTGTATGAAAAATATAATCCAAGGATCGACGAAAGGTATGCAAATGCAGGATAACAATTATCAAGCTTGTGTAGCTTTTTATTGAATCAAAAATAATTTTTGGATCAAATTTTTCATTCTTTTAACACTTATCCCCATTGTCTCCAGCTCTCACGTGATGAGAAATTATCCTTTTATCCCCCTTTGGGCTGTTAATGCTCCAACAAAAGGCTCTGCAAATCGTCAAAACGCTCAAAAAGCAATATTTTAATATTTTCAATAGAAAAAAGAGCAAAAACAGTTAGAGTGGGCATGTTAAAAAAATAAATCTCAAAATATAATGGTTTAACCGTCAAGTTTATGGTAAATCTCGTCAATAGTTAAAATGTTAACAATATTTTCTTCTTTTCTTTTTGTTTTCTTTTTCGTATAGCTTTGTCACCTTTTATAATAATTATAATAACCATGAAATAACAATTTATATTTAATTACCGAGATATGAAAATATAGAATGGTATAGAATATCTCAAATTAAACCTGTTCACGAATGTTCCTTTTAAGTACTACTTATTTGCAGATGTTAAGAGAGATTATTTCATTTTTAAACCGAATTTCTCGAGGCATTTTAGCATTTTTTTTAATTAAAAAGAAATCTTGACGTGGGATAACTATTTTGAGGAAATCAGTGTGAGGATTTGGGTGTTTTTTTATCTTTTTTTCCGTAACAATAACGTGCTGTGAGGTAAAAAAATATTTAGAAATTTCGAGTAAACATGTTGGAGTAGTTCTTCTTCCGTTGAAAATTTCCGGAACTAAGCATTTTGCGCGTTTAAAAAAATGTTTCAGAAAATAAAAGCATTTGCAAATCATCAAATATTCCAGCCGAAATGTCGTTCCTAGTTAAAATAAAACGTTAAGATAACTTTTATTTTTTTTAAGTATAACATATTTATTAATGAAATTATTATGTAGTAATATATTCATATATATTTTGTTTACAAATTGAATGAATTTAAGACTTTAATATACAACAGATAAAAATTACTAATATTTTTTAAGGCTACGAGATAAAAAAGAGCAACATTCCTCATGTGTTCTGTTTGTACCATATTTCCCAAAATTACTGCCCATTTAAAACTTAGTTTCACACATATATATTAAAATCACTCATGCGAATGGCTGAGTTTAAAACTGCATTGTCGCTTACGGTTTGATTCCTGGTAAAATTGCGAACACGCTAATGTCATGTGTCACTTTATTCTGCATGGTTAGCAATTTAGAATTTTCTCATTTTCAGTACAGTTCTGCCGATTGAAGCGAGGTAGTTGCGCCAAAAATCAATGCTTGTCAGGAGAACACATTTCTACTGTTAACTTTCAGTTATTTCTCTCTTGAAATCCTTGAATCCTGTTTAATCATTTCTAAAAGCTAAGTAGCTTCAATTAGCTTGAGTAACTCGCTTTAATCAATAACAGCTGAAGACAGAACTGATACATTTGTCTTGAATAATGAATTCTTCCGAATACGTTCATCAACGCATGCGTGTTGTATGTTAAATCTGATATGGAATTACTGATTTACTATTAAACATGTTTAAACATATAAAATATTTTAGTTTCTCTTTAAGTTTATTACACATA